>JAODKN010000134.1:7979554-7987054 GCA_026774425.1 Petrocephalus zakoni
AGGCAGTTCTGAAGGCAAAAGGGGGTCAAACACCGTATTAGTATGGTGTTCCTAATAATCCTTTAGGTGAGTGTATAATGTATTTTGAAGGTATCTATAATGCATTATAGATGTGAGCTTCATTGGAGCTTATGATGTTTTATAATTAACACCATAATGTCTTATGACTGTCATTAGAAGATGCTGTAATGCAGTGCTTCTCAATCCTGCTCCCAGAGTACCACCTGCCAGGAAGTTCTCACTCCAGCCTGACCTTAATTAGCAGCAGGTGTTTCTTAGTGGCCTAATAATGAAGGTGGCAGGTTGTAAGCAGTGCGGGTTTGACAGCAACTTTCTGGCAAGTGGGGTCCAGCAGCAGGATTTAGAAACATGCTTTATTAATTCTTATACTGACCATTATAATGCATTATAAAGGTATCTATAGTGTATTATCATCCAGTTTCGCCAATCCAGAGCATCAGTAAAGTGTTATCTAAAGCTTTAACTTAAAAAATGAAAGGCAGAATGCCTTTACTATTCCAATAAAGGTAATTCTTAGAGGGCCTTGCCCATTACTACCATAAACCTGCACATGCTTGGCATTCACTGAAACTGGCTTCCAGTGTACACTACATATCTGAAGTTCGCAACTTGAAATTAAACTTTAATTTGAAGTTTTTCATCCTGCTTAGAAATACCAGCCAACGCATTTTCATTAATTGGCACATAAAACTCTTGATTTTTGCTATAATGACATATAGATATGCTATAATCCCCCCCGCCCTGAAATACCACCAAATATGGGGATGGGGGGCAGTGAAGTTGGGCAGCAGGGCCCTTTATGCAAAAGGAAACATTCGGCAGATTTGGCCCTAAAACAAACAGAACCAGAACTGCAGAGTGGCAAAGAGTTAACGAGGGACCAATTACGCAACTCAGAGCACAACGCTGCCCCTGCCATGGGTGGGGGGGGGGCTTCAGATATAATTGAAGCAGCTGGTTTAATGAGAATACCCACTGTCATCATTTTACCCCAGCTGAGCTGGGCAGCAGCAGAGCAAGGAAAACAAATTCAATAATAATTAACTTGGGTCATCTTCTGCTCTTCCATGGCTCATCAAGCTTAAGGAATATTTCCCAGAGAACTTTTGTCACGCCGGAGTCCCTGTGAGACACACGCGAGAGCCGTAATAGCACTGTTTCCGCGTAGCCTCTGCTCCAGTACCAACACGACGAAAGAGTCAAACTCACTGTGATTCCCTAAGTTAATTTTTATAACGGTTGCTTATCGTTATCGTCTCTGGGTGAATGTCTACTGTGATGTTATCATGTGTTTGATGTGCATTTATGAGTATGTCTGTAACTCTTTATATAGAGCAATGTTCCCCAATCCGCTCCTTGGGCACCCAGAGTCGGTTCATGTTTTTGCTCCCACCGGGCTCCCTGCCAGACAGTCCACATTTTTGCTCCCACTAAGCTGCCTGAAAGGAGTTGGGAGGGTTCAAAAACGTGGCCAGTCTATGGGTCCCAGAGGACCAGATTTAGAAGCATTGATATAGAAAATATTCATTGGAGGTGTTGCAGTACCTTTTCCCGAAAACCTCCCACTTAAATACCTGACTGTGTGACATAATTCACAAAACTGTCAGGTTTATATTTATCAAACCTGCAGAAATGACAGGACTTTTATAAGTGACCTTTAGGTAGTATTCATTTTCCCCAGTAGATTTTTTTTTACTTGAAGTAACTTAGTAATCCATCTTCCAATCTTTTATTCAGTACTGAATTTCAGAGATAGAAGCAATTCCAGTTTTAGAATATAGCTGAAGGATTCGACAGCAGTTCCTCTCCAGGAATTTAATTATTTTCAAACATCCAGTGGTTGGGTAAGGACTCTTCCTGACTCTCTGGGTGGCTCTGTGTGAATAAGACCCAGCGGTGAGGCTCACGCCAAGGTCTGAGGCCGACCGCATTGGGACGTCAAAAGAAAGAACACTGTTTGTTCACCTTAGCGGATACTCTTATCAAAAACCACTTAGCTTTCATCTTTATTGCTGGCTCCTTCTGCCAAGGGTCCTTCTCAGTAACCAGTAAATACCCTCTGTCCCTCTCCATAAATACATCAACTGAGCAAATCATAAGTGTATATCAAGCCTCTGCTAAGGGAACTAATCAGTCCTTTAAATTAGTTACCTGGAAAATGTCAATATGCATTTGCTGCTTAAACCCATGAGATGGGTTTGGTTGGATGAACCAAACACAAATTCATTCCGCAGATAGCCAATAGGGAAGCCAATTGATAAATATTTCACTCATGGAAGCACAGAAATGTCTCTCCTAGGAATTAAGTTCCTTTGACTATTTATTTTATTTGGTTTTTAGGGGCAACTTGGTGTCCTTGAAAGAAGCTGGAAACAGCATCCTGCCATTGTTAGATCATTTTACAGGTGAGGTTAAGACTTCCCATAGGATTCCATCACTAGGGCACGAAGAGGAGGCCCCTTCTGTGGGGTGGGAGTCTGGCTGGCTGTGATTGGCTCAACATATGTCGTCTGAACTATTGGTAAAGATCTCACACTGATCTCCCATACCCAAACCGCAGTGCTCTGGCATTTGCTGGGCAAGCTCCTCATCTGGCCTGTCCCCGAAGTCCCTCACACGTCTGAGGAGGATTTTGGGGTCCGTCAGGGTTGTCCAATGTTAGCATGCTTTGCAGCAGAAACTACACATTTATGATATGTATGTTGCATATTAAGCCCTTTCTCACATGCTCCCTCTTGTGAAGTAATACCTGGGTTGTGTCATTTTCAAATTAAAGAAAACCAACAAAACAGCCTTTAATTAGACAGTCACTCTTTTATGGCACAATTTCCCTGGTTTTGTTTTGGGAATCAGAAACAGTATCCATTTTTAAATGCAGACTGAACACCCCCACCGCTATATAATTACAGTTACAGATCTGTTTGCCTCTTGACTTTCGGCTAAAATGTAACGCTCAGACACTGCCGGGACTTACATATGGAGCACTTTTTTATATGAATTTTTCACATGGCCTTGAACAAGGTTCTCTCTGGTCTATCCCTGAGCTGCAGAGGGCAACAGGTATAAAGCCAGAGCTGCCCTCTTATTACTTTATAATCTGTAGCAGGAACCAAGAAGTTGCCACCTGCATCTGACATTATTTGCATGAACATACATAGATTTTTTGTATAGAGGAAACATGTAAAGGAACCACCTTGAGCCCTGGAAATTGCATTGCAATGGCACCAGCATTGGCAACTCCACAGGAAACGCTATGAATTAAAACAGGAAGATGCTGTAATCATATTGGTAATTAAGATTTCAGTTTTAAAATAGCGGAAAATAACACTTGCACAATCCATTTTTCAGCACCATGGACAGTTGCTTGTTGCTGCTACTTTTCCATTGTTTTGTGTTCAGGTATGTGAAAGGCATCCTGTTAAGGATAGATTGTGTTTTTTTGTTTTGTTTTTAAGGACCCTTGAAAGCCCTCCTCCTGTCAGGCCTGCCCTTCAATTGGCCAATGAAGACTGTCCTGGAAACATTCTGGCTAGGAGTTCTCAGAATGTCACCCATGTCCCACTGGGTTCCAATTTGTCTCAGACCTTCCAGTTTGACGTCCCGTCCAAGGTGCCAGCGTTTTACCCCAGCTGATGCCACTGGCTTCCAGTCTATCATGTTCTTCCTAGATGTGTCTGAATCCATCACCTTTCACCTCAGATCCGTCCTTGATACACTATAGGTCCTGTGCACCTATAACCAAAACGTGACTATTAAATTTTTACAAGAAATGCAGTCAAATCCTTGATCATAAAGGGATGTTAAGCAGTTAGTAATATAATTTTCATCCAGCACAGGCTGTGTTTAAAGGCGAAGCAATGAGAATGCCGTCGTGCTGGATCAGTCAGCGGACGTGTTTTACGATTACGGTAAAGTAAGCAGTCCGTCGCCATTACTAGTCCGTCACCAAAACGCGCAGATGCTTATTTATTGATTCACTTCTTTCGAATAGTCAGTCGACTACCGCTTTGGCACTCCTCGCATTGCATATTTTCTAATACAAATTTTCTGTAATACAAGCGTGTTAACTGAACTGCTTAAAAAATTAAGAACTGTTTTTTCTTTTTTCCGGGGGGGATTATAAAATAAAAGATAAGATAATCTACCGCGTCTTGGATTTTCCGTAAAGTTATGCTGTAAATAAAGTACTGCAACAGTGTGTTTTTCTGCTTATTCATTGGGGGATACCTAATCTATATAACAGACATTTGTATAATTCGTAAGAATAATAAATTAAGTATTTGTATATTGTAAATACTTAAAGTATGCATGAAGATCGGCGGTTTTATAAGAGATGCACTGCAGTGGTACATCGCCTTTTCTCCTTACATCCTCTGCCTTTATATTTCGCTACAACATCATGGTACATCGGTTTAATTGCGCAGGGGGAAAAGGAAAAAAAATTACATGAACGCCTACAAAACATCAAATATTTTATTACCCTTTCCGTAGCATATGGCCCTCTATCTGCAGCAAGTGTTCATTTGTGGACGGGGAAATCGTACATGGGCAGATAAAACCGCTAACTAAAACAGAACTGCAAGGAAATATTGGTCGTAAAACATACGGATCTATTAAAAATAATCACTGCAGATTTTCAACCGCAGAAACTGACAACTAAAGACATAAAGACATTTCGCCCTAAATGGATTCGCTCACTTCATTAGACTGCAGAAAGGTGGAAGTTATAATCATCTTAATTAGTGCAGAACCGTAAAGCAACGATAATGTATATGTAATTTCTATTCATTTAGTTGCCATCTGTTTGCCGCTATTTAATGCACTGTAATATTAAGTTTATTTTTTTCTTTTTTATCTGCGGTGAGTCTCGCGCTCCCAAACAGGACGTGCATGTCGTTTTATAGGCTTGCTTTCGCGACTTCGCTTAAGGTGGGTCCGATTTATACACCGAATGATTAAGGAGCCTGTGTTTTCATTTTACAGATACCAGGCACGTGTAGTAGGGACTGCTGAGCAATTAGCTTTGCATACTCTAATTTAATTTAAGAATTTAAGAAGAAGGCATCCAGCATGGTCCCTCAGTCAGAGGTTCTGGAAGTGACCCAGTAAGCCCAGTACAGATAGCAAATTCAGGCTCTTTATGACATTACAGGAATGAATTTCTCTCTTCCGGATCCTTCTTCACCCATTTCCTGGTGATCTCTCCGTCAGAACCTCATCTACTCAGCACCATAACTGCTTCAGAGACCGAGGATGAAGGGCCCCAAAGGGGCCCCGCACTCATCCGGTCTGGGGCCCCCCGAGGACCTTTTCAGATGGTAATGTCCCGAACAGCTCCAGCATGTCTGCCAACCCGCCATATGGGAAACGTAGCCAAAGACCTGCTCTCTTCTTTATTATACTAGTTTTTATTTCTTTAGGAATAATCAAATGTTGATGGCGGAGTTTAGAATGGACCATTAAAATCTGAAAGTGTGAGGATCAGATTTTTTTTTTGTCTGATGATGCAGTCTGCTGCAGGGAGAGAGCGGGCTGGTGCGCGGGCGGTTGTGAGTGCTAATTTGATTATAATATAGTCATCTCTGAAGATCAGAGCTATTCAATTAAATATTCTAATTAACCTGAAGTATTAGCCAAATGATACTAATTACAAATATTCTCCAGAGAGCAGTGAGGAAGAGAGGGGTTCATGCCTGATCCCCGGACTCAATGTTTCGTAACACGCCGTCTTATATCATAGGCCTGACGAATATTAAATTCCCGTTAATTTGCCCAGAGCCCATTTGTTTAATGGCAGGAACATTTTGTTAGAAATTGTGATGAACGCGTTACGTGGGCCTTTCCATGGTGGGGGGCTCAATGGCGAGGGTCCTCTTGGGGCGGGTGGCCCTCCGACAAACGCGAGACTGTTCGGGTTTGAGTCCGGGCCATTAAGCATACGGAGGCTGTTCCAACAGGCACAGGGTGGTGGTGGTGGGGGGGGGTCGTTTCTCCATGCTAAACAAAGAAAAGGGATTATCTGCACCTCGCATTCCATTAGCCCACTGCATGCCGCTCATGTTAATTGCAAATTGTGTGGTTTATGAGACTGATTTCCAGTCCGGAGTGGAATTTTTATTTTTTTTAACTCTTTTGTCCTCTTTACTTTTTGGCAGAGAGGGAAAAAGACGAGGAAAGTTGCAAGCAAAACGTAAAAAGAGCTCTTCGATTGAAATAATCACTGTGGAGCACACCTCTGCGGGCCGCTAGAGGCGATACTGATCGTTTTATATTCATAGTTTTTCACTTTTGGGTCCTGAATATGTTAAGAGCATAATACCAGAGCCGGGCCGGACACTGTAGCCACCCCACACCACGGTGTTCCTATAAGGCAATTTCCTCGCTGCCTGAGAACATCAGCAGGGTGCAGCGCGGAACAAAGACAGAGTATGACATCTTATTCAAGCATACATCTGAGAACAAAACTATACTTTATTAAAGGAAAATAGGATTTCACAAATGTTTTGACAAGCGGCGAGCGGGGTCGGGCGGGGTGGGGCTCCGGCTTTGAAACCGCAACAGGAGTCCGAGGCCCGATTAAACGGGGCCGGATCTTGTCGGAACAAGCAGCATGTTGTGGGGGGGGGTGCTGAGCGCAGCGTCTTCAGTGGGAGCGGCGAGCGGTCTTGACAGATGGCTGATATCACACCCCAGAGCCACATTTCTTTCTAGGAATGACGCGTCGGCAGCAAAAGCCAGAAGTTAGCATGGCGGCCCCACTCTACAGTCTACCTGCTGGAATGGGAATTACATTATAATATTAGATGCAAGATTATATTATTCTATAATTTCATTTAGATATTATATTGTATTGAATTATATTATATTATATTATCCATCTAACTTCTGTAACTCTTTCTCCAGATTGGGGCTGCAAGGGGTCTGGACCCGTTATATTATATTATATTATATTATATTATATTATATTATATCATATTATATGATTTGTGTCTGTGCTGCTTTCTTGCTGTTGCATCACATTCCCAGGGAAACTTGTTACTGCATGGGAACAAAAGTCTCGCCAAATCGCACCGGCACCATGTTCTCTATGGCTGCTTGCATACCTAATGGCACATGACTCAGTCAGGGTGGGCTGTACTTCTGAATAAAGATCTTCAACTTTTATGTCTTGCAGGTCATAAACTTATATTACACAAATACGGTGCGATATACCAGCGTGGGGCTGAGTGGCATCGGAGCAGTGGCCTGACCTTCAACTAGGAGCCTCTTGGTGTGAAGACCAGGCTTATAGACCCCCCCCCCCCCGACTGACTCCATTCCTTCCCTGGCCTCCTTGTCATTATCTCGCTGCTGAAAATGACAACATGTGTAAGCGTGGTTCTGCTGGCTGGCCCAATGGCGTAACCTTTGGGGGAGGTTTGTGCGTTTGCCCGTCATGTGGGCGTTTGCCCATCATGTGGTGAAATGACAGCATTGGGA
>JAODKN010000134.1:8017318-8035647 GCA_026774425.1 Petrocephalus zakoni
CCCCCCCCCCCCCCCCCCCCCCCCCCCCCCCCCCCCCCCCCCCCGCCCCCCCCCCCCCCCCCCAGGAACTCAGAGAGACAGCTGGCAAGAATCAAAAAATAAAGCTGCAGTTTCTGGAGGGAAAATTAACCCACAAAAAAAAGTTTCAGGCGATAAGGACTTAAGAAATTTACAAGCAAGAGGTGGCCATTCAGCCCATCAAGCTAGTTTGGGGAGAATTCAACTAGTAGAATTCAACTCAGAGTTGTTAAAATCTCATCCAGCTCTGATTTAAGGGAAGCCAAAGTTTTAGCTTGTACTACACTAGCAGGAAGACTATTCCATACTCTAACTGCACCCTGTGTAAAGAAGTGCTTCCTCAAATCCAGTTTAAAATGTTCTTTCGCTAATTTCCACCTCTGGCCATGAGTTCTCTTATTTGAGCTAAAGCTGAAGTATGACTTGGTGGTTCTCAGTGTAGATGAAACCCATCCTCTGGGGTTCCTGACTAGGGGAAGGGGAGGCAAAACAGGATAGACCAGAATATATAAAACACCAGAAATGGGCGGGGGGGGGGGGGTTCCACCCCTCCACACTTTTATCAAAAACAGTTGTGTCCTCGCATCTGTACATTTAACAGGAAAAAAAACTACTTAAAACTGTGTTAAATTGACTTTGAAACAACTCTGCATTTGAAAGACAGGAAGAAGGAGGAAGGAGGGGAGGAAAATGAGCTCCTTTGGGTTTTTTTTTAATGAGGAATGAAAGACTTTAGGTCAGCGAGTCAGACAGTTCGACGAAATAACAGGGAGTTAATCGAGGGGCACAAACAAAAGAGCGCGCTAACCCAGAGGTGGGTGCTCTGAATAAACAACAAATAAACACTGGCAAAGCCACAGAGATGCACATGCTAGTGCACTGGTATTTATCTGTCTCTCTGTGATCCATTCATTCTGGTTTGTTTATATCTGCGCACATTATCAGCAGGTACACCTGCACAGTAGGCCTACTGATCTGAGTTTGGGCCTCACATCAAGGAGATGATCAGGCTAGAGCCAAGGAGGAATGGTATCAGTGAGGAAAGTGCATGATGGCCTTTGGAGCAGCTCAGGGCCCAGGCAGAGACCATGGGGAGTTACACAGGAGGAGATGGGGAGTTACACAGGAGGAGATGGGGAGTTACACAGGAGCAGATGGGGAGTTACACAGGAGGAGATCTGGGCTAGAGAAGGAACAGATACTGTCTTATTACACCGTTAGCAGTGCGTTGCTACAGTTTCTCTATGATCACACCTTTAAAGGCTGTATCACAGCCTCCTGCACATGGTGATGGTTTCTCAAAGATCACATCAGCTGTACTACTGTATTAGTATTATAGCTGCATTATTAAGCGGTATTACTGTCTCTGTTTCTCAAAGATCATGCTACAAAATCTGCATCACAGCCTCCGGTGCATCTTCACAGTTTCTGAAAGACGACGGATTAAAAGCTGTATTTCAGCCTTTGCCGCATCAGTCTGTTATCTCTAAGAAAGTGGCTCAGTGGGTCAAGTCTCTGTGTCCGTGAACGATCACCAGTTTAAGCCTCAGCAGAACAGTCACATGTCCAAGAAGGCCCTTAAACCCTAGCTCCCAGGGTGCAGAACATTGGCTGACCCTGTGCCCTGACGCCCCCTCCCCCCCACCCCCCCAAGGCACGGAGGGCAAGATGGGGGAGCTGATAAGAAGCATTTAACTGTACCTGTACTTGTGCAAATGGCAAATAACGGATTTATCATTAAAAGAGTCATAAAAACTGTGCGATTAGAAGGCTGTGAAGTGATGGGTCCAAACAAGAGACAATCACATTTAGGCCTGCTGACCTATGGCAGAGTCATGGAAACATAACAAATCATCTGCAAATTAACAAAGGAAAGAAATGTATGGTAGAGGCTCAGAAAAACAGCAGAGCCCTTATTGAGGGAAGACAGGATCCCCCCCGGGGTGCCGGTCATTGTCTGTGTGGCAGCCTGGGCTGTACCTCTCTTCGTCTCTCTCATTGACACACGTATTGATGTTACTCGGGAAGTGGCCACGACTCCTGCTCTGCTTTCATTCTTTCATTCTCCGTCAGTGTCAATGGTCGCACTCTCTGGATAGCGCCGTTGAGATGGGAAACAACCACTTTCCACAGTCTTAACTGAAAAAAGAGGGACAGACACACACACACACATAATACACACAGACCTATCTAAATGGGGATCATCTATTCATTTATATGGGAAAAACCCTAATCCCAGTCACGACACCCTAAACCCCTACCCAGCCCTAACCTTAACCATAAGTTTTACCCTCCCTAAACTCCTGGATCGCTCCAGAGTTGCTTGTGTGAGGATGTAATGATTAATTAAATATATACCCAAGTTTATCTCTACTGATGAAATGTCAGCATCAAACTCAGTGTGGTGAAATATGACTGAAATTGATAACAGACAAACAGTCGTTCCTAATCTATAGTTTAAGATCTCACTTCTCATACCATACAGCAACCTGACATGTCTTTCCTGTCAATAGGACAGAGAAACACTTTAATCTCAGCAGAGACATTACTACTACACACTCAGCATGTCACACAAATTCTCTTTGGGCACCGAGAGTTTTGACTGGATGAAGACGCTCAGGTTGTGAGTTAACATTAACCTTCAAGGTTCCAAGTTCAAAGCGCCTTAATTTTGCATGCACATTAATGAAATTCCTGTTTCATGCTAACTAGTGGTGCTTCTGAAGCTAAAGGCGTGTGGCATACGCACTGGCTGAGTCCATATTTGGGGGTTGCATCCTTTGCAGGCTGCGTTGCTCAAAGGTCAAACAGAATGTGTTTGTCAGATGGGACAGTCTGGCCTCTTTATGTGATCAGCTGTTCCTGCCCTTACCCTCGAGTTACGAAGCACACAATGGGACACACCCATCAGGTGGATCTGTCACAACTTAAAATAAGGATGCATTTCTGGACCACATTTGAAAGAGCCTTCGACATGGGACAGCCTTGTTGCACCACTGTGACGTATTCGCTCTTCGAACGCAACCATAGATATCGCCCCTGAATCTGGTCACAGCCACTGAGAACTGTAGGAACATTGTGCTTAAATGTCAAAGAGGGAGAACGTTAGTCTAATTTTATGTTAATCACTGTTCTGATTCTATCTGAATCTGCCCCAGTGTAACTTTCCATGAGTATTTTTTAAATCATGCCCATGGGTGTCGTTAGAGATTTTGAGCCCCATGAAAGCATATTAGGCCCCCACCCCAGACCAATCATGTTACCCCCCCTTTTTCAGCACCCTGATTGCGCTAACAATGTGTTTAACCCTTCAATGGCATTTGTTCTGTGAAAATCAATTAGTCCAAGAGGAACTTTTCCAACACGACAGCTCACGCCACATGATCTGAAATGGCCAGCTGCTGTTCTCATGCCCCTATCAGGGACCTTACTCCAGCAGTTTACAAACATTTCCGGAGGCCTTAGGGAAGTGCCCTTGGATTCTATGTGGAGAGAACGTGTGTCCTACCCGGTAACACAGAGAGTATGTCCAACAGGACACCTGTCTCTCAAAAGTACGGTCCGAATTAAATGTGCTGTCAGAGACGCAATCTGACCTGGTCTTCCATTTCGTGTCTCCTTGTTTTTACATTAAGGAGGGGAGTCAGTTTAACATTGCAGAATCAAGGTCCACCTTCCACAACGTGTCAATTTCTTGCTTTCTTAGGTGAAACAGGAGGATGCCGTGCTGCCTGAATGTCACATTTAAATGTGAGCTGCCGTTCCAAGGAAGCAGATGGAGTGAGTGGACCAAACCACAGAAACATCTCGTCTTTGCTAGAGGTCCTAATGGTGTCTCCATGAACATAGTTTCAACAGAGCCAAGACCACTTTGGTCTTCTTTCATCTCAAACGTCGCCTGGGGACTGAAGATGGAATCTCTGAAACACAACACTTGATTTCTGAAGGAAAAGAGAAGGACACCTTGAAAATAAGTCGACCCGCAATTAACCTTCAGCCTTTCGATCAGTCAGAGGAACGAAAAAAAAAATAAAAACACATAAGGCTTTAAGTCCTGTAGGTGCTGTGATTTGATTCCCCAGTATTTCAGGGGTTCTGATGTGCTTTGGTAGGAAAACCTCTACTGAATGCAAGCTGGTCCGAGACAGAACGGAGGCCTTCACATACAGGGCAATGCAATCACCTGGAAGTGAATCGCCAAGTCTGTCCCATTTCAAAGAAACACACACTACAGTGACCACTCGGGAGAGTGAATGACCATGTCATGTGTAATGCTCCAAATTATAGCCTCACTCTTACAAATGGTTCCATACAGTTCTGAGCTTAAAAATAAATTCTACTCGTACAGTTTTTGCCAATGCTCCGTTTACAGTCTAAATCTGTGCATTACGTCCATAAATATATGGGAAAATTACTGTATTAAATTTAATCTTTGTTTGTACACTTCTGTGCTACGCTGAGAAACATAATAAATCATTTTTATTAAAAGTAATAATTCATTTTGAGTGTAAATGAAAAAATAGCACAAAACCATGCCAGAAATGGTGTGTATATTACATTTTTCTCACTGACAACCTCTCAAATTTAAATCATTTTTTAAACTGGAAAGCCCTGTGCTTTAAAATTTATGAATGACTAGTTTTTTCTCAGCCTGATTTATAATTACCTCCCTGTCTGTCCCTATCTACACCCTCACGCCCCTGTGGCTTTTCTGCGATATATAAATATATTCACTTAAATGAATTCCCCTTTCATTTCTATGAAATAAGCACTATATACAACGTTTTATGCTGAGATATTTTACTAACAAAATAACCCATTGAAAAGGACTTCACATTAGCATTTGTGGGACATTAAGGATATGAAATCTGACTTCCATTGCGTTCCACTGAGTATAATCCACATACAGATAAGGAGGACTTGCTTCGGAAATGTGCCGTGTTGTGTATACGATGACAGGGTCATGTCCAACTTTTCTCAACGAAACAACTAAAACAGGGCTTATAATGTAAGATGATGAGTTTAATTCCCCCCGACAAAGGGGGAAAAAATGATAATCGGAAGGATTAAATTGAATGTAATATCACGCTAAGTCCCATGGTAATCTTCCCCAGTATCAGAGTCCTCACTGGGGATGATCTGCAAACAGAGAGAGATGAACAAATCAGCTTTTTGTTTTATTATTTCGGTCAGATTATAGACCTGGGGGGGCAGTTTTGGTGTAGTTCCATCATAAGAGAGGAGATGAAGACATTTGGGGTGGAGGCCCATTTATCTTGATATGGGGGGGGGGTTGCTGTGGGGGGCACTGTTGCTACACCCCTCCTGGGTCGGGGGTGTGTGCAGCTTGTAGGTCCTCTGCGCAATGTGTGAGTGCCGAAGATGTGCCTGTGATTGCCCATGGTGTGCGGGCTTTGGGAGGGGCTGGTACCATTGCCTTTTTGTCCTGTTCTATCAAGAATTGACTCAAAGCCCCCCTGCAACCCCGACTGGAATGGGCGGATGGGAGATGGCTGGCGCATTTATCTCAACAGTTAGAAGTTTGGCACTTCCTTAAGCTTAGCCCAGTCAGAAGCCATGGGGTGGAAAACTGCATCCCCCCGCCCCACCTCCTCCCAAGAAATGTCTGAAAATGGCATTGGCGGCTGGACAGAGGATAACAAGGAATTTGCCATTTTCTGCTGTACATCTGTGAACTTTCCCTGTTTCAGTGTTGCTTTAACTATAGCATGACTTTCTTGGCAAAGCTACAGGGCGATAAAACATTATTAGCGAGCACAGAGGGCAGAACTGCGTGCTCGTCTGTCATAATATCACGCTCTAGCTGTCTTTTTTCAATTTCGAATGTTTATTTCCTTCACGATTTGACAGACATCGCCGCCTGCTGTGTGGATTACCTTCGGCTGCAGTCTGTGCTTGAGTGAAAATTTTCGCGCTGGGGTTTTGTCATGGGAGTGGTTTTGACAGTTTGTGGGCGAGGCTCATGGCTGTTCCTGTCTGCGAATGCTATTGGCTGGTGGCTGCTGGTTCTGTGATTGACCGCATGCTCTCAAAAAAGTTACTTTAAAATTATTATTATAAGATTGATGATTTGCTTTTAACCTAGGTACCTGTCGACTTTCCTCTTCATCTGCTAGTGATGTGTCAGCTGAGAATGAGTTGGTTCCTTTTCGTGGAAGACGAGAGCCAGCTCCATCTGAAAGAGATTTAGTTTTTCCTTTTTGTTCATTAATACAGGACAATAATAGGATTTTGCCACGCTGGTTGGCCACAGGCACCCCACACACTGACTGATGCTGCTGTTTTTGCACAATGTAATTATTTTTTTTGTTAGAGATGCACCACTATCAGTATTGGGCCGATACAGCAGCAATCGGCCGTTGGCCAATGGTTAAAAATGAGCCAATATTTATCGCTGATAATTCCCTTTAATATGGTGACCCAGGGTGCCTAGCACAACTGCCATGACACAGTTAGAAAAATGTCTGGTGTGGGGAATAACTTATGTTAGTGTAGATTATGTTATAAATGCATTTTTCAGACATTGCTCTGCTAAAACTTCACGAGGAGATTCTACCAATTACCATTTCAACACAACAATTTTGATTGCTCACCATAAGGTGAGACAATGAAGAGTGAAGAGTTTTAAGATAATCAGCCCTCTCTGTTCAAAAATGGGCACAAAGCACACCTCAACACAAACCAGAAGCGCCATCCAGCGGATACAAAAAATACAGCAGATGGCTCACGAGGCCTCATTTTGTCCATCATTAATTTAGAATTGTAACATACATTGCACAGATGTCCAGATGCACTGCTTAATGTTTGCAGAGAAACGGTAATTTACAATGTTCAATACACGTGTTTTATCCTAAACAATATTCTAGAAATAATAAGGTTTTGTATAATTACATTGCTATAATTTTGGCAGAATTATGAAAGCCAGAAGTGATTGTAAATGATGAGCCGAAAGAGCTGGCTATTTTTGCCGAGCTGAGCGAAACAAATGTTCTGGCTCATTATAAAGAGCCGAATTCACATCACTGCCATCCACGATCTTAATTTTCTGAAAAGGCTCAGTCACAAAACCAGGAGCCGTCGGCCAGTAGTATTTGCCGACAGAAACGGCCATGAGCCCCTCACCCTAACTGCCCCCCCCCCCCCTTATAACAAAACCCAAGCATAGAGTAGCCGAAGGTAACCCACCGAAATAAACTGACATAAACATTACAGCAATAAAAGGGACAATTCGGGCGCGATATGTTGAATATTTAAATATTTTCGTTGGCGAGTGGCATGTTTATGCGTGCAAAATGTTAAAACTCGCAGGTTCATATTTTCCACAATCCGCTAATTTTGACGTGGACGTGATGCCATAATAACCGCTGCCTCGCGCTTAGTAGCGTGATAAAGTGAAAGGAGCATGTGGAACTGGGGGGGGGGAGGGGGGCAGCCCGGAAACCCCCACGTGGTCGGTCATAACATATCATCTTCGCTGCTGCGGGGGAACAGCGCTATATTAGTGTATTCCAGTCCATCGAACGGCCCGCGTCTCCAATATATCATGTTTCAGAATGATTATCCCGTCGGCCTGCCTCCAATTGCCGTTATAATATTACTCAATTTATATTCTGAAGAAGGCCTCTGGGAACGGGGAGCCTGGCCCTCTAACCCAATCACGATATTTAAAGGCCAGCAAAGAGCTTTTTAATGTGCGTCGTAGATAACCATTTAAACCGGAGCGCTGCGGCTCGACGCGACCTCAACAGGCTGCCCGTCGCATGGGAGGAATGAATACGGTAATAAGATAAAATGGGGTAGAGAAACAAGACTATGAGAGATGAAGGACACGGAGATAAAAAGGTACGGCGGAGGAATGGGCAGCTAATCAGAATGCCTGTCGCTTTTTAGATGTGAAGGTGTTTTAAAGTATACCAAAAAAGGGTGTGTAACATATGATGTTGGAATTTCCGTATATGAATGGGCACTCCGTGTTTGAACACTATATTTATAATCTGGCAAGGTGAGTTTTGGTGTCTACATTGTGCACTAATCTGTAAAATAAGCAGTTTATTTTATGGTTCACATCTAGGGCAGAGAATTATGGCCCCATGTGGGGAGGTACCGATTAAAATACAATATATAAAAATGGTATAAGTAAAGCTTGTAAATTAGACATTCTTTCTGAGATATTCAGAATATATGGTATCCTATTCAAAAGTATCTATATATGTATGTATAATCTTTTAAAATAAACAGATCAGAATCAGATAAACTTTATTGATCCCGGAGGAAATTGCTCTATCTATCCGAACTATCCATATTTTATTGGCTACCACTTGTAACTACAGTCTGACTTTTCCATCTCAGTTCTCCAGTTGGCAGAATTCATGTCAAGTGCACAATACGACCAAATCGCTTTAAAACGTTTCACCCGACAGAGGAATCCTAGATAAAATAAATGACCTCGATGATCGGACGCTTAAACAATTCAGCAATCCATCATAATGAATTATGTGGTCTGACACAGCTCAAAACTCGTGATTAAGGATTTAGTGGTAAGTCAATTTGTGCTTCTGAAGATTTTAATTAGCAAATGAAGCCCATATGAATGAGTGATTAATGTCACAATAATTCACCAGGACAGCCTGCTCCGTGCATACATGAGGAAAATAACGAGAGAGAATGAAAAACAGGGAACGAATACGAAAATCATTTCATTACCGCTAATGGGGCGTCAGTAATAGGATCTGTCACCCCCGCGACGGTCTTTAACATATTATTCTTGAATGGACACCTTAAACACTAGTTCGGCTATCTAAATATGTCCTGCAGGTCGTGTTCTAACTCACATGGACCTTAATCTGGTATAATTGTTTTAGTAATTACATACAAGTTTAAGTACATTGGACACTGCAGGAGTATTATTAAAGTAATCTTTGTGCACGTTAGAGCACATTTGTCTGTCTGCTACTGTAGAGCTGTGTTAACATAAACTGGTAACTTTTAGACCAGAGCTGCGAGCCGCCGTGGACACAGCTGAGTGCCGAATAGCCGGCTTAATGATATAAAAGCATGACTGCGTGTGATCTTGACCACAGAGGCTGTCATTTTATGCTTTATGCTGCGTCCTGAGCCAGCTCCGTGTAAAAATGTGTCTTTAAAACATTTAACTGCTGCTCATGGAGTTTGAGCCCACAACCTTCTGAGTACAGCCACAGATTTCTAACCCACTGAGCCACATAACGGTCACTGGTTTTTAAACTTCTACTAACTATAAATTAATAGTAAACTGTGAAACAGACAGGCCCTGGGTCAGTTCGATGCATACACCAGATTTCTAACAACATTCTGCCTTAGATTACTGCTGTGTACTCTGCCACTAAGGACAGCTTTTAATAACAGTCAAAAGAAGTCAAAGTGGCCATGGATATTCCCAGGTCTAGACCATGCTGTGGTTTCGTGTTTCTGTTGTATCCAGCCTGCTGGTCGCAGTTTGGGAGAAGAGAGATGTAGTTTACACAGCTCTCTGTAACACAGGGCAGCACTCACTGGAGGCACTTGACTAAGGCAAACTGGTTAGGAAAAGGTTGCAAGTTCAACTTTCTGAGGCAGTTTGCTGTTGAACATTTGAGTGGAGCACTTAACCCAAATTGCTTTTGTAAAAAAAAACCTTGTATACATGCCTAAGTGTCACATTACAAGCTATGTAGGCCAGACTGGGCCAGCTAATACGCTAATCATTTCTGTCACATGATGTCTCAGGTTTTTTACCTGCATGCAGCTTATATCCAGCCTCCACCTAGCAGCTGACCAATCACCGGGCTCCTTATGAGTGAGCTTTGATGCGTGATTGGATGACAGACAAGGTATGTCAGGGGAGCCATTAGCTTAGGAATCTGAATCTCTGCCACACAATGGCGAACTCTGGGCTTCTACATTGTTAACGTTATTGCAGAATATGATTAAGATGATGGAAACTTACGCTCATGTGAATTACTGCCCTCTTTATCGGGAAAGTATTGGACAGTCCCGGGTGAGACGCTTGGCTGGCTCAGCCCATCCGACCGCACTGCATCGCATGCCCACATCCTGCTCACATGTGTCTCCGTGGAGACAAGGCCTCCCAACTCCCAGGGCTGTGCATCTCCTCTGAAACATTCAAACACCAAGCATGGTGGTGCCTAGGGATCTCTGCCCTTCACAGTGGGTCACACGGGTGGCCAGAAACTTAAATCAATCATTTTTCAAATGGATTCTCCCTTTCTGTCTGATTTGGCGGTTTTTCTGAATCGGTGCAAGAGCAGCACCTAGACGCCTGTTAGGTGTTTAAGTGGAATTAATAGCGGACTCCCGGTATCCCTGCGTGTGTTCCAGCATTTAAATAAATCATCACACAGTTGATATACAGGCTCATTGATAAACACCGAACGCCTTACAGATGAGCACAATTACACGGTCTTTAACCACCACGTCTGCCCGCAAAGCGGGCCAATTAGAAATGAAAATTGTGACGGATAATGGCGGCGGCCTGGCCCTGTGTGCAGAGATTGCTGTCATTTGTATCCGTTGGGGCTGTGCATGGCCGGGCCGCCTGGTGGGGGGCTAGTGGGAATCTGCCGGACGCAGAAGCGCAAGGCCAGTATGTGTGTGTATGTGTTTGTATGTTTGTCGATGTCAGGTGTGAGGGGGGAGGGGGAGGGGGTCAGAGGTGAAGCCAAAGCAAAGGAAAACAGAGGAACGTATCACTTTCCCCCCGCTAGCCTAAATAATGTTCCGAGGCCCAAGTTATTAACCTCTTAAGGCCGGACAGCAACGAGGGGGCCAGGAGTGGCATCCCAGCCCATCGCTACGGTCAAGGGACAGATAAGATAATAAAAGCTCCCCCCCTCGCACAAAGCACGCCCCTGGGACGAGGACGGAAGGAGGGAGAGAGAGAGAGGGAGCGCAGCGAGCCGACACAATCGATAGGGAGACGGCTATGTGAGGGGTGGCAGCGGCTGTGGGGGGGTGGCAGTGGCTGTGGGGGGGTGCCGCTTTGTACCTGTTTTATTTCTGACAGATAAGTATGATGCGTATTCCGAGTAACAACTTTCTGAGAGAGCGCTGGTTCATGGAGGGTTCACCCATTACGCTGCCCCCAAGCTGGCTGGGGGGCTAACTGGGCTGATAACCTGGAGCCGTCTCTACACAGCTCCAATGATTTTCACATCAAGGCTGCCTGATGCAGCGCCCCGCCGTCCACCAATCCCTCTCCGATATCGATCTCCTCCTAAATGAGCCTCCCACACTCTCCACCATGAGCAATAATTAAAAAAAGCAGCGCATTGATTTTAACTAATATTATGAGAGATCTGGAGGTGCACATGCTTGCAGAACTGGGGGGCCTCTCACCTGTCATCTGAGCCCAATCTGAGGCCCCCCGCATTGTATTCTGGACACTGGGGGTGGTGGGGGGACTGAATGGTGGGTGGCACGATACATACGGAATCAAAACGCATCAAAACTTGCATCAGTGTGGTTGTACTACAATCCCAGCCCCCCCAATATTGTGTCTACTAACATTGCATATGTCTCATAGATATTGCCTAAATTGGGGGGGGGGGGGTACTTCTACTTGTGTTCCATGCTTGTCCACATTTGCTCAAATTAAATTCTCACGGTTATTAACTATACACTTTTCATGTATTTACTGCTACATTTCTGCACTTCAGTTTCCTGTGTGTGTTCCTTGTTTTGCGGTGACCCGCGCCTCTTACCTCCATTTTACATGTCAAATCTCGATGCAGAATTTTCTTTTTGTGATCTACGTAACGTGAAGTGCAATGCGCACACATTAGCTCCTCTGACGTCAGGAGGAAGCACGCCATGCTTGTGTGACCCGTCGCTGCCCATAAGACAGAGGGCGCTGTGGAGCAGCACCACCCTACGCCCCGACGCTGATGAGCCCCATGGCTGGTCAGGTCTCCCATGAATAGTGTCTGGCAGCGCAGACATGATGAGGGTGTTGCGGGAAGAGGTGCGGTGATGGGGGGTGCAGGGTGGTAGGGTGGCACCCCTTCCCAAATGCCCATCTGCTTAAGAAAATAACATGTGCAGGTGTTACTTTACATAAATGTCTTTTTTTCAGTCCACTTAGGCTTAAAAACGTTAAACGTTTATGAAAATTAAACTATATTACATACAACGATTTAACACAAAGCATAATATAAAAATAAATATACTATGGCATATATATACACGACAATTAAAAAAATAAAAATGATTAATTCCTGTGCTGTAAATGTTATTTAGGCTGGCTGTGATTTTTTTACGAAATCTGAGGAGACCTGGCGAGCCTGCCGAGTCAGCGGCGCGCTCCCTGCTGTCGGTCCCGGCGGCGCGGCAGAGCTCGGGGGTCTCCGGCCGCTCCTGCTCCTTAACGCGCAGTAATTAAATAGCGCCGTGTGCGGCTCTGCTCTCCCGGGCGGCTTCCAGGGATTTGGATTCCGCTTCGCATTACACGCCTGTTATCCGTGTCAGTCACTCCAGGGCCGCTGGCTGAAGCTTCCCACCCAGAATGCTGCTGACAGGAGGAGGCGGCAGGCTGGGAATGTTACGATGGCAAATAACCACGGAAGTATTATTACTATTATTATTATTATTATTAGTGCTGTTGTTGTTTATTATGATAATAATTACGCCAAATCTTAATTTTTACTGTAAACACATTTTTAACATTTATATTCGAATTAACTGGATTGGAATTAATTAATTGCAATACAAATCATTTGGAAAATGTGAAATTTGATAAGAAAAATCCAGATATTGTTTTTCTTCCTAAATATGTATAATCCAACTGATAATGTGGATTAAGGGATAAAATGTTCAAGTCAAGTTGTATTGTACTGTCTATGCTAATGGACTAACTCCAAAGCCAACCTGTTGACGTTACACTGAGTTCGGTCCCGCACTGAGTAAGCGGCACTTCAGAATCCCGTCTTTGACACATAGACGGAGGTCGTCTTTCCCTTTAAACGAGTGGTCGACCACGGGGAGTCGGGCTGAAATGCGACTCTTTGGTTCCCCTATAAAGTGCCGTTCAGGCCAAACGGGTGATTAAAACGCGGATAATAATTCCCATCCAAAGGCACCCTTGAGCGCTTCGCTGCCGTCCTTCGCCTCTGGTGACAGTCAGCATATGTTCCGACTTTTGACGGCACATGAGGTCCCGTCAAGGTCGTTTCTGACCGCTGTCAATCGTCCCACAATAATGGTTATCGGCATTTTATTGGCATGTATGCTAAGGACACGGGCGGGCTTTACCTGAATGATCCGGCCCTCCTTCTGCACAGAATAACATTGACGTATGTAGTTATTATTGGTCATTTTCAGAAGGTACTGGATTAATGTCATAAACTGTCTGTCCAGCTTTTACTTATGATGTGTTTGTTTATATTGCCATACAAAAGAGGATTTTTAAGAAAAAAAAATATATAACATTATATTATAGTCTTATTAATTATAGTGATTATATTATACATAATCCATTCGCAATGTGAAACAGGTAGCCTACTTTGTAATCCGAATATTTACCAGGAACTTTTAGGTATTATAGGCTCATATAATAGGCCTACTAAATTAACCCACAACTAATTAAATAAACAGGATGGTCCGCACCTCCAATACATAGCATATACAAAATGCAACACTTATTTAATCGTTTATTTTACGCGTGGCGCATATTTTGCATCGACGCACTCGCCGCATTTGGCTTCCCTCTTCCCAGGGTTTCTCATCGAAGTACGGAGCGCCGGAGTGTTTCGGTATCTTATCCGAACAAGTCGCACGGGCGAGTGTGCACACACGCGCACAGGTACGCACGGACATGCGCACTCTCACACACACGGGTACGCATTAACGTGCGCGCTCTCTCACACGCACGTTACTTGTTAACGCCCCCACCAAAATGTAGGCTTATGTGTTTCATACATTTAATGCACATTGTTAAGAATTCATGGTTCATCTAGATAGGTGAGATGTTTGTGCATTATAATGAAGTATGAAATGTGGAGCAAGAAGATGATGCATTTACAGCTTGGAAACGTGTTGATAGCTGGACTTAATTTTATTAATTAATTTGTAAAAGTGATGGAAATCAAAATAAGATTCACTTTCAACGGGAGAATGAAACAACATATCTGGTAGGATATTCTAAACTATGAACCTGTATATGACTACTGTCCAAGTTCAGAAATTGTGGACTTTGTTCATCACCACAAACTGTGATATACGTTTAAAAAGAAAAAAAATGTGGCGGAACGTGAATTAAAACACGGGCACGCGGGTTCTACCCGATAACAGATCGCACGATCACGTGACCTCCCGTCCGCTGAGCCGAAAACAAAGTCCACGGTCCAACACATCAGGGAAAACGGGAGCACCCATTTACATGAAATTAGATTAGGCTAGGGAATTGTTTGAATGATGCTTTTTATTTGAACTTAAACTAGGCTGGAGTCCTTTTATCGAAGGGCAAATTGATCAGTGGTAAACTCTATGCAGTATGTAAAAGTGTTCCAGACGGTCACACGCATATTATGGGCGTTCTCGGGGGTCGCACTGCCATCTAGTGGCGGTGTGAATCCCGCTGGCTTTCCCACCCTGCTCTCGGTGCGTTCTTCATTTAAAAATGAGTCGGTGATATTGATATTGTGTCTGTGTGACACAGCTCGGTTATCAATAATATGTTGAGCCTAGAAAAAATACAAAACTATTACGGAAATAATAGTAGCCAGTACAATAATTTCGATAAATTCAAATGCCAATTTCTTGTAGAAGGGATTTTCACCATTGATTTCTAATTATTAGGCATATCTATAAATAAAAACACTAATGTAATATGCAAAATCTATGGGCCGTTACTGAAAAGGAACACTTCTGGTCTGGTCTTATGAGTTTTTTTGTGCTGCTTGTCAAATTATGATTTAATCCACTTAATGAAGTAGAAATACAAGCATAAAATCTTCTGGAAGAGATCTGCAGTAAATTGCAGACAGGCAGAAATAAAATAATCAAGTGCAAAATTATACCTGTACATGAACAAAATGCTGTATTTTTCAGTGATTATTCAATATACATTGTTTTATCAACAAATTTATTTTTGATTTACCTGCTCTGAGTTGGCATTGGTATTGCCTGGAAAAGTACTGTGTTGCTTATAAATAATATAAACGACTTTCATAACAATGAGCATTAAATAGAGGCTGATTCAAATTTATGTCAAATATAATCAAATTTTTAGTCATAAAAGCAAAAGACGGGCTCATTTAAAGCTTTCAGAGAAATGCTAAAAGCAGATTTCCGTAATTAAAGGCTCTGTACTGAAATGTAATCTTAATGTTCCACTATTACGGCTGTTGGGAAAAAAATCCATTAAAAGCCTTTATTTGACTTCTGTCTGAACTTCTGCATAGTACTTAAGATAAAACCGGAAAACATTCATAATCAGAGTAAATCGATTTGATAGCACTGTCAGGATTTGTTTGAACAATAGTGACAGAAGCACAGAATGTGCTACACTAATCCCATTAATTAAATATAAGCCTGCACCCCCCACATCTTGCATGATGGCATTTCTTCATTAATCCTCTTCATAAATGTTCAATCTGTACGTTCAATTGGCATGATTTTCACATATCTGAAGATATGTTTCAGATATGCAGGTCAGTGTAGTACGTATAATAGGCTTACATTCAGTGCAAATGCATTTTAGGCTTACTGTGGAAGGTTTATAAGTTATTTTGAAAGTATTAATTTAGGAAAAAAACTGCTAACTTCATAGTCTCTCGGTGGGATTCCGTGATCTTTCTTCCAGACGCTTTCCCACTGGAGGAGCATGGGGTTCTGCTGGCTGTAATGACTGCAACCTGCAACGATGTGTCGTCATCAGGTGCTGAAGCCTTGCAGGCTCTCCCTTGCTATTGCAGCCAAACTTTACTGGTGGCCTCATTCCGTGGTCTCCCCAGGGCTGGTAAATTAACACAGTAAATATACTCATTTGATAAAAAATAATACATCTGCATTTATACAAAATTTATGGCTGATTTTTGAACCAGTTGTTACTACTCCTGTGGTCACCTCAGCTCTGCCAGCATGCACCACTAAAGAGCTGGTGTCCCGTCCTGCCCACCACGTCTGCCTGACCCTCCTGTGTCCTCCCTCAAGTGGCCTTGATGGGCCACACCTGATGCTTGTTGCCCTTTGTTACTCTATGTATGCAAGTACAGTGTAAGCCGCTTAGAGTGATCATGTCTGTCTGGGCAAAATTGATCACTATACTGTAAGTGGATGATCATTATAATCGCTTTTTTCTTTATGTCGCTGGCAGATTATGTTCTAATTGACATTTTCAGACTACAGTACAGTGATTTCAAATACTTTTCAAATTACAGTACTGTACAGATTTGATTACTGAACTGTGTATGATTCAAATACACTATAAAAGGCAACAAAATGAACACTGTAAGCAGACAGCTTGATTACTATAAGCAAATTATTTAAACAGTATTTGTACAGGAATTATTCTGTCCCAACTTTTTGATCCATATAAGCAGTTGATCACTATAACCATTATAAGAACATAAGAAATTATACAAATGAGAGGAGGCCATTCGGCCCATCAAGCTCATTTGGGGAGCCTTCCACTAGTATGTTAAAATATTGTCTAGCTCTGCTTGAAAGGAACCCAAGGATTTAGCTAGCACTATGCTATCAGGAAGACTATTCCATACTCTAACTACAGGTTGTGTAAAAAAGTTTCTAGGTGAGGTCTTACCAAGGAATGATAAAGTCTTAACATTAACTTCCTTGACTTAAACTCCACACACCTGGAGATGTAAAATAATATCCTCTTGGCCTTTTTAATTGCTTTCCCACACTGGCGAGAGTGGGACATTGAAGCATCAACATACACACCGAGGTCTTTTTCACAATCATTTTCCTGTATTTCTGTGGCACCCATAAAATACTTGTGTCTTATATTTTTGTTCCCTATATGGATTACCTTGCACTTGTCTCCATTAAACTTAATCTGCCAGGTATCTTCTGATCACTATAAAAGGTTTCCACTGTACCTGTTTGTCTTGTGAGCTGGTGATCAGTCCCTGTTTGTTTCAGTTTGATAAAACCCCTTTTATTGTTGCAAACACCAGCCCTCGAGTCATTCATCCAGCATGTCGTGACAGAATGACCGGACTCCCCAAATTGCCTCACAGCTACCCCCGGGAGCCTCTTGTGCTATGCATCTCTGTGTGCACGCTTTCCCCTGTGCCCAGCCACCTACCTCCGCTCGAGCCTCCGGTCTGCACACCTCGCTGGTTTGAGGATATCCTGCCAATAGACCCGTTCAGTGACAGTGACTTGGAGGACCCTTCCGCACTGTGGATTGCCCTGCCAGTGCCAACCCTGTACTAGTTACAGCACTGGGGAAGGCGGTCTGGGATCTAGTAGCTAATCCCAGTACAGAAGGCAGGGTCTTGCAGACCCGCTACCCAAATGAGTTCTTCAGTCTCAATGGGGGAAACTCACCTTGAGTTTGAGGAGGCTATGCAAGAGCTGACTCTGCCCGAGTCTCCTAGTCTGGCAAATATCGCTGTGGGGTCGCCACATGGCAACTCACCAGGGTCCCCCGCTTCCTCACAAGGTGAGGCCATCCTGCCTGCTGGCTCCTCACAGCTTGCCCCTGGCTTCGCCCTGCTCGCCTTCAGGTGTTCTCAGCCTCGCCACATCTCCTAATGTCCTACCAGCTCCTTTAATGACTTAAATGTTTTTTTTTTTGTGCAGAGGTCTGGAATGAGCCAACGGCAATACAATTAGCATCGCCCCCTCCTGGACACCCATACCTCCAGACCCAGGAGCCTATCCACAGTTTCTGTCGTTTATTTTTACACTAGCAACCGCCTCATCATGCCGTTTGTCCTGTCCTGTGGTTCTGTCCCTCTGACCTGTCCCGTGTGCCCTCTCGGTCCTGCTGTGCCCTGCCCAGTACAGTGTCCTGTCTGTTCCCTGTCCCATGTGCCCTCTCAGTCCTGCTGTGCCCTGCCCAGTACAGTGTCCTGTCTGTTCCCCGTCTCATGTGCCCTCTCAGTCCTGCTGTGCCCTGCCCAGTACAGTGTCCTGTCTGTTCCCCGTCTCATGTGCCCTCTCAGTCCTGCTGTGCCCTGCCCAGTACAGTGTCCTGTCTGTTCCCCGTCTCATGTGCCCTCTCAGTCCTGCTGTGCCCTGCCCAGTACAGTGTCCTGTCTGTTCCCCGTCTCATGTGCCCTCTCAGT
>JAODKN010000134.1:8035747-8047268 GCA_026774425.1 Petrocephalus zakoni
GAAACCTGTTTGAGTCTTCCAGAGATTTGAGACTGGGACGGAGGTTCACCTTCCAGCAGGACAATGACCCTAAACACGCAGCTAAAGCAACACTTGTGTGGTTTAAAGAGAAACGGGTAAATGTCCTGGAATGGCCCAGTCAGAGCCCAGACCTCAATCCAACTGAGAATCTCTGGTATGATTAAAGATTGCTGTACACAAGCGGCGCCCATCCAACTCGAGGGAGCAGGAGCAGTTTTGCCATAAAGAATGGGCAGAAGTACCAGTGTCTAGATGTGCCAAGCTTGTGGAGATGTACCCGGAGAGACTATTGAGAGACTCTGGGAGGGGGGTGAATAGCTACCTGTATGCAGGCTCAGGTTTCTTGTTTGTTCCACAATAAAAAAAAATATTTGCATCTGCAAAGTGGTAAAACATACAACAAGATTCCTTTTAAATTCCAGGTTGCAAGGGAACAAGAATGCCAGGGGGAATGAATACTCGTCCCTGTTTGTCCCAGTCCCATAAAACCCCCTTTCTGTCCCCAAACACCAGCTCTCGAGCTGCCCGTCCTGCATGTCGTGACTGCCGGCAATACTAACAGGAATTTAACAGGAGACTGGTAAACAGAGAAACAGCATGGACACCCCTCAGACATGCACAACAAAATATTAATATATTAACATAATTATAATCCTGACATTCGTGTGTATCTGGAGTTTCTACATTGCATAGTGTCCATAGGTTTAATTATTGAGGTAAATATATACTTTTATGAAAAACTGTATTAAGTGAATAATATTATCTTGCTCACAGCTATGATTTGTATGTAATTTTTTAAAACCATTAAATTACACTCAGACGTTAAATATTTGTAACTGTTTTCAGTTGTATCGATGTGGACACTAAGCACAGCTATGCACTCTGGTCCCTCCATCAGTAAAGGAGCAATATATCTTCTGGTTGAGTTTGCGACCAATCACCAGACTGGAGTGAGCACCACACCTAGGAACGACATTTTGCCCAACCTATCCCGCCGATGGACGTTTGAAGTGGATACTTGAGAATCGGTTCAATCAACACATTGATCTGTATCAATGAGAGCAGTAAAATAGTAACATTAAGGACTAACACTGACCACTTACACAGCGGGCATGGTAGTGATAGCTGGTATAAACACAGAACCCCAAGGTGGCCATGTGACTGGGGCCAGCTGCCATGCCACTGAAGGATGTATCGATCCCAAATTGTTCCAGTAAAATTGATACAATTTGTAAGTCAGTATCAGTAAAAATATTAAGTAAGTAGATAAATAATGTTCTCGGACTCCTTTCAATGGAGGCATGGAATGTGTAAATGGCAATACACTCAGCATCGCCCCCTCCTGGATGCCAGGGACCTCTGCACAGATTCTGTTGCTTTGCTTTCACCCTAGCAACAGCTAGTGGTTTTGGGCTCCACCTCCCTCATGACAGTTCCCAGGTGACCCCCCCCCCACGGAGCCTGCTTCACAATGGCCCCCGTGTCAATGAGGAAACCGGCAGACCTCCTCTCATAGCAGGGATTCGGTTTAATGTGGGGGGGGGGGGGGTGGGGGTGCTTTCATCCTCGCAGTTGTCTCATTATCCCTGAATGAAGCGCTATCCTGTGCCAACCACACCCCAGCACGTTAACCAGGGCCAAGAGAGTCTCCAGTAGCCGCCTCCACAGCCACGTCTCTCACATTCAAATGTTTGAAAATGCCCTGCCCTAATCATTTAAGTAATTGCACAAAATAAAAACGCAATTATGTCGCTCAGAAGACCCTTGAATTTATGCAGCATAGTAAATATATCATAGGGTAACTGCATAGCCTGTTTAAGCAGTTCACAGTGAGGTATTAGGGGTTAATGGACTCGGGCCAAATCAAAGTCGTTTCCCCTTTAAGCTGACGGCAGCCCCAATTAATCCGAGGGGCCCTCCCCACGGAGGCCCCCTTGTGTTTAAGGGGCTGTCCCACGCGGTGTCGGGGCCGTATTAGCAGCTGATGTTGTTGACCTCGTTGCCCATTAGCCGACGTTACCACCTGGTAGCCCGCCTCTGCCGCCGCTGCCTCTCGCTCACGCCGTGCTTTACAGATATCAGCCGCTATCCACAGGCCGGATCAGTCCCCAGGCAATATGCTAACAGCCTCCACTACAAGCCAATTTACAAGGATACGGTGGTGTTTACATTAGCCCTCTCGGAAAGCGTGAAAAGAGCGGCGGGCAAGCCGCGGAATGGGAATGAGCCGAATATGAATAATTCAGCCTTCCCCGTGGCTATTAGCGCATTTCCTTGAATAAAGTGATAATAGGTTATCATCTGTGAAATGGAAATTGTATAACAGAGGGTCTCCGGTTACACCAGAGGAAATTAATTTCACAGCACATCTGCTGAAACCTGACTGCTGAATGCTAAGTGCGGGAAAATTCAGCCGTTCGACTCTGCCACCTTCATAATTAGATTAGCGTGTCTGTTCACAAGCTTGAATCCTAAGTCTAGTCAAAAGAATTAGCGTTCCTTATTGCGGACACCTAATATTTATAATAACGACATGTCGAAGGCAATTAGGTAAAGTTAAAAAGGCATTATGTTCGCTTATTATATTGAACAGACGCCGCACTTAGCGAAGCGTGTTTGCGCTTGCCTGCCCGGGCAAATACTGAGGGGGAGGCGGGCGGGTGGCAGTATTATCTTTAAATGTTATGAATTAATACCCCCACCCTTGTAATTTGTTGCATTTTTTCACCCTAAGGGATTTAATGGCCTGATCCTAACGAAGCAGATTCAACCAAAAAGAACAATCAGAAGTTTAACGATAAAAGGTTCCCACCCCCCACTCCTGCATATGCTCACGCCCTTTTGGTGTGCAGATAAAGCCACCAAAATAAATCAATTTGTAAATTGAAAATGTCCGGTTGGGCAACACGCAGCCTCCACAATGACGGTGGTTATGACTGATGCCTATCGACACTCGGAGGCCGGAAACTGCGTGGATAGTGATGCTGGCACTAAGGGGGAAGGGGTCCCGTTGGTGTTTTTTTATTTATAGATGTATTTTTGTTTTGTTGTTTACTTGTGGACGGCTGTAAAGGATAAGAGATTGTGGGACGGTATCTGAAATGGAGATCTGTATTCCCCAGTCGTGTCTCGCGCCGGGGGCTGTGAGCAGCTCCCCGTCTGCCGCTGCGCCTCTGGGTGGAATCCTCTTTGGCCGGCTGCCTCTTATTAGCCGCACACCCCCTTAAGCATGCCGCGCAGCTCGCCCAGCAGCTAGTGCCTGAGATACAGGCGGAGAGCATTGCTTGGCAGAGGTAGCCAGCCCAGTCGAGTGTTCGCTGCTTGCTGCGATGTTGGAGCGTGGCTGACACCAGTTTGGCTTCGGCGTCCTCTGGAACCGGGCCACTAGAGCTGCTGGTAGTGCAACAAGTCTCAACTGTCAGCTGTCAGCTATAACAGTATTTTACAACCACTTTTCAAAACAATAAATTTCAAAATAATACCTGTCCCTGCAAAGGTACCGTCATAGTGTGGGAGAAACGTTCCAGTAGGGCTAGACAGGAGGGTTGTCAGTATCTGAGGCCGTAGGCTGGAAGAATGTGTATGTGTGTGTCTTGTGCTGACCCTGAAACCGGGGAGCTAAAACTGTGAAGATAATCAGAACCTCCTCGGCAGCACTGAGCAGCCTACGCAGTACATCCCATTCTGTCAGCAGAGGACGTTCCAGTTATCTGAGAATACACCCCTGCACACGTCCCTCTCCTTATTGGCCTGCTTCAGCTTGACACAGACTCTTATATTAGGTGGTTTAAAATTAATTACTGTAGATTATTCAGGTAATCTAGGCTGCAGAGTGTGTTCAGCTGAGCATAATCTCCAAAGGAAGCCTGACCTCTTGTCTTGTATGGTACACAGCTTGACAAGTGTTTACATGATGGGGTTTATTTGATAATAGTTTGTTTTCTTTGCAAACTGCGAGGATTTGGAATCCATTCCAATTAGAAAGAAACTTGCCTTTTTTTCAATGATTATTCTCCTTTTAGCACACTTAAACATACAAATATTGTGATAAATATCTATTGATGGGCTCTCTTCATCCGCTGGCTAATTTTTCACCCTAATCTAGCCCTCTGTCTTCTGCTGATGCAACACATTACGGCTGGTTTTTGTTTCTGTTGTGGACAGGGTATACGTCTTGCTTATCTGGGTACTGACGACCGAGTGAGGATTTACATGTGAATAATGAGAGTGTTTTAGAGATATAAATTCGTAACGTGGGGCTGAGTGAGACTTAATATCACGCCCTGCCAAAGTGGGTGCTCAGTCATTTAAATCTCGCCATGAGCACCAGGTAATCAATTCACCTCCGCTTCCCGATGGAAAAGCTCCGCCCTGAGTCCCACTGCGTTTCGCTTCATGCCATTACTTGGTAGTTCATTCTGTAGCGGAGGAGAACGGCGCGACTTAAGTTCTACTCAAGCATTTCTATCTGAAGTGTGCTAAACAAGATGGAAACCTGACGCCAGAACATTTTTTGTCCGTTATTATTGACTTAACATAACGAACACTAAATATTTTGAGTGACGGTCAAAGTTATTAAAGTTCTTCAACATGATGTGTTATGCATAGCTGGATAAATGAGTACAGTATCAACATAACGACGGTTAGCTTTCGTTCACCTGGGGCTTCCAACTCAAATCAAGGGTCGTCCTACGGAAGTAGCCCTGGCTTAGGTCCCACTTTTAGGCATGCATTCTCTTGGACAGGCTAAATGATTGTGTTCCTCTACATCTGCTCACTCTACAGTGACATCTACCAAACATTTGGGCACCTACGGAACTGCGGGTAAGAGTTAACAAACTGTACATTACTTTATGATACTGGCTGCCACGGGTATCGTCCTGTAAAGAGCTATGATGGCACTAACTGCGCTTTATAGACTGAAAGAAGTGAGGCAAGGGAACATTTTGGGTCAGACCCCAACCCGGCTGCTCCCTCTAACATGATGGTTAAGCGCCAGCTTTCTCAGCCTGCGACTTTATATCTGTAATTAATTTCAAGGCACAGTCTCTTCAGTGCCATGGCCATGAGTTTCCTGAGTACCAACCTTCAACTCAAACGCAACATGCCAGTCAAAGCTCAGGCTTATCCTCACATCTTCTACGTTAAAGCTGCTCCCCCCCCCCAAAAAAAAATAATCACAGTCTGCATCTCTCCTGTTATTTTTCTTCCATACCCCGTGTCAACGTGGTCTGGGGGCGGCGGGCGCGGCGAAGTGCCGCTTCTGCTGAGCCGGGGCTGATACGCTGACGAGCCTAGGGGGATGCCGAGCAAACGAGCACTTCCTCTCTGTCAACAGGAGACTTTATTGCTTTGAAGTAATAAATCATAAAAGTTCCCTCTACCCCGGACCGGTTAGATAAGAGAGCTGGGAATCAAATCAATTTAAAGATTCTGTACGGAGACCCCAGTGTATAGAACAAACAGGCGTGTCAAACCATTTCAGCGTGGACTCACTGTAAATGGATTATCTCTTTTCTAGGTGCATGTGGTGGTGGTGATGGTGGGGGGCATTCCTAACTGCATTAACCCCCCCCCCTCCCCCATTCCCCCTTTTCCTCTGTCTGAGGTCCACAGTTGTGGCCAGTGCTTCTCTGTTCTCTCCAGCCTCTCCAGCGATACGGATGAGCGATGTCACGCTTGCCGGAGAAGTCCTCAAACAGAGTAATTCCCCTTTTGCCCTCTTCGTCAAAACTTTTGCTACACTGCTGTTTGTGCTTTTGTTGATCCCATCATCCCCCTATGCACCCATCCCCTCCCGTGCAACTCCAGCTCAAGAATTTCACCATCTTCCTCGGGACACGTGACAATAAATCTCGAAACCTGAAAACATTTAGGTGCTCCGTGGCTGGGAAGGGAGATCCGCCTCATACACTATAATAATTCACAGCCCCCACCCCCAGATCCCGCACATTTAAATAAAACCGATAAGCGTCGTATTGCAAATTATATTTTAATCTCGTCTCAACTGGGCTCGGGAGTGCGGCAGAGTATTTTGCGGAGAAGATTAAAAATAAACGAGGCCGTAAATGAGACACACGTCGAGCAACAGGAGCGCAATGTGGCGCTTTGTGCTTCATTTTCATTAAAATGTGCGGTTGGCACTCCAGCGGGCTGGCCGGGCCGCCGCTTCCGCGCCGGAGTCACAGTCCGCTAGAAAATGAATATTTCAGAAGTTGTCATGGGCCGCTTGGCGCCGAGCTGAGGCCGGGGGGGCCTGGCAGGCGATCTATCACGCCGCTAAGTGTCACCGTTAGATTATCCCTGCTGTTATGACAGCAACATTATTCATCAGGATTACTGCCCCCGAGAACGTGGCCCTGTGCAGCCGCTGCCGCCGCTGCCTGCCCCTTATCGATCGGCGGGCCGTTCCATTACCAAAAGAGGCCATCTGCATGACAATCTGCTCCACGCGTGGCGATGGCAGCCCGGCGCGTGTGTGCGTGTGCGCGGCTGCGCGCGTGTGTGCGTACAGGGCTGAGATAAGCAGCCATTGCACCAAATATCTAAAGAATTAAGTATTTTTTTAGTTCCGAACCTGCAGAGGACATGGGGTACCATGTACCGACGAAGCTGGGATGAAGATGGAACAAGCTCTGCTGTCCATGACTTCATTTAGATGTTGAGACGGCCCGCATGTTGATAGCCGCAACATACGCGGGAGCGATTTAAATCTGTTTTCTTGGAGTGCTGTGTGTATATGCAAGATAATCCAGGGAACAGTGGGCACATAATAGCCTGTATATACATCACTTTAAAATCCGTATAAACCAGCAGACACAGATTAATTTTTTTTTTAACCATTGATTTTGTACAGGAGACCTTCCCAAGTGGTTTTAACATGCTTTTTTGTGCAGGGAATTACAGATGGAGCTGGGCATAGGTGTATATGATTTTATATTCATCCGTCACACCCATCTTTGTTGGCAGAAGTCGCAGAGAAGATGAAGATGTTGTGATATGGAAGGGATCCTTTCTTGCCTTCAAAGAGAGTGCATAAATTCCATGACCGCTTCATTTCCAGCCTTCAAATTACCCTGAGCTCCAGGATGGGACGCATTCCTTTAAGCCTCAGCTTGTCTTCATTTAATTGAACTACGTGTTATACTTCTTGGGAAAACATCAGGTCCAAAATGGGCCAGAGAGGGTGACCTGGGGGGGGACCCAGAATCCCAGGGTGCCTGCTGTCATTTATTTGATATCATTCATGTTGATACATGACGTGTGGGCCACTCGGGGGGTGTCCCCGACATGCGGGACGTGGCTAAATGAAGGATCGCTCTCAGCACCGCTTAATTAGGGCAAGTGGAGATCCCTGCGGCCCCTGGGGGAGTATCGTATGGCCACCCCAGACACATATAATCTACCCCACGTGCGGCGCCTGACTGTGGTGGCCAGGCGGCCTGGCATTGACCAAGGACTGCCCTGGCGCTGCCACGGTGTCTGTGGAACCCCCTGCCGCCCCCCTCAGCCTAACCCCGATGCAGTGTGGCCCACTGCTTCATCGATTGTTTGCATTTTACCATGCGGCAGAATTATGAATAATCCAGTTTATCAAAGTTTATGGGATGTCCCCACAACATAGTTACATAAAAGTCTGTTTGTGTTTGTCTTGTGTTTTTAAGAAAACAATGTGTCTGTAAACATCATTATCAGCCTATTGCTATAGCCATATAGCCATTTATACAATAGCAACATGCTATCAGAGGCCTTTTTCTCAGTATGGGGGGGGCATTGATCCTACTGGAACAGTCTGCCATCATGGGAACCGACACCTAGAAGGACACCAAGGTCACATACCCTACCTTTGTTAAGATATTCTTTTTTTTTCATGATTTAGACGTACACCGACAGCCTAGCTACCCACAATTCCATGTGGCCAGGCCAAAATCAATATCCGATTATCCTTGTGTTTATAATAGCTGCGATTGCTCAAACGCTGATTCTAACCGAGATATGGTAAATGTATGTCCATTTTAGAGACAGATATTTTTCCGGTTCACATGAGCACGAAAATATGTTCGTTATGCATCGCATTCAGGATTTGTTTGCCACACAAATGTAGTTTTTAAGAATAATGGTACAAGGGAAAATTGCACGAAGCTTGTGGGAAACGTGTGAAGACAGCTGACCACTGAGCTTCGACTGGAGGGGAGAGGACATGTGAAGCATTGCTTTTAAATCTCTGGCCCTCGGCCAGCAGCAAAATGACCAACCTCTTAGGCTAAGACACCACTTGGGTCTTGATGTTCGTTGAGGTGTGACTGGCAATCTCCTTGACAACAGTCAGAGTTGCCAAGATAAACAGTCTCATCCACAGCTCAGTTTTTCACTCCCGATGCTGTGGAGTTCCTTCAGCCATCCTGTTCCTTTAGACTAAGGGTTCCGGACCTTTTGATGTTCAATGACTGACGAAGTGCCGGCTCGTCATTTGATGATTTCATAACCACTCCACTAAACCTCCACTGTTCCATGACCTGGTGAAGTATTGGCCATGGACCAGTATCTATCCATGGACTGGGGATTGGAAGCCCCTACTGTAGAACATTACCTAGTGCACGCACAGTCCCATAGCCTGGACACCAGACTGACCAGCTTGGTCTCATTCTTTGCTCAGTTCCTGCTCAGCCTTTGGGCTCTTCCTCTCAGCCTTTCAGGTTCTTGGTCGATCAGCAATTGCCCTGACAGTAACAGAATGCATCCTCTAATTATATTGGTCGACGCATTGGTATTGTTGAGCAATGAGCAGCCATGGGAAAAAAATCAGAACGGGATCCCTCCACACTTGTCCCAGAAGGGGGTGTGCTGGCCCATTCACAACTAATTCTTCTTGAAGTGGTGTCATTTTCCAGGCCTGACCTTGAGATACCATCCAGTAAAGGCTACCAGCTTTATCATCCACAGGGTCATGGCTTCAGATCAAACACCACGGTCATCTTCCAACAGGATTATTGTTACCATCATATTTGCCCACAGATCTCCCTTGCTGTCAATGACTGTTTCACGCTGAGTTGATAACCAACCCACCATCCTGAATCCAGCTAAAAAACCTAGCATGAGGGCCCATTGTAGAGAAGAAGCTGCTGACATCAACAAGGTAGAAAATATAATTTTCTCCTCATCCATCCAATCATCCATCCTTCCATATCAACCTATCCAGTACAGGGCCACAGAGTTCCTGATGCCTATCTCAGGAAGCACAGGAAACAAGGCAGCACGCTAGTTGGGATAGCAGCCCATTTCAGGCAACATTCATTTTTATATACCATTCAAGATTATAGTTCTCTAGCAAGAAATTTTAAATCCCTGGCAAAGTTCAATTTCAAAAACAGCCTGCAAGAATAAAAAAATATGTGCAAATAAGTCCTAAATAAATTTGTTTTGGCAGAATTCTTTTTTAAGATTTAGGATTCTTTATTTGCGTCTTACAGATCAGTACATAGGGATTCTTATCCACATCATTCCTGAACATTAACAAATTTATTTTATTTTACTTTTATCTATTTTATTACATTTATTTATAGAATCAATTTGAAAAATTGAAGAAATGGCTGAAACAGAAAATATGGGTTATTAAAGTATGTGGAAGTTGCCACAAAACACAAAGCAGATAAAATTTTTTGGTTCCCCTCCTGTCAACATGCTGCTTTTTCTGCCGGCACATAAATATTAAAATTTGTATGTTTATGCGTTTTTTAAATAATTTAAAAATTCTGTTGAATAATCAAATATATTTGTGTGTGTCTGTTGTTTGTCCTTATCTGGCCTTGAATATAGTATCAAAAAATTAAAGAAATGGCTGTAGCGAGTCAGACAGGACCTCTGATCGCAGCATTGTGAAGCTCCTCCACTCCCTCTCTCCTCCCCCACACCACACCACCCCCCCCAAAAAACTCTCCCCTCGTTATCTCCGCCAAACAAATTTCCCCACTCCGGCTAACGTCATTTTTCACAGGTGTATCTAGTACAAGGTCCAGCCCTGTCAGTATCGAACCGTCGCGCTTCTGTAGATCAATACAAGGCACATCAAGGGGGAGGCACAATGGAATTACTCAGAGATTACAGAAACACATTCCTCCTTGATGGCGTTTTATTTTGTTTGCCTTCGATGCACACGGCGTGGTCTATTTACGCAATATTTTATTTAACGCTCAAGGGGCGCTTTGCTGCAGAAGGCTAAGGCTTTGTATGCTTTCGCTCTCTTTTCCCCTCAGAGATATTAATTATTCAGAGGTTTTAATTGAAGGAGGGCGTTTGAGTCGAGCATCTACGTAGCATCGCCCCATTTTACTCCCTAATAAATCGCTCGCCTTCATCCCCTTCTACTCACGGGACGCGCAGCTCATCCCACCTCAGTTTTAAGACGAACATCGGCAGCTTCGCGGTAAGGTACAAAAATCTATTTCCCGCAATTATGGGAAAGATGAATTATATTCGTCCCGCTCGTGGAAAATAATGTATGTCCCACGCGCAATAATAAGTGAGGCCAGGATAACAAGTGGTCGGGATTTGTTACCTTTCAACATACCTCTTAAGTGGTAATGGGATAACTCCTGACACATCAGGAGCCTATCAAACTGCCCCTCAGACGCGACCCCGGGGTGAAGCAGGAAAGGCCGCCTTGTTACCAGCAACCCCCCCCGACGGGCTCCCCAATAATGAAGTGACCCTGAAATAATAGAAAACCCTCAACTACTGTTTGATGATTTGTGCGGAATAAGAGGGCCGATCCTGATTTGGAGTCACAGTTCATTTCATTTTTACCGCTGATGAGATCTCGGCCACTATCTGATGAAATTGAACAACTATTACTGGGCTCTCGCCAGTGAAAAGCCCAGCTGACCCGCTCTTAACAGGAATCCCATCCAGTCTACTTTGTCAGCAGTTTTGAATTCATCGTCGCCGGCAAGATGATAGGAATAATCTCGCCAACTAAGATTGACAGTTCATTTCAGAAATCAATATTTACAATTTACTTCTTTCAAAGTTCATTCGATAGAAGATTCCATGTTATCCCTCTCCAAATAAGCTGATCATATCTTGGTCCGCCCTGGAATGAGTTTTCCCAAAATGTGAATTTTTGGTAAAAATCAATGTCAGGATTGTGCACTTTAATCTCGCCTCTGATGACAGTAAATCTTTATCTGTTTATGGGAGAACGGCAGTGGCCGCTGACACCATTTCCTCTCAGAACAAAGCCCGGCCCGTGTGGACCTCACCAGATACATGGGCCTCTAATGTAGCTGGACATGTTTCAGTGGGGTCATTAATCAGGCAATTTGACAGGCACTTCTTACATCCAGCATCGAGCAGCCTGCACACGCTGGAGGGGGGCTTGGGAGCGAGGGGCTGTGGGATGGGCAGACGGGGGGGGGGGGGGGAGGGGAAAGAAATAGCAGACCGATCATTCCACCGCGAAATTTAATTTTAAAACCCACAAAATGCCCGGGTATGTAACAAA
>JAODKN010000134.1:8053899-8064209 GCA_026774425.1 Petrocephalus zakoni
GTCGCTGGCACTGAGCCGCCAGGAGCTCATTCCTGCCTGCGGACTCCCAGCCTGACGCGCCTCTCTCTATCTGCTTCAATGCTTCATACTTCGTTAGTATAAACTGTTTCCTCAGTACCCAAGGCCTGACTGAGTTTAACCGTGACGCCCATAGCTAGTTAGTTAGTTAAAGTGAGGTGGGTAGTAGAACCAAGACGCCAGTTGAGCCGCTGTCTGAAGAGACTGGGGTCACTCTGGCTGCGCGGAAATGCCCAGCGCATTCGTATAAGAAATATTTGGTGATTAAGAAGAACCTTGAAAAATAATCATAAATGGCCGAAACCCTTTAAAATATCATTGATAAATAAGCAGCATAATTTTCGCTTCGTTTATAGGATTATTTATATTCACGCGCAGTAACATTTAAGTTCGTAAAGTAGATTTTATGTTTCTAAATCTGCATTTTCGCAATATACAATTTATGTAAGCTATTTGTTTTGCTTAGTTTAGCAAACTAGAGGAGAATTATTATATTTCTTAAGTTCCCTTCTATTAAAAATTCACTAATCTACTGAAAGAGTACATGCATTATCAACAACAATTTCCAGCATGTCAGCTTAATTTTTTTTTTCAAACCTGGGGAGTATTTTCCTTCCCCCGGTTCATTATTTTCTCCGTTTTTCCATTTGGGTAAAACGATGAAACGAATGAAGGCACTTTTGTAATCAAATGGTTTGCTAAATTCATACCCTTAAGCGAGTTTATCGCATGCCGAACGCACTTTTATGCCATTATATACCATCTCTCCCCATGACAAGCCATTCAAATTTATGATTGGGCCTCGACTAAAATCATTTTTTTTGATGACTCTGGGGATACTGCAATACAGAACTATATTTAAAATAAATAAATACATACATGTCTACAGATGTAGATATTAGAACCGCGTTATTTACGTAAGCCACAAATACCCTGTTAGGTCTTTAATTTACATTCTTTTATATTTTTGCAATGTGGAATTATTATATCGGATTCCATACTAACGAAATGCATTGCGCGCTTAATTAGGAAGCCGTTACATGACTCGAATGCTACTAAACTTATACAAGTATGCCCCCTACAGGACGCCTACGGCAACTGCACAATTAAATGCAACGGCCTCAACTATTTAGCTTCACTTCTTTTGAACTCAAGAGTATAGATGTTTATTACATGTACCTTTTTGGTTAATTAAACTTAATTTAATTTATTTCATTTGCCCTTTGCAATTGAATTACCAAAGAAACCAGACAGCTGTAAATAAATTCTATCAAGGTGAAAATCGATAATGTGGTTGACAGTGAAATTTTACAGGTAATGTGTACTATTTATATGTGACTCTTGTTCTCAGTAGTGACTTTATGGCCTGCTTTTGTGCTTCTCATCCCGATGGATGTGAGGCAGTATTCCCAGTTTTGGGTCCGATCATTTTGCACCGTTTCCCACCTTCTCCTGGAAATCCAGACATTCTGTGTAAAGCTATTTCAAGAAGGGCATCACTGTTCAAAGGCTGGATCAGGCTGAAGCCTCACCTACTAATTTATTCATAAAGGACCATTACTCCTTATGCATTTTTAATCTGGCAGACATTGCCTTTTGTTGAGATATGGTGGAATTGTGGATTATAAATGGGCATATCAATTAATACTGAGAAGATAGCGTGTTGAAGCAATTAAACCTTCTCCCAAAAGCCATTTCTCACAAAGACTGTTTAGCGATATTTAAGTATAATTATTATAAGATCAGTTATAATTACATTAAATAAGAGCCTTCTTCACAATGCTGTATTTAATGCAATATTTAAGGATCGTGCTGCTTTATCACAAAGTTAATTCATATAACGGCTTTGATTCGCACCTTCTTGGCGATGAATGAAAGTGTAATTTCATTCTAGCGATTCTGCAGCACATGCGCTCAGGTCCAACACGGCTCCTCAACAAAAATCCCTAAGCGTGTCAACTAATAAGCAAACAAACAGAAACAGCAGCGACCGTAATAACGGATGATGGAAGAGAACCAGAAATAAACCTTTACATGCTAAACAGGCATCAAGTCATCAAAAAGAAAAGGAGCCGTGCACAATCATTAGTGCATCTCTGGCTTCTATTTAGGGAGAGCGAGTGAAATGGAGGAGTGCTAATTTTAGACCCCGCACCCCTGAATGTAATGGATGGGTTTGCACGACCCCTGGTGATGTAATGGGATGCCCGTTCACTTTGAGCAGGTTTGTAAAAGGGTAAGGCCGGGAATATCTGTCTTATGCCTCCATTACATGTTATGCCTGTATCTTATGCCTGTATAAGTACATGTGGACAGAAATGTAACAGCTGATTTTATCCAAAGTGACATACAATTGATAACGCAGGGTCAGACAGTTCCCAGAATAATTGGAGGGGTTAAGGGCCCAGCAGTGAAATCAGTCAGCCTAGGATATGAAGCAGTGACTTTACAATCACAAGCGCAGCACCCTAAGCTGTGGTCAGTTATAACAAGGGCAGTGATTGGCCTGTAGACCGTGATCAGTTATAACAAGGGCAGTGATTGGCCTGTAGACAGTGAAGCAGCCAGCTTCTGATGACTTTCACAGAAATGTTCCCACATTAACTGGCTTCATCTAAGCCATCCATTTGTTTTGCGACTGCACCACCTGCTCTCCAGCAGCAGCGATACACGGTCCTTTCATCCCGTCATCCGCTCGTCGGCCGGGGCAGTATTGATTCGGCCAATATCCAACTCACAAATAGATAGATAGATAGACAGATAGATAGATAGATTAAATTTGCAAATAAACAACTGAGCTTAGATGGATAGACAAAAAATAAATAAATAATTAGACGGCTTTGGGGGATGGGGTGCTTGCAGAAGGATGTTTCCCCGTGGGCCTGATCCCCCCCCCATCCCCCAATCTGCATTCAGAGAATTAAAATTTCAGCAAGTCATTTGCTGATGGCGGGCTGGCTTGGGGCTGCTTGGGTTTCCTGCGGTTCGCTGGACACTTTCAGGACGGGGCTGTGTTTTGGCTGCCTGCCACGCGGCCGTCTGCGTCCCCCCCCCCCCTCGCCAACAAGGTCGCGGGCCGCCGTGATTTCTGCTGCGCGCGCTGGACCCCGGCAGCTGCAGAGCACGTCGTCCTGAACACGCCGGTGTGTTGTTCACGTGCCCGGTCGCTGACATGTGACTTTTCCTGACCTTCGCCAATGAAATCTGCCCTGAATGATTTTCACAACAGCAAGAACGTGCACCCAGGCTGCATGATAATATGATGTTTTCAGATTTTAAAATATATTTATTTTTAAGGATTTAATGAATGTACCGTAAGGTATATTATGAAATCCTAGCTAAGGGTATCAGTGTTTTTAATTAATGTAATGGAAATATCAGATTGCACCCCCTGAGGCTAATGGTAGCTGCGTTACATCGCTGGACAGCACCTGACCAAAGTCCTAGACTCTGCTTTTGTGATCTTTTTACGCTTCTCCGAAAAAAAACACACACTCAATCCCTCTGCCGCATTAAGCAGTGATGTCATAGCTTTAAATATACCGCATCTTCACCCCCCACCCTCTGCTTTTCCCTCATATGCCGACCTTGACCTTTGGAGGAACCTCAGCGTTCAATGACAGTGTGGTTTGCGGTCATCATAACCGCAACACCAGATCTACCCGATGGCGGGCAGCCAGCGAATCAGCTCATTGGCTAATGGCGGATTGGAGAGGTACAGGCGCAAGGCCGAGGTGGGGGGGGCGGCAGTATGGTGCTCAAGACAGGTGGGGGTTTCAAAGACAACTGACTAACCGCAACTGACCTGTGAGTCCCGAGCAGGTGGAGGACTTACTCTGTCCAACGTCAATGAACAGCAAGACCTTGGACTCCTGCAGTGAGGAATGCAGTGAAAAGGTGTGGCTTATCTATCTCGTCTTCCTAAGCTAAGACCATCCTGTTAAGGGCCAATAATGTAGTAGATTGAGCTGAAATATTAACAGTGAGTGTAATATCCTTTACGGTTCTCAGTCAGCAGTTGGAGGAAAATGGAGGTTTTGGTTATGAACATGGAAACAAATGATGAATGAAAAATATGGAGGTTTTACGTTATAACATATGATGATAATTGTACTTATGAACAGACTGCCATAAAGCCTGTTAAATAAAAAATTTGGGGTAAGTATTTTGTGATACTCATCAAAACATTGCACAGCTTCAGAGGTTTCTCAGCTCGAGGTACAGTACATATGCACCTATATGTATCCTATTCCACTTAAAGACAGACTTAGGAAACGGATCTCGTTCATAGCCTGGGAAATACCTGAGCTGAGGTATTCAATTGGCGCACTCTGGTCCGTATCCAGACCAAAACGCAATGCAATCCAGACTATGTGGTCCCCCAAGGTCAGCAAGTAGCCCTGGTCTAGAAAGAAAACAAGAAATTGTTTTACATACCTGATATTATTCAGTTAGTGATTTCTGACATCAGCAGGTCCCTTATGGCTGCCTCCAGTAAGGGGATCTCAACCCCCTTCATTTCCACAGTGGACCACAAACTTTAGGCACAGGGACATCTGTGCAGTGAGACGGTGTCCCTGTACACCCTCCCCCCCCAATAACGAACCTGGAGCCTGGCCTGTCTGGGCAAATGCCAGCTATTCACAGATTCTTTTAAATAGGGTGAAGAGCGAGCTTATTTTTAGCACATTTTTCAGTTGTCAGTCCCAAACACCCTACATCTCTGATCATAAGCTGGTCCACCCAACAGAACCCCTTATTAGGCAGCTTTACAGAGCTTGGGAAAGACATTCCACCTCAGCAGCTTCTGCCCCGCCCACCGCCGGCCCGGGGGGGCAGCCGTACCTCCTGTTAGCATTTCCCGCGGCATGCTAACGCCCCTCTGAATTGGAGCCATCCCAAATTCCCCAGATGTTTCTTTTGTCCCAACTTGTTGCATCAATGAACTCCTAATCAAGTGGTTTAGTGACCTACAAGCACTCTAATAAACACGTGGACCTCCAACACATCCACAGGTTCCGTATCCGCGGCATCAACCAACTGCGGACTGAAAATGCTAAAAAAAAAAAAATCCAGGAAGTTCCAAAACAAAACTTGAATTTGCTGCGTAACAAGCACTAATCTGAATCCATGCGATTGAGATGTAGGCATAATCATAATTCTCCAGCACGTGACGTTTCAGCATTGTTCCTCTTGTGTGTTGTTCATAAGCTACTTGTGCTGTGTGCAACCTTTATATCTGTGAATATTGCCATTTACATAGCATTTGTATTGCATTACGTATTATACGTAATCTAGAGATGATTTAAAGTATACGGGAGGAGGTTGCATAGGTTATACTCAAATACTGCAGCGAGGGACTTGAGCAGAAATTTAACCAATCCTTTAACCAATCCACCATTGAGGATGACCTCAAGTGACCTTCAACAGCAATGGGAAACATTAAGTGCACACAGTTAGGTGCACAGCTAGGACAGATCTTAACAGGCTCCTAGAAGCAAGTCTAGGAGCCATCAGCAATGAGAAGCAGGAAAGAGCCAGGCTGGAGTTTGCAAAAAAATCTTTATTTTAAACTTAATCATACCCATAAATTGAGAAAATAGTGAAACTCAATGTTTTGCTGTGGTCTCTTAAGTTTTTCCAGAGCTGTATATGCAGAAAGTATAGTGATGGACAGGACAAGTGCCGGGGGAGAAAACACATAAACAATATTATGGCAGTGGGGGCAGTGCAGGAAGCAGAATCCCGTCGGGTTGGCGTTGTGGCTCATCCATGTGGTGCTGATGCAGGATCCAAATGAAACATAAAGGTGTACAATTTGGAGTGCTCATTTCCAGCAGGTTTGATTTACAGTCCGAACTACGACAGTGTCTGCCAGCCTTCGAAACTCTGATTTCCTTGGGAAATACTTTCACATTCCACTGCCTGGCACAGGTCCAAGAATGTCACCCTTAGCGCCACAATGTGACTGCTCCCAGCCCTGGCGGCTAATTATGATGGATCAGAAAGCCCTCAGAATAGGACAGCGGCACAGAAATGGAACTCCAGACTGTGATATTCAGTCGACTGGGGCTACTTTAATTTAATTTGATTTAATTTAAGTAATAAGTAACTTTAATAAGTAATTCCCGTGTCCTAACAGTGGATTTGCTGTGGCAGTACAGTGTGCAGGCTTGGCTTTGTTCATCTGGACATTGATAATGGACCCAAGCCATCAGTTGTGGCATAGAATTTTATTAATGTTCCAATTAAAAAAAAAAAAACTATAATAATTTCACAAAAGGAAACAGAATAAAATTCAGGATAAAAAATTCATTTTATATATTTTTAATAAACCTACAGTATTTAAATGTTATCCACTTGTTTTATTAATTTTATTTTATTATTTCCCCTTTTTTGTGCCTTTCCCCTTTTTCAGCAGTTCAGCCCCCCAGCCACAAGAGGGCATCAGACTCAACTGCACCCATTACTGCCTTGCCCGAGCAGTGGCAGAGTAGTGTTGGGATGAGCTGGGCTGCCGTGGCTCGTTTTGATGACATTGTCAGAGCTGTCTGTTCTCAGTTGCCTCCTGGGTGGAACACCACGCTCCGGCGAACACAGCAGGGCTGCCTGCCTGTGCGCCTCCTTTACATGCACCCCATGGGAAGGGTCTGATGACTTCATCTCCCTGCTTTTAATTTGCCATGTCTGTGAGTATTCTGTTTGCTGTGTTATTTCAGCACAGGGCCTGCCTTACAGGTGCCCAGAGAACTCACCTTTGTTTTTTTTTTTTGTCATTAAAAAGGGGATAATTTTATTGAGGTAAATATCCCTTTCTCCCGGTGTCATAATAGAATAATTAATAATCTCTTGAAAAAAGTAACTGTAAGGTCAAAATTGCTTATAAGGAAGAGCTCTCTTCAACCATGGGCCACATCTAATTTCCATGGTACTGAGAGCCCTGCATTGAGAAAGGAGTTATGGTTTAATGGCTGTCCACTGTAACAAGTGCTTAAACAACATACAACACAGAAATATATAACATAAAAATCACAAACCGCTGTCTCTTCAGAGCAAACCAGGAGGTTTTAATTTTAACTAAAGTTGAGGAATATGAATATAACAAAAAAAAGTTAAAGATTTTCAAGACATATGGTTTTTAATGAGCCATGTCTACAAATAAGTTATATAAAAAAAATTGTGTTACATCTCCTCCGATTCTGTAGGGGGAGCCGAGTCCGCATAATCACGGACATTCTCTGCGACCTGTGACCCATTCTGGAAGTGCTTCTGGTTAATTAGGCCTGTTGGCTATATAAGCACCCACGCCACAAGGTGGTGTTCTGATTGCCCTGATGTCTGGATATAAGCTTTGAACTGGGTTTTAAAACTCTTTGTTGATGTTTCCTGGTTGTTGTATTTGTTATATATATTGATGGAGACATCATCACTAGTTTAAAGAATACTTCCTTAAATCCCCCTTTACGATATGCTGTGGGCTTTTCTTATTGTATCTAGTCTCTTGTGTTTTCTCATTTGATTGCACACGCATGTTCTTGGTGCCCATTTGTGTGCAGCAGGATGTTACAGCATCCTAATCCACAGAGCCATACTCCTCCTTCATTGTTCTTCAATGACACATAGCAGGTTTTTCCACACCAAGCAGCTGTAACCCCTAGTGGACCCAGGCAACACTGTCAAACATCAGGCTCTTTATCAGCCCTTAAAACTTATCTGCAAAGGGCTGGAGTGTATGCAGGTTTTTGGAATAACCTTTAGATCAGCTGTTAAAACCCAGGTGTGAGGACTCTTTGGCCAATTAGTCCTCTAATTGGTAACCTAATTAAGGAGTTGCAGCAAAAAACCACATACACAACAGCCGCTTCTGCCCACCCCTGCCTTATAAGAACAGCAATTACCTCCACAATTACCTCAAGATTGACAAGACAGGGAAACATGGGGAGGTCCCATTACAAGCTATATGTTAAACACACAGTGAGGAGTAATGCACTGCAAAGGGAAATGCAGGTGAGGGTTCACGTGACAATAGGGTACACAGCACAGCTATTCACAATGGGTGCGTTCGACTTCATGTGGCCGCTTACAGCTCTAGCTTAAAGTGATGCATTCTGATCTTGACGCAATGCATGATGGTTAGTTTTTGGCCAATCAGAAATGACCAGAATGCATCGCTTTAAGTCAGCGCTGTAAGTGGCTGCATGAAGACAAACGCACCCATTGACAGTACCCACCTGGCGCAGAGCATGCCGGGAGATGCTAATGACTAGCTAGCGGGAGGCTACTCGGCGATATAAATGTAATAACTTCTATTCCAGATTCTCAAGTGGGAAAGGGTGGCTGCATTTTCTGTATTTTTAATTTTCTCTTCAGATTTCTTACTGTGATAATTTTCAGCTGGACAGTATAAAAATATTCCTGAATTTAGTGGTGTTTCTTAAACAGAGTAAGCCAGTGTTCTGTTTTCCCCGAGAAAGCTGATAAACGCCTCAATTCTGCCATCTACTGGATCATATGAATAACCACTCGATGTTAAAAATCTTTCGCAATGATGAATAGAAAAAGTTTTGTAATAAATCACCTGAATTTTTATTCCGTTAACTTATAGTTATAATATAGAAATATCATGCAGTTAAAATAACCCAGGGTTTTGAGGTTGGCAGAAATGTAATGTGTTCCATTTGACAGGCAATGTATGAAATTTAAGATATACATGTAGTTACATTTATTTTTTTACAGGGTTTCCTAATTCCCTACAACACAGTTTGTGGATTTCCCTGCTTAAACACACCTACTAAACCTGGGAATTACCTGCTGAGCAAAGTAAGGTGTGTTTCAGTAAGAAGTTCTGCAAACTGTGTTACAGACTGGCTCTTCAGGTCCAGTATTGGGAATCCTGATTTATTAGGTCCTGGCCACCAGTAGGATTTTCAGTTTTACATCCAGGTCTTTTCCAGTGTACTAGGTCCTCTCGTAATATGCCTAAGCTAAGACAGATTCACTCTGGTTATTTTTTCTATAAGGTGAGGTTCAGGTTTGATTTTAATCGAATCGTTAATTCATTGCAGCTCATGGTATTCTTTAAAATCTCTGCCAGAACTAAAGTTCAAAGGCATCAGTATACATCCTGTTCTGCGTATTCGAAATAGCATATTATGATTGACTTTGGTCTATGTTCTTAGGGATGTGTCACAACTTTTGAAGAGTTTTTCATCATTGTTCTACTGACTGTCAAAGTATTTCTTGACTGTTGGACAATTTGCTGTTTATGATTCCTGGGAGGAAGGCTGTCTGTAAAATGCATGTTGCTCTCCTGAATGCGCCTTGTCCATTACAAATTTCATTTTCCATGTAAGTCTGAGCAAAATGATCTTTAGCATAATCTTACTGTCATGTGATATGAGGGAAATTGTATGATACTTTGCACAGACTGTCAGGTTTCCTTTATTGAGTATATAAGAATCTGTAGTCCATTGAATATAAATCTGTAGTCCACTGAGTCGTTTTCTAAATTTCTTGGCGTAATTAGATCATCACATTGATTCTTCTTTACTTGCATGTGTTTTTTTTTGTTGGGATGCCCCCTCATCTCATGGCCTTCCCTTTCAGCACTGATGTCAGGGCTATTCTGACCTCCTCTTCTATTACTTCAAGTTCCTTAATGTATCTGGCCCTATTAAATATATCCTGCTTTATGTTATCTGGGCTGGAGTGGTCTTCTGTATATTCCTTTCATCTCTGCTACATCTCCATTATGCTGGTTATTTTTGCCAGTCATTATCCTTCAGCATACCGACCCAAAGCTGAAGCCTGTTTTTTTACGTCATGGATCTTCTGAAAAGCAGCTCTTGTTTCTCTATGCTCATTTCATTCTTCAGTGACTTTGCAGATGTTGTCAAAATATTGGTCTTTCTCTTGGAATTCACGATTCAACACATTACATCTTTATCTTTATATTATCTTTATCTTTTGTTGACTTCTATTCTTTGCTTTTTCACTGTGCTTCCTGCCACCCACTTTTATATCTTTAGCTCCTTCATTCTGACTGAATTCTTCTCAGATTCCGCTTGGGTGACTATTCTAATTCTGCCCATAGTTCCTCTGATTCTCTATCTAGTAACTCCACCTCAAATCAGTTTATCTTTTCCTTGAAGGCAACCATTATATTCTCCGGGTACTTCTTTTTGGAAGTCAGGTGGTCTTGCAGTTACTTTACAATGAGTAACAGTGAGTTGCACATAAGTAGTTCCACAATTTTCTCTTGGCAATGACTTTGATATTTCAGCTGAGCTATT
>JAODKN010000134.1:8064309-8076822 GCA_026774425.1 Petrocephalus zakoni
CCCTTCACGGCCAAGCTTGCTCTCACAGAGAGGAAGGCTGGGGGAGGTGAGAAGACGACAATTTCCCCACGGGGATCAATAAAGTATCGCCAAAAAAAAAAAAACACAGAAGCCGAGGATGCACAACATTGGTTTTACTAACGCTAGTAAGATGTGTCTACCGACTTCCCCTGACCAGGACTCTGACTGTCATGTTGAAGAGGTGTTCAAGAAATCAGACTATTCCTAACATCCAGTCCTTTCCTAGCATTGAATCCAGTTACATCAAGTTCATTGTAACTTTTGAAGGTTCCTTTTGTCCAATTCCTGGGTAGTTAAATGTGTTTTTGTCTGAATATGTTCTAGTCCTCTCCAATTAAGTGCACTAGATGTTGACTCATAAACATTCCATTTCAACTTTTAGGACATCCAGTTTTCACTGGTTCATGTTCTGTACATTTAATGTTCCAGTATCGGTCCGTTCTCCAAATTGTCTTTGCCATCTGTTCCACTGTCAGGAGTTGAAAAGTGTGAGTGACACTTCCGTGATGCACACAGGCTTCCTTGGCCTGAAAAGATACTGTGTTAATTATTGTGTTAATCGGATTTAAAACACCTAAAGCTAGCATTAACCGAAGCTTTTAAAACTGACGTTTTCTTCGTAGGTGCGTTATAATTGATATTGCCACTAGATGGCGCCGCAACACAGGCTTGGACTACGTTAACGTGCTGGTCTCACGTTAACTTTTTCTTTTTCGAGCCCACCATTTTCAACGTGTGTGCGTATGCCTCATGCCCTGTTAATTTTACTGCTATCGGCGTTATGCATAATGTTTAATCAATCGATTTATGAACACTCAGCATCAAAGCACTGATTGGCTAACAGTCTCCCAATCAAAACATAATCAGATTGTTAAACTGAGAACTGCATTCAGATATCATCGGAGAAACTTCAACCAGCATGAAGTGATCTCCAGTTAAGGAGCAGTGGAATGGAACCAGGGCTTGAGAAAGACCTGTGATACAGGCATTTGTGGGTGACAGCTTTGGGAAAAGGATGTGTGTGTGCAGATTTGTGAATATTCAGTGTCAGTGCCTTGATTGGCTACCAGTCCCCCAATCAGAATATGAACAGTAAAATTGAGAGCTGCATTCAGATAAATCCCAGAAATTGCAACCATCAGGACCCGATGACTGCGAAGATCACACTTATCAAAGTTTCACACAGCTGGTAATAGCAGAGGGCAGTGAGATCTAGCATCTGAGTGGAGCTCAGGTTTCACCTGATCTACTCTTTCTGGCTAGTTTGAACTGGGTAATCAGGTGGCCTTCATATGCAGTTATTAATGGTCTCAGGTTTAGTCTATGAAACATTTATAACTTGTCTTTTGCTTTCTCCAGTGTTGCTATTTGACCTCCATACTGATAGCTGCCTTTATTCTCATTTGATTAGTTTCTCCTGGGCTTTGGTAACTTACTACATACTACTCTTTTCATGTTCTTTGGAAGACACTTAAGAAGTAGGTATAGATTTGGACATCTGGAGCTACAATGAATGGAGATACCTTTTTATTAAATCTGTCATACTTAATGGTATCTTGAGAAATTTAAATATAGCTCGGCAGGTAACAAATTAGTTGCCCACTTTTCTTGGAAATGTGTGATAAGAAGTTGGAATATAAAGTTCTCAGAACTAACTCGTGCTTTTCATTACTCTGTGTGTGGCTCTGTGAGTCATAATTCTCTGCCTCTGGTCAGAAGGTTGCTGGTTCAGTTCCCAGGCCTGGCAGCGTGATGTCACTGCCAGGCCCTAGAGCAATGCCCTCAACCCCCATTGGTTCAGGGTTCCCGTCTGATTCTCTCTTTTATCATCATGTTGGACACAATCATCTACTGGCTAAATGTGCAATTTTACAGTTTTTTCTCAGTTGCTAATTGAGAATTGCAATACTGAAGTCACTTTTTCATAACTTCGCACAGCCTACAATACCAACACACAGCTAATCTCTCCTCCAAAATGCACTTCAGCCACCATAACCGTCCATGAGCAAAGGACTTATGCCACCAAAACAATTTAAATACTACAGGAACAAAATATACTGCATATATACAAAATGTTTTGTTTCTAAATATGAATATAATTGTAGTTATTCAGCTTTTAATGTATTTTTAACAGGATTGATAGCAGCATGTAAGCTTGTGCAAAATGGTCTCTAACAAAGGTTTTCGAATGAGAAAAGAATCCAATAATTTTGAAGTAATTAGTCATTGATTGCTTTATGTATGAAAGCAGTGAAACGATTCACAGTCTAGCCCACATAAACTAATGTTATTGCAACTGTCACGACTTGTGGGACGTAGGACTCGAGGGCAGGTGTTGTAGCAACACCGAAGGGGGGGGTATTGAACTCAAAGAACTGAGACTGGAAATAAACAGGATCGTGAGGGATCAAAAACAGGAGGAAGGGCACCGGTGACAAGAGGGTTTGATGTCAATGGCTGGACTGGGGAGTACAGGACTGGGAAGTACAGGACTGGGAAGTACGGGACTGGGGAGTACGGGACTGGGGAGTACAGGGCTGGGGAGTACGGGACTGGGGAGTACAGGACTGGGGAGTACGGGACTGGGAAGCACCATACGGGATTAATGAGGGGACTAACGAGAGGCAGCTGGGAGTGAGTAACACAAGGGTGAGGAACAAGAGGCAAGACGAAACGGACAGGTGTGGTTTGCTATGGCTATGATGGGGAGGAGACGGGCAGCGATGTGACAGCAAGTGTGTGAAGAGTTTTGAGAAAGTGACCTTAGTATTGCAGAATGTATCTTTGCAATTGTAAAAACAAAAAAACAGAATTCAGTGCACTAAGGAACTTGTGTAAAGATCAGATCAAGGCTGACACATTATACATTGTGACGTAAAGTCATTTGCCTCATTTGAGTTATAATATTCCCTGTGATGGACTGGCATGCTGCACAGAGTGCACCCCAGCTGTATACTGCCTAGGAATGGCTGTAGGCTCCTCCCAGTGACCCTGACCAGGATAAGAGGTTGGAAGATGGTTGCTTGATGAATAATAATGGAAATTTTCATTCATTTATGGAGCTGAATATTTAAGTGGAGCTATTCAGGTTCAGTCACTGTGACCCCCGTACTGGGTATGAAAACACAGCTTTCACTACTGCCTATTTAAGATGGATGGATTGCAAATTACAGTAACAAGTGGCTGTGCATGGATCAGCAGATACACTATAATGCAGTATGGCAGAGAGCAGGCTACACGGTGTGGATGACACAGTGCAGTGAGACAGAGCAGGTCACACAGTGTGAGTGACAGTGCAGTATGATAGAGTGCAGGTTACATGGTGTGACACAGTGGAGTGCGGCAGAGAGCAGGGTACACAGGGTGACACAGTGCAATGTGGCAGAGAGCAGGGTACACAGTGTGGGTGACAGTGCAGTATGATAGCGTGCAGGTTACATAGTGTGACACAGTGCATGTGGCAGAGAGCAGTGTACACAGTGCAGGTAACAGTGCAGTATGATAGAGTGCAGGTTACACAGTGTGGGTGTCAGTGCAGTGTGGCAGAGAGCAGGTTACACAGTATGGGTGACACAGTGCAGTATGGCAAAGAGCAGGATACAGAGTGTTTATAGAGTGTGTTTTACAGAGATATTGCACACTGATCACACAGCACAGGTGACACAGTACACATTTTGCCTGCTGGCTTCTGGGCTGGTAACGCGAAGCTCTCTCTCAGAGCTGTCCCCACTTGAAGGAGTAGTGTGCTGCTCCTGCAGTCAGGCAAAGATCCCACAGACACTGCGCACATTTCTAGAAGGTGCCATGTCAAGGCACCCTGGTCAAACTACAACTGTTATATTATTAGATGGTTGCTAGGCAAAACCAAAATGTGAATATTGAAAAAGTGAATCAGTTACTCTGATTCCTCTGTGAGTAAAATGATGACTTGGTCAATGTTTAACTGCTAAAAACGGAATATATTCCATTATAACTTAAACAATGTTTCCATGTTGATGGTCTGTGCCCTTCCTGTATTCTGGAAAGTTTTATGTTGTTCTACAGAAGAGCACAAAAATTATACAGCAATCAAATTAAATCCCCGTATGCGTGGCATGGATTTAAAGAATTAAAAAAATCGTTTTAGTTGAGCCCAGCAGGGAGTGATGTCGCCATCTTCCTGGGCTGTGTGTCTGAATCCCCGTAGCTGTGTGGAGCAGTGCTGGTCTCTGCATTCTCCCAGCTCTCTGAGTACCCTCTCCCGCTTTCGGGAGGCCACCCACAGTCTGCTGCTCTGCCCCCGATTTCCCTAAGCACGTGAATGTTATCCTGTGTTATTGAGGGGCCTCCCTTACCCTCGGAATACCAACAACTGAGTAATCGGCTCCTGAACATGGATGTAATTTAATCAGTTTGCCGTATTAGGTTTGGCCTGGACAGTGGGGGGTGCAGGTGGAATGTAGGTAGACATAATCTGAAAGAATATTTCCTGTCTTCTTTAAGATTAGCTCTGGAAAGTTTCTTAAATGTTTATTGCCTCCAACGTGACTGTCACTGGCAATGGAAGAGGGACCTGAGATCAGCTGATCAAATATCTTTCCGAAAAGAGCCTCAGTTCCAGGTGTGTCTTAAAACAGGAAGCTGTGGATGAGAGTGTAAATGATGCCAGTGAAGCAGAAGCTTAATGTGGTGGTGGGGAGCTGAGAGCTTTGGGAGCTAGTGATGTCCCCATCCAGTCCTGAGCTCAGAGGGTCAGTGGGTATGTAGTACTGTAACTGTGGGTTACTGAGACGTGAACCGGATGGCACTCAGGGCTGGGTGAATCACGCTTATGTTTATTGGGCACCAGATAGCTTTTGATCTGTCTGGCTTTTCATGAAGCATTGCGTAATTGATTTCATAAACTACATTCACCAGGGAAATCACATTCTTGTCTTTGAAAAAGAATTGTTGGTCCATCGGTACACTACACTGTATCAACTGGGCATCCAATGGCCCAATAATAATCTAAATATGTATTGCATATAATAAAAGAAATAATAATAATATTAAAAGGGAAACCAAAAATAGGCAAACTGTACAAACAGACCAGGTATAGAGGAGACACAATGTCTTTTAAAAACAGATTTAGTTCACATTTATGTTGCTCAGTAATCACGTCAGGGGAACAAAATTTTTGCTTTGTCAAGCTCTAACCCTGACCAACGACATTTAACAGCAAAGCAGGTCTCCAGTAAGATGAGCACTGGCACCTTCATGTTCTCCTTAGCGACAATGAGTGGCCACGTTGGAACACAGAGCGCACAGTTTAGCAGATGCAAATGTAACTGTAACATCAGACAGCGCATTCTGCTGTTCATTTATAAAAAGATAGCAGTGTAGCAAACTGGCAACACAACACCATAGGTCCGTAGATGCAGGACGAAGTTCCAAGAGGACACGGGTCATTCACACACAGGTGGCTCAGTCTAGCATTGCTCACTGTAAGTGACTCCATCTCAGTAGTACATTCATACTGCCTAGTCCTCTGAACTTTTCCACCAATCAGGGTGCATTTGTCATGTTATTAACTATCAATCTAAAGAAGCAGGTGAAGGCGCCCGAGAGCACCGCCTGTCAGCTCTGATGTTTGATGAAGTGCTCCACTTTGTTCAATGGGATTCATTTACCGCCAGATTTCGCCTCAGGAGTACCCGGAATCCAAAAATAGAGGGGGAAAACATCACCCATTTGGAAGTGAAGACGGAGCAGCTATGTGGTGTTGAGGGCCTGCACTTGCAGTCTAAAGATTACCCTTCCAGTTCCCTCTGGGGACCCTGCTGATGGGACCTTCTGCTTGGTGGTTTGAATAAATGGCTTAACCATACAGTTGTAAGTGATGTATATGTCCTTTTAAAACCCTTTCCTATGCAATTACGAAAGTCAATAAATGCTTCCTTTGTGCTGGGGATTTATCATTTAAGTGAAAGCATCTAGTATTTACGTGAAAGTCAAAATAGAAATCCAACAAAACAGATGTAATTTCCCTGACCTTGTGAAAAAAAAACTGTGGCAAAAAAGGAATTGCGATTCGATATGTTCCAACCCAGCTGCTGAGGACTTTTCTTGGCAGACAGTCTGGTAATTACTTGTTATGCTGACAGCTGTGCACTAGCTGATGTACCATGATGACAGACTGTCTAATATGGAAGGCCTGGGACTGCCTGTACAATGTAAGAGTCAGAAACTCTACTAAAAAACACCATTTTTAAAATTTAATCCTGCAGTTAAATTATGGGTCTGGGAATTTCTCACTGCCGTTACAAAGCCTATGATTATATGCCTAATAAGGACCTATAAGACCTACAAAGACCTGTAGCTGAAGCTTTTTCATTGGACTGGCATCCATGATTATTGATACTGGCTTGAGTCTTGTTATGAGTTGGTTCAGTTTTAGAAAAGTCAGATTGCCTTTCTTTATTGGTGAAATCAGAAGTAATCCAGCTTTCATAAGCCATCTCTGATATTGTACAAGAACAATAATTTTCTCAATTTCCTGAAAGAACAGGAGATGAAAAGCAAGACATGCCCACACCAGCAGTTGTAGTAGAGCACATGACTCTGACAGTCCGGATCTGTTATAAAGAGCCTGATGCTCAAGGTCTCTGGTGTGGGAGACCAGAAATTGAATTTCTTTGTGGTTTTTTTCTCAGCCTCATTCTCTACCTGTTGAATGCTGAAGAATTGGGCAGGGATAAAGATCTGAGTGACTGTGACAAGGGCCAAATCGTTATGGCCAGGCGACTGGGTCAGGGCATCTCCGGAACAGTAAGGCCAGGGGGGCACTCAGAATCAGCCCTAGTGAGAGGCTGCTGAGAGCAGTCTGAGGATGGAAGAACCACAAACTGGCAACACACGGACATAACTCAACAGATATGAACAGAATCCCAACAAAGGATATAATGTTTCAGCATACAATATGACAAATCATCCTTCAGTTGCTATGATAGTTGAGAATGATGTATATGTGAATGTTTATTAGATTTGCTTAATGTATATATGAATATGAAGTGCTTCCCGCAACACTTGAATTTTCATCCACCATCCATTCGTCCTCTGATCACTCATCCTGGGGGGGGCACAAAGTAGTCAATAGTCAGTAGATTAGTTGAAGCAAAACCTTGTTCTGGGTTTGTACTTCCCCAACACTGCCCACCAGCTTACTTACTTATTTACTTACTTACTTACTTAATTTAAAGAAGTCACTGGTGTATTGATTAGCCGTAAGTGGCGTGCTAGTGGTCTAGTTAAAAATACAGTGGTGTACTCGACAGTTGCGGCAAATATGGGGACGATTTTAGTAGGCTTTTTGAATCGGCAAAGCGGACACACTTTGACAGGCATAACATTGTCATTTTACACTGACATGCAGATCACTTGAGCATCATTTTCTTTGACTGCCTACGGCTTATGCACAGTCCTGTATATTCACACAATCGAACATTATTGCTAAGTTAGGGATACCATTTAGGCTAACTGCATTTTTTTTGGACTGTGAGAGAGGACCTGTGCTACACGGGGAGAACATACTGACTCCACACACACACAATGGCAGATCCAGGAGGTGCAAGGAAATGATGCTACCTATATAGCCACCATGCTGCCTGCAAAACAATTGAAATGTTTCAAGCTGAAGTAGCAAGCCAAGAGCGGTCGAGAGAAAAGAGGAAGTGCACCTGAGAACAAGGAATCACTCAAGGGGCAAAGAACAAACAAACAGCTCAGGTCCACTTTGGGTTTGACTCAGGTGTATCATGTACGGAATATGGAAGTAATGCATCCGTGAGGGCTCTACTTAGCTTGTGCTGGGCAGGAAATGTACTAGACAGGCAACAGCACACCTGAACACAGCATAGATGGTACTCTCAGAAAGGCACCCTGAGCATGCTCACTGATGAGGGCTAGCAAACAACGGATACTCACAGATATACAGCAAACCGAGTGCAAGCTGAACACTAGCACAGAGGCTAATATGCTCCCTACAACAGTAGCAGACAGTCTGAACACATATCATGAATACATATTGAATATGGGCTAAGGAACAACAATCAAGTCTTTGTCCAGCTGGAGCAAGATTTTTATTGCAATATATGGCAACTATTCTCAGTGAGAAATCAGACCAATGACTGACAATTTGGCACCATGTCAAATCTTCCTCTCATTCCCAGCATTACCAGGTCACCATTGCATGAACATTGATCCTAGATTCACACACATTGTCCTGGATATACAATGATCTTGTCTATCATTGAAGGCAAACTGAAGGCTACTCTACTGGGCTCTTGAATGGAAGGGCCATTATTTCTGAATGTATTAAACCAACAGAATCTGTAAGCAGTTAAACTGTCATATTGCAAATAACCCCTTTCAGTAACTGATGAGCTCTACTGTGACTCCTGGGTGTCTGGCTCCATGCAAACTCCACTTTAGGTAAGACACATGGCAACTGCATCCTAGATACAAACTAGCATTATACATGTAAACATCAATCATAACTGAGGTGGCATCACTGAAATCTTGTACTCCACAAGAGCAAACTGAAGCGCATGCTGATGCTTCTAAGGGTTTATTTAATGCAAGTGGATGGCCAGACTAAAGTATGAAAAGCACAACTGCAAATTCCACTGGATGACCAGAGAGTCAGCCAGGGGGGAGTGATTGGCTCAGTGACTTCATATCTAAAGTACTGTGACAAAGCTCTGTAGGTTCAGACAAGAGCACTGTTGTATTATCCTGAGCTCAAGGAGGTGTTGAAATTATGATGGAATTTTGCTCTCTCTGCCAAGAAAACAATTGAAGGAACCTCTCTTCCAGCCTGAAGTGCCAGACACGACTTAGATGAAAATAGTAGCAGATGTCTTTCATTTCCCTGACATATAGATCAGGCAAGTGTTGACTTTTAGGCTAATATTTGAAACACCCAATAGGTCCACAATATGTCAAATGAAACCTCAGAAATGATCATGGCCCAGTTGAAATCTATCTTTTCCGGTTATGGGAAAACATGCACAGCTGTTCCAGACCGGTTTCGTGGCGGTCCTGTGGTCTCAGATCTCCAGGGTCTGTTTAACGACACCCCCAGCTCTTTATCTTACAACTTTTGTTCCTTCTCTCCTCTTGAGTTTGCTCCCATGGTCCAAGCACTTGCAGTCATGTGAGCTGCTGTCTCCTAATTGCCCATAGGTGTGTGATTGTGTGTGCCCTCCTGGGGCTGCTGACCCGTTCAGGCTGTACAACCCTTCATTTGATAAGCATCTATGAGAATGAATGGGCAGAAAATTTAATTGAGAATCAGTTTTATTATTCAACAAATCAGATGAAGACTGATTTAGAGAATAAAGTAAAATAGAAACGGGGTCCCAATGGCTACCGAAGGACAATTATTAAATTTGAATGTGTATTTACTTTGTCGGTAATATTCAAAGCCCTATCCTATCCTAAATGTAATAACAAAGTAGGTTAATGGTCAATGTTGAGTGCTTGAATACATTTTATCCCCTTTTTTCATTGATTACAGTTTCTATTGAAAAATGGACAAAATTAACCAACTGTGAGTGACCCTAGCACTTAGCTTCCGGCTAAGGCTTCTTAGTTCTGGTTCCTTTTTTATCATGCTATTGAATTATATCCTTGCTACTCTAGCTAAGCGAATATAAATGCATTGAAGTCTGCGGCAACTTTCTTCTCGTTCTGTGTTCGACTGCATTCCTCTCCCGTCCTTCTCCGGTCCTATGGGCGATATTGTGCAATTGATTTCATGTTGCATGCCATCTGTCAGGACATAACGTGGATTCTTGTCATTCATTGTCATGAGGAGAGGACAAGAAGTGAATCAAAAACTTGTTTGGGGGAGTTCTTTGATCGGCAGTGCAATGGGATATGGGAGTGTGGTCAGTCAGGAGAACATTCTGCCTGGTGCTCCCAAACTGCACCAGATGCCCAACGACGAACTGAAAAGGAAGGACAGCATGGGGAAAATTAACTGGAAAAAAGCCTGAAGTCACTTTTATGAGCAAATTACAAAACCTAGTGTCAGTTGTCAGGGATTATTGTGGAGGATTAATCAGGAGTGAGACTCAATTTCTGCTCTGAGTAGAGACGACGGTTTCTCCATTTTGAAGTCAAATCTCGATGCGTTGAAATAGTTCAATAAGCTTAGAGGAAAAACATCTGCAATTCATACTTATTTTAAAACCTGCATTTCAGGCCATGAAATGTTGTATTTCTTATACTAAAATAACTGAATGTAATTTGAACTAATTAAGAACTTTGAAACACTCCTTAAAACACATTCAGATACTTCTGGCACGATTCTAACCGACAGAGGCAGAGAAGCATACACAGATCTTATGCTTAAAAGACACTGGGTCCTGGCTGGTCTGATACTCCTTTCTGCCAAAGGGTGGGATTTTGCCAATTTGTAAGTGACCCAAGGGCCCTTGAATTATTATTGAGTCTAACCCACTGCCAGGAAAGGGAGTCTGACTCCTCAGTCTGTCGCAGTTGCTCTGCTTAATGATAATGGAAAGCAGGCAGACTAATTGGGGGCAAAATGGAAGTGAGCATGGCCCCAGGGCCCCCTGGCCAGCACACCGGCACCCGGGTCGAGCAGAAACATGCACCAGAGCTGGAGTGAGGCTCATCATCACGAGCACTAATGCCCAGTGCCTTTTTGGCAGGGAGAGCCAAATGGGACGAGACCTCCCCCCTGCCCTCCTCTGGCAAGCGGGCCGTGAACCTGGCTGTGCCGCCGTTTAGGATTGGAACTAAGCATGAGCTGAGTACTAGGTCGCAGACCACTACATGCTACAATTATTATCACCCTTTGTGAAATTAAACAAAAATATCTGCATAAAATAAACAACACAGGCAATGGGAAATCTCTTATGCCCAAACATATGAGAAAGCACCCATCCATCCAATTTCTGAATCTTTTTATCTTATTTAGGGTTGCGACGGGTCCAGAGCTTATCCCGGAGACTATGGGCACAAGGCAGGGAACAATTTGTTCCAGTGCTGCTCCCTGCTTTGCTGTGTTTGCTCTTATGCTGCTCCCTGTTTTGCTGTGCTTGCTCCTGTGCTGCTCCCTGCTTTGCTGTGTTTGCTCCTGTGCTGCTCCCTGCTTTGCCACGTTTGTTCTTGTGCTGCTCCCTGCTTTGTGTGTTTGTTCCTGTGCTGCTCCCTGTTTTGCAGTGTTTGCTCCTTTGCAGCTCCCTGCTTTGCCGTGTTTGTTGTTTACTGGGCTGCTCCCTGCTTTGCTGCGTTTGTTTGTTACTGTGCTGTTCCCTGTTTTGCTGTGTTTGCTGCTGTGCTGCTCCCTGCTTTGCTGTGTTTGCTCCTGTGGTGCCCCCAGCTTTGCCGTGTTTGTTTCCTCCTGTGCTGCTCCCTGCTTTGCAGTGTTTGCTCCTGTGCTGCTCCCTGCTTTGCAGTGTTTGCTCCTGTGCTGCTCCCTGCTTTGCTGTGTTTGCTCCTGTGCTGCTCCCTGCTTTGCAGTGTTTGCTCCTGTGCTGCTCCCTGCTTTGCTGTGTTTTCTCCTGTGCTGCTCCCTACTTTGCTGTGCTTGCTCCTGTGCTGCTCCCTGCTTTGCTGTGCTTGCTCCTGTGCTGCTCCCTGCTTTACTGTGCTTGCTCCTGTGCTGCTCCCTACTTTGCTGTGCTTGCTCCTGTCCTGCTCCCTGCTTTGCTGTGCTTGCTCCTGTGGATTGTCCTCGTGCCAGTGTGTCAGTATGGTGATCTCTGAGGAAGCAGCATGGTTCCACTTCCTATTTATCTGTGTAATGCAAAGTATCAAATGTGTGAGGAGACCAGGTCCTAACTAATTAGACTTTTCTCCTGTTATTTAAAATCAAATTCATGAAGATTAATTTAGTTGATATTGACATTAGCCCTAAAGCAGTCGTTCATTGTTTTCAGCGGTGGCTGGCAATTCCTGTGACACAAACGACGCCGACCTGTATCCTCTTCTGTGTGGCGATTTGGATCCTGCTGCATGGGCAGTTTCTGGCTCGCCATATTCTTCCACCCTGGCTTGTGCTCATAAGTTACAAATGATAAAGCTGAATTACTGTATAACAACAAAAAACTAGAGCACACCTTCCCAAAGTTGCCTTTGACTGGTCAAGGCCTAACAAGATTAACTGTCATAAAGTTATGCACTTTGACATGGTTTAGAAGCCATTCCCTGCGTCCATCTCAGTCCTGTCCTCTTGCGGCTCCTCGGAACCTGACTATGAATGCTGACTCTGTAATGTACACTCCTGGGCAAGAAATGGGGCAGAGCCAGCACTTATTTGTGCGATTTTGCTTTGCCCAGGAGGGCACATGTAACTGTTGTACGTACAGTGGTGGCCAAAATTATTACAACACCTGACAGATCTGAAAATGTTGACTGTTTTGCTTCCAAAACATGATTTCATTTCATAATGTTCATGAAATATGCAGATGGTTACGCACAACAAATATCAGATGAAGTGAG
>JAODKN010000134.1:8084913-8106156 GCA_026774425.1 Petrocephalus zakoni
GAGATGGTTGTGCGTGACAATCCCAGAAGATCAGCAGTTTCTGCAATACTCAGACCAGCCCGTCTGGCACCAACAACAATGCCATTTTCAAAGTCACTTAAATCACCTTTCTTCCTCATTCTGAAGCGATTCGTCTTGACCATGTCAACATGGCTAAATGTATTGAGTTGCCACCATGTGATTGGCTGATCAGTAATTTGCGTTAACGAGCAGTTGGACAGGTGTGCCTAATAAAGTGGCCAGTGAGTGTATATTTGTGGGTGCGTATATGCACAGCTGTATTTGTGGGTGTGTGCATGCAGGTATGTGCATGTGCAAGTATATGTTTTTGTCAGCATGGAAATCTAAATGAGAACTCGACAAGCAGCTGCCTAACATGAAGATTATGGATACAGTAAGTGAGAAATTCAGCACTGAGTAGCGACTCTCAAGCACCTGCCTTAATCCACAGCATGGCCACTTCAGGGGCAAACAAGCACCAAATTATGGACCTTAGGGGAAATTCTTTTCTAATCAAATGCACTCTTTATTCTGACTGTGACTTATCAGGAATATTGATATTAATAAAGCTGGCGTGCTTGAGCTTGAGGCTTGTTCAATTTGTCTAGCATACTTTGTAAAAAGTACAGGCAGAATCCTAGTGCGATATAGAGCCTGAAGCAGGGGACACTTTATTCTGTATGGGCTCCAAGTGACCCTGTCCATGAGAAGCGTTTAGATGATGGATGGATGAATTGACAGACGGATTGGTTAATAAAGCAACACCTGAAATCACCTTTTCCACTATAAGCTGATTGCATTCAGCTGCAAGTAAAAAAAAAACATTTTATTTTAGATGTCGTTAGGAATGAGCTACGCACAGCTAGCTAGAAATGATTAATTAATTATTGAACTATTGGCTGATGCTGCTGGCAGCAGGCAGACCTACAATGAAAAGCACTGCATTGCAGAGGAATGCAGCATGAGATGCCAGTGTAAGATCTGAAAGACTCAAACATGGTTGATAAATTTGGGAGACACAGGTCCCATTGTGGTATTTATCTAACCCAGATATACCATACGACTAATGCACTTATCTTTTGAAAAGGAACGTTAATACATATTCATATTCACCAGGGCTGGGTCCAACATTTGTAAACAATTCCAATATGTACACAAAATGCAAAACAGCACAAGCACCATTCTTGATAAAAAAAAAACTGTATAATATTGAGAGCAAACATATTGTGGCATATTTCGTCATTTAAAAAAAAAAACGTTCCGCCAAGAGTCCACGTTCTGAAGCACGCAGTCGTAATTAATTATTTACCAGTGTAAATGAACCGGTTCTCTGCCGTGCGACCGGCCGTCCGGATCAGAATGGGTCTGGCAGTTCAGAAAAATCATTCCCTTGAAAACTAGTTGACGACAAGGAGTAATGAAAAGTGTGAAAGCTACTTTATAGCTCTAGGTCTCTCATTAGCACCTGAAAGGGGAGGCCGGAGCACATCTTGGCATAAACAGACACAGCATTCACCTTTTCAAATCCATTTATAGCTGGCCTGTTGTGTAACAGCCCCTGAGCACGCCTCTGTTCTCTGGGAGAGACACAGGATCAGTGTGAAGTACGTGCTCACAGCTGTGTTGCATCTCACAAAACTACTCACTGAGAACAAGGCCCTGATGCCATATTTGGCCTGCCGCGGCGGGCGGGGTAGGCTCATTTTTCAGCTGTCCTGCCGCTCTGCTGATTTTGGCACATGCCGTTGTGGAAGATGCCGGAAAGCTTTGTAGGCTGATACGTTTTTTTATATATATATGCAGCCCCAAAGCCAATCACCCAAAAACCTCAGGCATGACCGACAGATTGACATGACAGTTAAATTAATAACTCATTAGACTAAAGCAAAGGCTTTGCGTATCTGTTTTCAGGGCGGTGCTTTCAGCTCAGATAAATCTGCAACTCAGAACAGTGCCCTTCGCACCTCTAATGGAAATATTTAACCTCAGCTTCCACAGAAAGGAGAACAGGTAAAATTTCTTCACCTGGTGCCTTCCAACACCTCAGTTCAACACTGCTTAGCGGTGTGTAACAGAAACCATTCAAGCATCCATGGGTATATTTATACAAGCTTTATTTTTAAACCCAGAAAGTGGGAACTTAGTTGCTTGCATTGGGGTTCCCTTCGAAAAAGCTTCCTTGATAGATTTTCAAGTACAATTTTTCCTCATTCAGGATGTTGGTGTCTGAACCTGTCCAGGGTACAGGTAAGGTAAACATCCCAAGTGAGCGGGCAAGGACAAACCGCAGAAACAGCTGACAGGAGGGCCGAGCTTCAGGGGTGTTTGGATTTCATTAGCACACGTTCCCACAGGTGCATGCATTTGTCGCAAGTGTGAAACCCCAAATTTGCACAATTATACTTTATAACTAAGTTGAAAATGTGTTAATCGTATCTGCTAAAAATAAGTTAGCACTTTGTTAGAATTTTGTGGGAATTGAATGGCTGTGATCTTAGTATACTTGACAGCATAACAGAAAGCATTTTGCTACTCTCTAATATTAGGCATTTACCTCAAACCTGTGTGAGAAAAAACTACCAAAATATTATAAAACAGATACCTCTCCATAAAGCTTATTAACAGAGTGCATAAATGTACAACTTTTTCTTTTATAGTTATGGGTTTAATTGTAGCTTAATAGTACAATAGTAGTTTAATATAGTATTTCTATAAATGTGACCTTGAGTGCACTGAAAGACACATTTAAATATAACTTATTATTATTATTATTAGAGATAGGGAAAGGTACAGTCACTTTATTGTCATTCCCTACACATGAAATGAGATTCATAGGAGAATCAGATAGCTAGAACAAAAAATATATAAAACAATACATACTGGGGATGAGATAAATACAAAAAATAGTACATAACGACAATAGTCACTGTCTGTCATGCTATGTCAGCGTTGACAATGTTCCCACAAAGAGGCATATTGGGTACAAACACAGATTTTGCTGCACACCATCTTGAGAAATTACACTGAAACATAACACTTATTAATATTCATATTCTTAAGTAGTCACAATAAATATATTTAGTGGCCTCACCACTCATAAGGTGACACGTGAGTCTCAGGTACAGTGCCATTTCGGAGGCTGGGACTCAGATATATCACACTTTAGCTGTGGACGCAGGCTTTAGTAAGATGGAATGTTCCATCTCTGGTGGAAAAGGAGTCTGAGCTGGTTCTGGAGATGGAAAGGTGGCCTTAGCTCTAGTGAGAGCCAACCCCAGGACCTGCTGGTGGACACCTGTGGTTAGGGAATTTGCAAACCTGAAGAAACAAGTTTGTAGGGCAATTCTTTCACAGGGGGCCTCCTTAGGCTGCAGAAAGGTATTGAAGGGCCATAAAGAGTGCAGTCAAGGCAGGATAGAAAATGAATGCTTGTGCTTGGTAATAGCTTGGAGAGGCAAAGCAAAGAGACAGGTGGGCATAAACCAGTCCGTTCCTTCAGAGATGGAGACTTAGGCTGTGTTCAGCCTGTATGGGGAAGTGCTAACCAACTCTGGAGATTATCGAGGTAGTGGGGGAACACGTTGTGGAAACCGGTGAATTTTCTGCCTGCTGAAAAAAACAACTAAGAACCAGCTTACGTTGGTGGCTAGTTTTAGCTGGTTTATGCGGTCATGTTACAGCTCTTGCTGCTCTTTGATGGTTTAGCTGGTTGGGTGGCCAGTTGGTCATGCTAGTGTGGCCATCTTATCACACTGGTCATGCTGGTTTTAGCAGCTAAACCAACTATAACGAATATAATAAGCTGGTATGACTAGTTAAACCATCAAACCATCATGTGAAAACATACCTTAAGCTGGTCAACTGATGTAACTTGGTCAACCGGCTTAACCAGCTGGCTTATTCAGCAGAGCTGTCTCACCAGACGGCAGTTTCTGAAACATCAGTGTCTATCATTACAGCTGCATTGGCTGTGGTTGTCAGAGACATGCGTGGTGGAAAATCTGCAGAGATGGATAAAATCCGTTGGCACTGGATGTTGTTGGGCCTTTTTCACATTGCATGGAAGGTGAGCGAACTATCTATGGCAATCAGTGGACCCTATTTTAAAAAAGGGGATGTCTCCTGGGGATTTTATCCGACTATAGAGGTCTCAGACTTCTCAGTCTCTCTGGGAAAGCCTTTGCCAGGATACTGGAGAGCAGACTCTGCCTGACGGTTGACCCTCAGATTCAGGAGGCAATATGTGGATTGGGCCCGGCCGTGGATTTGCAGACACTTTTCTCCCTCGCATAGTTGTATGAGGGCTTATAGGAATATTCCAGCATAGTCTATATATGCTTTTATGGGCTTGGAGAAGGCATATGACTGTGGACCAGCAGCAGATACTGTAAAAGATGCTGCAGGAATATGGGTTACCAAGCTGCTGCTGTGTGCTATTCGGTTTCTGTATAAATCTAGTCATAGGACAAACTGGAAGAACTGTATCTCCTTGCTGGCTTTGGAATATTTTGGGCAGGGGGACTCAATTATTGGCCTCTGGACAAAGATACAATGTAATCCCAACTACGCGATCAATTGGAAAAGCGGTGTTGAAGACTTCCTAGGGAAACCTCCTCCCCCACCCCGAGGACCTAGGCTTCTTGGCCAGCATCCATACCCCCTGCAGGTCAGCCTAGGTAGTCCATCTGAAGCCTAGCAGGTCTGGGCCTGTCCAGGACTTGGATGGGAGACCAACTAAGAAAAGCTGGGTTGCTGCTGCTGGAAAAGGTGCTGGTGTGGCCAACAGGGAAGCCCTTCCTGTGGCCTGTGTGGATCCCAGTGCCCCAGTGTGGTGATGAGGACGCTGTGCTTTAAACGTGGTGCCACCCTTCGGCTGAGACTGTCTGAGGTCATAAAAGATCTCAGGACATCTTTCGAAAGAGCAGGGGTGGCATCCCGATACCCTGCCTAAAATCTGTCCACTGTGCCCCTTTCCAATCTGGCCTCCTAATCGTCCCCTGTATCTAACTGGTGAATTCTCTCCTGCCCCTTCACCACTTTAGCTACTATGTGGTGAATGTGCTGGTTCAGAATGGCTGCCGTTATATCAGGTGGGTGCGACACAGTGGTGGTGGTTGAAGTGGCTCCCCATTGCTTCTGTAAAGCGCTTCGGGTGTCTTGAAAAGCACTACATAATTGCAGCATTAATTCACTCATGTGGCTGATGAGCCAAACGCCTATGCTGCATGTCACAACATTATTGATGTACGGCATGGTGTTTATATGCGACAAGTCCTCAGTTTATTTCGGAAGCGTTTCCAAACAAAATAATTATTTCAGGACAGATATAAGTGTCGACCTGCCTGTTTGAAAGCTTACTGTAGATTTGCCTCTTAAGTATTGCTTTGCATCCTGGACCAGTTTAGCATCCAGATGTGCTGATTAACATAAAACCCTTGGACGGAGATCATAAACATGCATATATTTATTACAACAATTTCCCACATACACATACATTTTAAAAACACCTGGACAGAGAAAATAGTATTATTCCATATGGCCCCCAAGATTTTTATTAAATTAATAGGCATTCTTTCATGGTTACGATGTCTGAACCATCAAAGAGATCCAATTACTCAAAGCAATTGCCATGCTTTACATACACAAATCCAAAGCCATCTTGATAACAAAATTATTTTTTTATTAAAGCTGGCTGCTGTTATATTTTTGATCCTGCAGTTTTTTTGAGTATATATGTTGAGCTGAAGTGAACAGCACAAGATTTGGACCAACATAAATTACAGCTGCAAGAATAAAATAAGAATAAAATATTTCCAGGTTCCTTTAAAGTGTTTAACAATGCCTTTTAACTTCTCAATTAACAGTAGCAGTAATGACATTTGAAAAGGCATGCTGGACCATATTCATTTAACCAGGTTAAATGAAATGAGAAATGGCTGATCAGCTGGTGGTTCGCAGTATTAATCCGGGTTTGATAAGGTTCCTTAGCTCCTCTCTGTAGCCTCCCTGGGCCCCCAGATCCACTAGCAGTCCTCTGCCCCTGCGACCAGAACATCCAGTCAGACATTGGTACAGTTGGTGGAGGGTGGAGTGTCCACCCTGCTCCGAATCTCCTTGATGTCGTTCAGGGGAGACTCACTGGCCACCTGACAGCGGAACACCTGCTTATAGGCCTTCCGGAAATTCTCTGACAGGAAGGCATAGATGATGGGGTTGACCGAGGAGTTGCTGTAGGCCAGGCAGTGAGCCGCCACGCGGAAGAGGAAGGATGCCTGGTTGAGCGGGAAGGAGCCGAACTCCACCCACAGGTGGACCACATGGTGCGGCAGCCAGGACAGGCAGAAGACCACCACCACCACCAATACGGTCTGGGCTGTCTGAGGAGGTACAAAGCAGAGGGGGGCACACATTACCAGGCAGCAGGGCTGGGGGTTCGAATCCCTCCCCCGGCTCTGTGTGCTGGAGTTTGCATGAGTTTCCTCCTGGTTTCCCACTATCCCGCAAACCAAAAACATTCAAGTAATATGGATGGATGGATGGATGGATATTAGTCAACACAATAAAAGGAAAAAATCTGGTTCCTCCAAAAAGGACCTTGCTGTATTCATGCTGGTTGTACACAGTGTGGACCTCAAGCAACTGTCCTACAGTATGTGCCATGAGCTGACCGCAGAGATAAAGCCGGAGACAGAGGGGACAGGACGAGAGCCTGGCGTCTGCAGGTGGTTGCCGGGCCGACCTGTGCGTAGCTAAGCAGCCAAGATAACAAAGTGAACATGATTGAAGTGAGTGAGACGGCCAGCGATGGAGAGGAGGGACTGGCCATGCCGGATGTCCGGCAGCCGGCAAGAGGTCCTGCTTTGGCTTGTGCTCATTTTGAGCTCTTGGTTAATTTGCTTTGACTGAGTTTTATCTGAATTACGTGATGCAAGTAATGGGGAACTTGTCAGCTTTGTCTTTTAAAATGAATTGGTTAATTACTGCAATTAGTCGACACATAAAAATGGAGCAGGTGTTTGTGGGACAATGAAGGTTTTGCTCCCCCAATACTGTCACTTATGAAACTAAATTAAAAGAATAAACAGACACGGAACTTAGACTTTAACTCAGTGTCTGAGTTACTGAGTGACTTACAGCAATAGCAGCTTAAATGAATGTGAATTTAGTTCGGATCAGAATACCAGAAAGATGCTGGTTTGTTTATACAATGACCTGTGATCTATTCAAATGCTCTAAATGGGATATTCAGGGAAAAATCTGTAAGAAGAAGAAAAATTACTGAAAAGGGGATAAAATCTGATAGAACTGAAATGGTTGTCATATGTATCTATTTCTTAGCTTGAAATTAATTCCTTCTGCTTGCCATCTAAAACTCTGAATGTACAGGAATGTTTTTCTGCTGTATTGCATATTATAGGTCAGTGGAAAGATACAAGGCCAGATCTGACCCTCGACTTGTCTGACCTCACCTCCAAGCTTCCAGCATTAGCCCTGGTGCTTGGCATGGAAAGATCCCAGAGCAGAGTGCATGGATGCCGCTTGGGACACGCTAGATGCAGATTAAAAAGGAGAACACTGGAAACTGTGCTGGTTTTACCATTGTGTCATTTATAGTGAGCCGGTCACGAGGTGGAATGGGGCTTGTCAGATAAACACGCCAGCATATGGCTTTTTTCACGGAGAGTGACGAATTGCAACATGCCAGAGCTCGGCTGCTCTACCTCGCCCCCCCCCCCCCCAGCCTTCTCAAAGCCGACCTGGCTGGACTAGGCCTGCTTCTCCTCGGACTCTACGGTGCGCCAGCGTGACCGTAGCCGTTCCTCACCGGAGCGGTACAGAAATGTGGCGTGGGCCTCGTGATGGAGGATACATTCCTATACGTGGGCTTATATGGGTCCAAATCCTTGTCTGGAAGGTCTCCAAAAACAAGGGTTTTTAAACGGTTACCAAGGCAACATCCCTATGTGTACAGACCAAATCCCTAGCTGCATAATCCCTGTGTAACATTCCAGTTTCTTCTTAAGACTGTGTCAAAAAAAAGCTGGTAAAACCATCTTACTGTGTCCTTCTGGGCAGGCATAGCTCAGCCAGAGAGAACCTTTGAAAGCTCCCAGATGCAGGGGCATTAAAGCCTAGCATTAGCTGCTGACTGATGCAGGTGGCGTCCTGCTCCATAGCAGCAACGCAGTGTTCAGCCTGTGGTCTGTTCTGCCAGGAGTTTGTCTCCCAGGTGGGTATTCAGTATTTCCATCATATATTTATTCAATAAATTGCATGAGATATTCAGAGCTATAAAATAGGCGATGTGTTAATGATTTTGCCCAACTGTAGGCTAATGTAGGTGTTCTAAGCATGTTTAAGGTATGCTAGGTTAGGCTATAATGTTTGTTAGGTTAGATGTGTTGCATTAAAATGCATTTTCGCCTCACAATATGTTTTGCCTTATGATAGATTTATCGGAATGTAACCCCATCATAACCTGGGGCAGCAGTTACACATGTTTTACTCCAGTCTACTGCATGCTTGGCTGGGCCTATACTTTACAGCAGTGTTTCCGAATTCAGTACTCAGGGACCCACAGGCAGTCCATATTTTTGCTCCATACTGGAAGCTGGGTGTGGGTCTCCGAGGACCGGACTGGGAAACACTGCTTTCCAGTAACACCTATATAAGGTGCAGGGGTGATGCTGTACCTGCCCAAAGCCCCACCTCCAGCCCAAAGATCTGGCAAAGAGTTGCTATGAACATCCATTCCAGTTCTTTTGTTTCTTTACTATGCAAAAATTCTTTACCTGGAGGGATGGTGTGTAAGGCAGGGAGTGTCCATCAGACAGGACAGGGAGTGTCCATCAGACAGGACACCAGTCCGTTGCACACACAAATGTCCTTGTAACGATGTGCCATATCACCAAGCAGAAACCCACACAGACATGAATTAAACACACAAACTAAATTTTAACACCAACACTGGAGGTTTGTGGTGAGTCATTTTGCTGCACTGCAATAAAAACCTAAATTGAAAATAAAACAATACAAAACATGATGTATATTGCACAGCAAGCATGCAGTCTGTGTTTTAACCCTCCTCCAGCACTGATTTGAAAATACAGTTTGTTAAATTGGATACAGGATGTTCCTTCCGGCTAACGAAGCAGTAATGAAGCTGGTTAAAATTAATTTCTATGAGTACAAATGCATGTGGTCAGTACTTTACTGGAAATGGCTCATGAAGAAGGATTAGTCTGCAAACATTTCAGCTGGTGCCCTGTTACCTGAATGAAGTACTGAACCAATCCTCTATCATCCTACATTTTCCTCTTACATTTCCATAATTAATATTACTATCCATCCATCGATCCATCCATCCATCATCCTATTACTGCATATCTTGGGTAGGGTGGCAGGGAGGTTTGGTCCCTATCCCAGGCAGTTTAGGGCACAAGGCTTAGGGGATGCACAGTCCATTGCCAACAGTCTAACACGCACGTAATTATACACTACGGATGATTTATAGACGTCAATAAGCCTAACTGTGTATGTTTGGACTATGGGGGCAAACTGTACAGAGTGAGGAGGTGGGATTCAACCTCCAGCCTGGCAGGGTGGGGTGAGAGTGCAGCTATTAAATGATGAGTGTGTTTTGCTAATCAGCGTAGCAAACCCTAAGCCTCTAATGGAAGTGAGCAGCAGCTACCATGAGCAGAGAGCTCTCACACTCACTCTCACACTCACGCTCACACTCACACCTGGGGCAGGTCTCTCTGCTGCTTTGCTTGATTGCTGCGTCGAGAGCAGCATTTATGCACCCTGTGAACATGTGAGTATTTTTCCAAATACGATGTGACTGCAAAATGCATTTCCGATGGTGCTGCTCATTTATTATTTTAGAGGGGAAAAAAACACTCCAAGTTTGTATAGTAAATTTTACAAATAAAGTTCTTATCCTGAAAGTGGATTGATTTCATTAGCTTTCGAAGCATACCTTTTGTTCAGTCATATAAATGCAAATGTAAGGGCCAAATGAATCCCGATCCAGATTTCACCGGCTCTCCCCCCTCGAGAATCTGCCACAGGTTTGAGTAGCAGCACAGCTCACTAGGAGATTAAAAACCTTGGTGGAATTCATAATGTCTTCTGAAAAACGTTACCGACTGTGATTATCTGATATAGGTTCAAAATGCAAAATCCACCTTTCCAGCCATATGTGATATGAGAAGTTCATGAAGGAGGGCTCCCACAGCTGGCCTGAGGGGGTGGAGCCGGTGGTTGCTAAGTCAGCGCCCCCGCCTCAGAAGATGATGCCATCTAATTGGTTGACTGACACTGCTCGTCTTGACGGCCAGCTTTGCCGAGTTGAGCTGCTGCCTTCCATCTGAGGCATGATGGGTTTGGAATACAATCTGAGTCGGTAGGTGACCAACATCAGGGACAAGTTGCTGTAATATACGGCAATTATGAAACTCTGAGGCTAGCCATGAGCAAACGCACGCGAGGCTCAGTCTCTAGGGCCCTCATCTTCACATTTAGGATTTGGCACAACCAGAGAAAGCAACAGTCCCAGCACCGAAAAGAGATTTGCAGCTGCACGCATGTCTCCAAGCACTTTCTAGCTTAATAGGCAGTGACATTGAAATGGACTTTGGCACCAGTGTTATTCCTGCAGCTGATACCGACTTCATACATTAAAGCACTTTAGAAAGGTCAGTGTCGGAAAATGCTGAGCTCCCATTTGAACGGCCTGATCACAACTCGCCAAGTATATTAAGCTGCTTCTCTCCCCTCGGTGCTTTTGAACTTATCGACCGGGGGAATATCGCTGCCAGGTCCACTTATCCAGCACGCGATGACATGCGGGCATGCAGACGTGGCAGTGAAACGATTTCCAGGCGAGCCTGACCAGACGCCCATCTTCTTGAACACGGCACCTCTCGCCACTGGACTAGACGTGCCCTTAGCATAACTCATCACATTCTTAAAAAGCGCCTTTGCGCGGTTACGAATGTACAAAAGCAGAAAATAACACAAAGTGACGCAGAAATAGTAAGGCTTGATTCTCATGTGCTGCGTCAGACAGCCGGGGGGATTTGTCGATAAAGGCTTGTGGGTCCGGACACCTGTTGACGGCCCAACCTGGCACAAAGGCGAGGGATGCATGAATGAATAAAATAAACGGTCCTTTAATTTTCGAGCAGAGAGGACCGCTGTAAGGAACGACGGGCAGAGCAGCAGGCTGCTATTGGAACACGACACTGACACTGTGAAGCTAAAGGGCTTCACCCGTGTACAGGAAATGGCTCCACAGACCACATGCACACTGACGCAGCTCTGAGAGAGCACACGCATAACTGCCTTTCTCTGTGCCCTGCCTACAGGTGCACATTTCAGAAAGACTTCTGACACATGCTATGGTACTTAGTTTGAGTCATTTTCCAGCAAGTAATCATCATCATTATTTCTTATTCCTCATTCTTCCCGAACCATTTAGATATTTTCTATACTCTACCCACTGTGCATCACTGCGTTCAAGAAGTCACCCCCACCAATTTCAGTTGCTTCTGAATATAAAGGTCTCTGTGGCCCTTTTGCCCTAATAATAGTCGTAGTAATATTTTGCTGTTGTTGGTAATAGTAATTAATCGTAGAAGTGCAGACTGGTACAATAATTACATTCAAAAGACTATTAGACGCTACGTTCTGGTAACGCTCTCTCCGCACACCAGAGCCCGGAGCAGACTGGGAAGGTCACCACACTTCAGTCAAACACATTTATACGACTATATTATTATTGCAATCAATGATTGCCGAATCAACGATCAGCCATTTGGTTAAGCTGCTTCGGGGTCCTGAATCAGAAGTACTGCAACCAGCGGAAGTGGAAAGTCGATTGATATTTCACGTTTTCTATTTTGGAGGCGTTAAAGACGATTTATCATTAATATTTCTCCGTCTTATAGCTCACAGCACCTTCAGTACGCAAGCAGGCGGAGTGACACGTCGGTGCAACATACCTTTTTCTTCGACGCTTCCGATTTTTTTGACATGTTCTTCAACTTTTTGTGCAAATGATTTAAAACCTGGGGAGGGAAGCACAAAACTGCAGGTTTGCTAACTTTGGCGTGAGTATCACACAGATGCGTGAGAGTTGGCAACCCTGAAAATGCACATTTACAGCTGGTGTCGTCCGCTCAGATTAATTTTAACATAATAATAATAATAATAATAATAATAATAATAATGTGGCAGTGTGTATAGTAGTACTAAATGTAAAGTACAGTAAAGTAAATGTTCAACAGTATGCGGGTTTAAATTAAATTTAACGGAGCTGACAGCGTTCGTATGAATCAGGAGAAGTCCGCCGTATAAAAGTTGATTAATGACTCTCACATAGTATTCGAGGGGACAATAATTCTAGGATTTGATCCTTATCGCGGGTCTCAATCCCCAGAAGAAATACGGGACGCCACCCCTAGATATCGCACGATTAAATTTGCCATGTTGGGGTGGCCCCCCACAATAAAATTTACCAGACTGGGGATACGACGTGTATAGGAAAATAGGAGATAAAATAAGAACATCACTAAATGATTTTATTAAAAAAAAAAGACTTTCATTTGGGCGAAGACAAAACATATGGTCTTGAGCCATCTATGGTGGTAACACGGATGCATTTTGCAGTTATTATAAATTCCCTACTAACCTTTGTATAGCAAAAAGATATCAAAAGCAGAGGCAGCACATATCCGAAAATAAATGTGCACACCACATATACTTTCTTCTGGCTCTGGTCCGGCCACACTTCCCAGCAGTAGGTGCTGTTCTCGTTCCTTTGGACGATGTTCTGGTTGTAGGCAACAGGAGCAGCCATGGCGAAGGAGAGGATCCAGATGAGTGCCACCCCAACCAGGGCGTGCTTGGCTATCCTGATCGAGGACGACTTTCTGGAGTGCACGATGGCGATGTATCGGTCCACCGACATCGCAGACAGGGTGAAGATGCTGACCAGCATGGACACAGTGAAGAAGTAGTGAATGAACTTGCAGATGAAAGCGCCTAGAACCCATGTGTCCAGCATGTAGACCGTCGACTGGAAGGGGATGCAGAAAAGCAGGTACGAGAGGTCGGCGATGCTGAGGTTGAGAATGAAGATGTTTGTGGTGCCTCTGGGTTTGCCAGGTTTGCTCCGAGCCAGCACTGTGATCACCATGGAGTTCCCCACAACCCCCAGGATGAATATAAGTCCAAATACGAGAAGCGTTATGAAATTGTCGGTGCCAATCCCAAACAAAAGTTTTGGGGGTGATACTGCATTGTCAGTTTGATTCGGATGCCACGGTGAATCCGAGTGATTATTAAAAGCTGGTGGCTCCATGGCTGCTGACACTTTGCATGACTTTTCTTCTCAAAGTGCTACAGGGCAGCCGTCGTGCAGCCGGATGCGTGTGCATGCAGTGTGCTGGCGCGGCGTGCGCAGCGCCGCGCAGAAAGTCTTAATAGATACCTCTTTTGGCATCTCCATGCGAAACGAATAAGACTTCCGATAAAAGAAAGTACTTGCTCTCATTGCTTGATTTAGGTTTTTCTCTTTTTTTTGTCTTACAGATGTTCATTAATGTTACATATTCTTCCATTTCTCGACTTACACTCACCATCTTTTAGTCATTTTCTTGTCGTCCTCCGTTCATTCGGTCTTCTGCGTTTTTCATTAATGATCACCTGTACGCCTTGCGCTCCGCCAGCTGCCCGCAGACCAAGTCCTCCTCTCCGGCTTTCTCAGGAAGACTTATAGTCCTGGTGGGCTACGCCTTTCACGTCATCGCTTAATCCTCCTCCAGCCCGGATCCCACCTGAATGCAAGGCATGGTCTGCAGGCGGTTACCCCGCTGCTGTGTCCAGTCTTTTCGCCTTACCTGCATCTCCAAAGTGTAACCGATCCGCATTTCCTAACTTGCTCTAGGCGATTTAGGATCGGCTGCACGCTGCGTGTTAAATAGACGTGTCAAAATCCAATATATCCTATAAAACGCTGTGTCGATTCAGTTAGCCTACATGTCGCTCTTCAGCACAAACACAAATGGCCATTGCTTAAGCCTAGATGAGTATCTTCTGACTTTTGAAACCCTGTTAATAAATTCTCAAGAATTCTTATATCACTGAAGTATTTGGTTATTCTGTTTAAGACAAAAACAGTTTTTAGATTAGCGAGTATGGTTTGCACCTCTGGCCCATGAAAATGTAGCCGTGCATTTTCAGAAATATTTGTTTAACTAAGGGACAGTGGTGGTGTAGTGGTTAGGGACCGGACTGTGTCATCGAAAGATTGCTGGCTTAAGTCCCCGACCCACAAGTACCGCTGAGATACCCTGATATCGCCCCCAAGCACTGCTCCCCGGGCGCTTGCATACAGTAGCTGCCCACTGCTGTGTCACAATGTTAAATGGAGAGGATACATTTTTCTGCTGTGCACTGTGTGCTGTGGTGTGTCAACAATGACAATTAATCACCCTTCCTTTCCTGGTAGCCTCACCATGTGTCTACACCAAAAAGTACAAAATGTGAGTCAATGGACACCTGGACCAGCACATCTCAAGGCATACCCTTTAAAAACCATGATTTGTTAAAGGTTAATCTCATGGGTGTCATTAGGTCTGACCACTCAGGTATATAGCCCCGAGAATTTTAAACATAGCCCTGAGTATTTTAACCCTGATGTCAATCTTCATTCTAATAAAAAAAATTCAACCCCAGGTAAACTGATGAATAAAATGAGATATTTAGCTATATTTCTCTGGATTTCTGTGTTTTTTCCTCACCAATGACCTGCACCACTTCACGTCGGGTTTCATTTCACAGCCGTCTCCTCTGTAGTCCTAGAAGACTGAAAATGTTTTTGGAGGAGAAACCTGTATACCGTATACCTCCAGCTCACGAGCCTGGAACTCTCCAAACTCCTCTGACAAAGCCTTAGAAAATTCATGTAATTATTTCTAATTACTGAAATCTACCCTGGATGTTCTGTGAATTCTTTTTAAGACCTTTGTGTGTTGGGGGGGGGGGTTGTTACCATTCATATATTGTTAAGGAAAGCCATTTTTTCAGAATGCTCAGCACTACAAAGGGTGACCATACTCTGACAACACACGAAAATGGGTCTAATTCCAAGGGCTAGTCTGCTCATGAGGTACAGGACGGGCAGACAGTCATTAGCTAATGTTACTTTATACTGCCATTCATTTGTACAAGTACAGGTATGTAGGCTTTTCTCAGTTCTCACTTCTCCAGTCTTAGTGTCCTAAGAGACGTACAGATAGAGGCGAGAGTGACACTTGAGGTCGGCGCTCAGGGTCAGGGTTTCATCTGGCATCCTGGGAGCAAAGATCAGAGGAAAAGGCTTTGCTCAAGCACCTAATGGTGATACGGTAACTCTGCCAGCCAGGGGATTCAAACTGGCAACCTTCTGGTCTCAGACACAGATTCCTAACCCGCAGAGTGACGCAGCACCCAAAAAGGGTACTGTTACTTTATTATCAGACAGAGGTTCTAAAACATCATACCATTCTGTGGCTCAAGGTGGCATAGTGGTTAAGAATCGTGACGGAATGTTACCGATTAATTCCTCGCACAGTCTTTGATCTTGAACTATTGTGCAAGACTGTGCAAGTGATTTACTTAATAATTTAAAGAAAATCCAGCTGAATAAACAGGTGAACTGTACTATTTTAACAAGTCAATTCAGTCACATTACTTAGCTTTTATGAAGTTTTAATGTTGCATGAGGTATAATACATCTAAAATACATGTGTGTAGTATCTGAAAGCACTTACTTAAATACATATAGTGTAACACATGTTGTTTTTAAATCTGCAGCAGCTTTGAAGGACCAAACACACATAAATACAAGTCTCATGTATCATACTTCCAGAAGCTTCCATTAAGTTCTATTGATAGATGGGTAATTATTCCTGAGTATTAAATATGTGCAGGGTAGTCTCCGCCTCACAGCGCCAGTCCGCTTCTCTCGTTTCCGGGATGCCTAATTTTTCTTCATCCCATGTAACAAAGGTTGGTTGAAAAGCTAAATGTGTAGCGCTAACGTTCCTTTGCCGAATGTACCGTGAGTAGCGTGCAACGGAACCATGGTGCTAGACGCCTTCAGTCAGCAGGGTTGCCAACTAGAGACAAATCTGTACACACATTTACATGTATGTAACAGGTTTATTACCTGGTACATAGTCTGTAAGCTTTGCAAACTACCCCAATACCTTTTTGTAGCTAATTTTAGGTTTATAATGGAATAATATAGATTTTAATAGAGACTCAATACCTAATCTCCCCAACCTGACCTGACCTGACTATATTTAAATTAATGTTCCAGTGTGCCATTTAGCAGATGGAACCAGCTTAATCATTGGCTTCGCTGTCAGTGTATAGCCATGAACAAACCCAGATCTTTTCTTGACGTATCACAGTTTCAAATACTGAAAAAGCCTTTAGTGGTTACAAACGGGGCTTTTGGTATTCATAAAGAATGTTAGATAATTAAAGGGCAGGTGGAGAGCATGACAAAGCTGGATCACGGCCTGCTGGAAACGGCTCCCCGATTACATTACCGGGGTATAAATTATGTTTGCAGATGCTCTCACTGAGGCCTGTTTACTTTTAACATATTTTGAATTTAAGGAAAAGAAATACTGTACATATTGTATTCAATTATCATTCGGCTATTTGCATTTATCTTATTAATACAAAAAGTTTTGCCTTGTTATTTTATGGTACTGTACTGTAGCTCACTGGAACTGATGCATGACCATGCAGATTAATTAATGCCACAAACATGATTTATTTTTATATTTCAATATATAATGCGCGTACTGAGCTTTAGTTCCATCATTTCTCTGCATTTTCCTTTAGACCAGTGTTGTCCCCAAAAAGCCATTTGGTAAATTATGAAAAAACACTTCATCAGTTTTAGTTTATTTAGCATATTTAGTTTATTAGGGTACACAGGGTTGAAACAAGGTAAAACGACGGGAACGAGCGTGGCCGCTAGCGAACTAGGCATACACTTAGACATCGCATAGACAATACCCCACCAGGGAGACAGGACTGGGGCAGACTAAATACAGGTAACGCTGATTGTCATACACAAAACAGCTGGGAACAGGCGGATTAGCACGAGGGGAACGAGGGGGCGTGGCACACAGGAGGATCTGACGAGCAGGGCATGACAGGGGGACAGAACAATAACAAATAACAAGGAACAAAAATAAGAAAATACAGAACAACACAAATGGAAAAATGAGAATTCAACAACAGAGGGACAGCACAGCTTCTGTCCTGAATACAAGTGATCGGGGCAACTGACGAACTATATAATTACAGCACCTGTATGAGAACAGACTTATATTGTGATGGGAAATGACTGGTAATCTGCCTTCTTCCTAGATGTTATACAGAGTATAGTTGAGAGATGTTATAGTGTATCTAATGGCTAAAGCAAGTGAAATCCTCATTTGTGAACAATTCCCGGCCGTAATTATCTTCATTTGAATAGGTGGTCTTAGTGAAAGGAAAAAGGAAACTTTTCGTAATGTTTAGTAATTTCTGACATGCTAAGTATTATTTACACGACTGCCCCAGTCTTGCATAAATAATAGGCAGTTTTATCGCAGATGGGGTGGGCGGTAAAGAACAGTGTAGGATACAATAGGCCTATGTCTTTAATCTGTCTGACATTATTTCTTCCACCAGATGGGGGCGGTTTTTTGACTTTAAGAAAGCAGTATATCAGTCTGGCCAGGGAAACTTATATTCCAGTATCTTCCAAACGTTCATCCTAGTCAGGAGGTTAAATTATTACAATCTAAAATTTTTGTAGGCCTGCATATGTCACCTAATATTTTTAAATCTGAATCTGAACCAACATTATGATATGTAGCATAGGCTAGAACGACTGCACTGAATTAAAATACACTAGCGAACTAGGCATACACTTAGACATCGCATAGACAATACCCCACCAGGGAGACAGGACTGGGGCATATAAATATAGAATACATATAGGGCCTATATTTCAGTATATAAGTGGAAGTGGGCTGTTCATACCCTTTAATCAAAGCAGCACAGGCCTATTTATATGGTTCATAAAATGCTTAATGTCACTTACATGCTTTCAACTGATTGAACCCCATAAAACAAAATAATCATTTGTGAAAATGAGGAGACAAAATAACAATGGGAATTAATTTGTGAGGAAAACACGACAGAATATAAGCTTTCTCCTCCAAACAAATGGCAGTCAGTGCTATGGGATATAACTGTCTCTGTCATGTTCACCCTGCGCTGTGTAACTGAAGCTGTCACAGCAAATCTGGCTTTTGTTTCCCTAATAAATCACTTGTTGCCAGAGTAAATCTCAGTAGGTCCTTTATAAGAGCTCTTGATGGTAGGAAATATTAGCTCCTCTTCTAACGGGCATTATGGATTCGATCACATTTTAATCTTTACACTCAGATTTAAGCAGGCAAAACTTCAGAAGTCGTGTTTGCTAGATATGTTATTACTTTTTTGTTGGGATTTGCTCATCTGATTTCTCACTCTTCTGATTCCCATCAACATCAAATCACCCGAACGTGTCCTTTCTGAAGTCGGTTTGTCGACTTAAAATAGGAATTTAATTGTAGGACACCAACGGGGAATGAGAATCAGACCTGAGATGTCTCTCCTCGCTAGGCTGAGGGTTAGATTCGCTGATCGGTGCGCCTCACTTCCTGTCTTGTCTGAAAAGCTGAGATGTACCGAGAACTTTACCGATCAGTTCATTACCTTGCTCCGAGAGGTTCCATTCCTGCTCGGTTGACGTCTTATGCAGGACATTTAAGTAAATATGTTGCTCAGCACTAGAAAAGTGGACAGGTGCCTGTAAAAATGTAATCAGTAAATTCAGTAGAGCTCTGATCTCACCTGGCTTTGCCGCTTACCTAAATAAAGTCCAGGTAATTGACCATTAAACTGTTACCCATTTATTGCCTAAAATGAACAAAAATATATATAGAACAAAAATAAATACTAAAATAATCGAAATTTGCCAGCCATTTCCTGTTATATCAAACAAAGCTATAGACTGTTCCCATTTTCTTGCACCAACAATTTTATATAAATGGGTCTTGAGTACTTGAGGGTCAAACATATTTACAGAAAAACATTTGTACAATATGGGGCATTAAAACTTTAAAAAGAAGTATTATATTTCTTGAAAATTACATTTTACATGTTTAGTAGACTGTTTTGACACACAAGGAAAGCAAATAGCACACTGGAAAGACTCATGCTGTCAAGATGAATTACATAATGCAGTGTTTGCTAAGCTTAGCTAAAAAATAAAATGTATGTGATAATGTCATATCAGCCTAAATAGCACAGCCCCTTTCTGACATTATATTGATCAGAAAGGCAGCAGAGTTAGTCAAAAGCGGTTTAAATCAGTTCACCTGAAATAAATACCCCTGTTTTTCTCCTGTCAACTGGCAATTGCTAAGGCCTAAATCTATGAAGCACTCAATAAAAAAGTGGATGATTTCCCCTCTCCGACCAGAAGGGTGTTTTATGTTGATGTCCCAGGTGTTTATTCCTGAAAGTCTTTCTGAGGGAGAGTGCTTAGGCTGCAAAGCAAAAGTCTGCGGACGTGTTTGTTTGACTGCTTTTTTATTTTTATTTTTTAGAGAATAGTGCCTGCATGTATTGAGCAATCTGCTATTTTCAGTAGCCGCTAATCAGTATGTCTCTTCTATGCCTAAGCAATGCTGTGCCTTATTAAGGTGGCAATTACCTGCTTGTTTACCACGTACTGGGAGCCAGGTCACAAAATACTCCCAGAATAGGCTCTGACTGGAATCCTTGGGAGAATGGTAGGGACAGTCAACTCAGAGACAACAGGCAAGTTTCTTTTAGGCCACATGGAGAGTTTCTGTTCAGAAATTTCTTCAACATAAATGTCATGGTTCTTCAATCTCAATTATGAACTGATCCATGCGATAATTTGTTTATGCTCTCATCCATCCATCCATCCATCCATCCATCCATTCCCTGCCACTTATCTGGAGTTGGACCATGGGGACAGCAGTCTAAGCAGAGATGCCCAGACCTCCCTCTCACCAGTCACGTCCTCCAGATCCACTGGGGGAACACCAAGGCGTTCACAGGTCAGCCGAGAGATTCAATCTCTCCAGCATGTCCTGGGTCTGCTCTGGAGCCTCCTCCTGGTTTGACATGCCTGGAACACCTCCCCAGGAAGCCATCCACAAGGCATCCTAGGATCACCCCAACTGGCTTCTTTCGATGCTGAGGAGCTGAGCCCAGACACCCTGCGAGGGAAACTTATTTATGCCGCTTACTATATATTCAAGATCTCATTTTTTTGGTCACTAACCACAGGAACATAGATTGACTGGTAAAGCTCAGCTCGCTTTTCAAACAGAACTTGTTATTATCTACCAATAGTCTGTCAAATAGTACAAAATGCAGCAGTGAGAGTTAAAAAAAAATTGACCATATTGGCCCTGTCCTATGCTCCTTTCACTGGCTACCAGTCAAGTCTAGGATTGGCTACAAAATACTGCTATTAACCTACAAAGCTCTGAATGGCCTTGCACCACAATTTCTTAAAGAACTTCTGGTCCCTTACAACCCATCTTGCCTGCTTCGATCACAAGGAGCAGGATATCTATTGGTTCCTAGAGTAGACAGAACTATGGCAGGCTGCAGAGCATTCTCATACAGAGCTCCACAGCTGTGGGATGGTCTTCCAGTGGATGTGCGGGATTCAGGCACACTCTCGCTATTCAAGTCTAGATTAAAAATGCACTTGAATAGTTTAGCGTATAGGGAACCTAGTTCTAGCTCCAGCTAGTCGCTCACCCCCAGTTAGGCCAACAGTATGAGGCAAAGAGCTGGGTGGGGATCGGTGTCCTTGGCTTTGGATAAACTGATGCGTCAGTGCTGTCACTCTAGCCTCATACTAGAGTGCTGATGTTCAGGGAGTCCCCATGCCTGTGTTCAGGGAGTCCCCATGCCTGTGTTCAGGGAGTCCCCATGCCTGTGTTCAGGGAGTCCCCATGCTTGTGTTCCCACTTGCCTCTCCCTCTTATTCATAGCCATATCTGCCAGAGCCTATATACACTCACCTAAAGGATTATTAGGAACACCTGTTCAATTTCTCATTAATGCAATTATCTAATCAACCAATCA
>JAODKN010000134.1:8106256-8119335 GCA_026774425.1 Petrocephalus zakoni
TGTGGCAGAGATAATGTAAAGCGCATTGAGACAATGTAATGTTGTGATAATGCGCTATATAAATAAAATTGCATTGCTTTGCATTGCAAATAAGTCGGTGGTGTTGCTGGGACTTTGCACCAACGGTGACAGAGCAGTGTCGACAAATCACTTGCTTTTGCTCAGTTTCTACTCAGTGGAATCCAAAATATTTCGAAGGCGAAGGTCTTCTGGTGACCATTACTTGTTCACTTATTTTTGTCAAATACAAAACGCATCACGCTGTCTAGAAGTGAGTCCAACAGCATGGATGAAGGTGATGTTGACGGGCTGGAAAAAGCATATGCAGCCAGAGCCGGCCCAAGGCATAGGCAAACGAAGCGGCTGCTTGGGCCCCCACACCACCAGGGGGCCCCAAGAGCGCTTTAAACGTCAAGATATCGCGACTTGGGGTGGGGGCGTAATCAGATTCTGCTTAGAGCCCCATAAAGGCTCAGGCCAGCCCTGTATGCAGCACTCATACAAAGCAGCGACGGTAAACTTTAGACTGATTATAACAGATATACTAGATAATCTTTAAAAGGAACAATCATCAAAACTATTAAAATTGTCAAAATGTTTTAGCAAAACTTGTTGGTTGATGATTTCTGTTCAACAAAATAGTATTGCATGGAGATAAATTTACACCCATATACCACAGTATAATGTTCAGATGGTGTGATTAGATTGCACCTAAGACTGATCTCAACCCAGTTGACTATCGTGATCCTGCAATTGTATGTGCATAACCTGCAATGTCAGTATTATCACTGCACCTCGTGTATGAAGCTGAGGGTGGGGATGTTCTAGGCCGTGGTGTTGGCCACTGACAAACCCATCATATGGCAACTCATCCATATGCAGTTCATTGTTAAGTGAAAGTTAATTGGTTTATATTTAATTGCCACTCACCATTTTGGATGTGTGAATGGTATAACACAGCTCTCAGTGTCTCCCGGGGAGTGAGAATGTGCTTTGGATGTGTTCGCTCACTAGGTGTCAAATTGGAGCTTTTAATAAAGTCTCCCTGTCTTGTGGATCTGCTCAGTATTCACACCCAACTGACTTTTTCCACATCCGTGTTATTCTGCAATGATTTGTCTATGCGAAAATGGTTATTATTAAGAGTCTTCATAGTTTCCTGTAACATTATAAATCAATACATGACAAAATTTTGCATGCTTATGCACATTGGTGACAGAGTCTGAGAATGTGTGGGGCCTCAGTAGGGGTGTGGAAACCCTGGCAGATTCAGGGGACCCTTGAATATGTAAAATTATTAGAGCGGGAATCATGGTAATATTATTTCAGGGGGTCCAGAAATTCTAGCTACGCCCCGGGTAACGTTTCTGCCTGCTTACCTTGTGGGGGTTCCCCTGTGAGTTCTGGGCTAATAAAGATTCACTTTATTCTGCTTCTAGTCCTACCATTCCCAGCTTACCTGACAACCCCATGATCGAGTTTGAATTTTCAATCATTTCCGGAATATTCCAAAGATTATTTTATTTTATGCTGTTCCACAGGCAACCAGAATCAAGATGTATGACAAACAAAAAAAATGCATTGTATCATCTAAAATCCACAACATTCATATGTCTGTCTACATATGATGATCCTTGAATGAACAAATCCGAATATTACATATCGTACATTTGTAAATTGCCCGTCGTTCTCAAAATGAGAAGTGACCTGAGATAGTATGTTTATATCAGGACACAGTGGCACTGCAAAAACAGCCAGGTAATCCATTAGCTTATTTCCGGGAGATTTTAAGTAATGTCCCGTGGGTCATTTGGGTGAGCCGTGCAGGTGACCTGATTGGTGGGCGATAACCCCAGGGTACGGTCACCATGCAGCCTGAGAAGGAATTATGTAAAAGAGACAGAATAAACACTCCCAGTTCTTTTGAGGACAACAGATTACCGATCAAGCACTCCTCTCTGTAGGAAAACTGCCATCTAATCATGTAAGATGAGAACTAGGAAATTCCTCTAATCCCTGTATTTCCTCTTTAAACAGTACAGATTTATGCATAATGGAACCTTTGTTAAAATTGTTTCCAGTTAATTTAATTTACTTTGTATTAATATTAATCTAAAACGTAATTCATCATAATGGTGGGCCAACAATATTTAATATGTAGTAAATATCCATCTGTTTTCTGAAGCCTATTGAGTGTTGCAGGTATGTAGTAAACAATGTTTTAAAAATCTTTGGCTAAAACATGAACCGCAGTCTATCTTCATTTTAAATGTAGAGGGTATGTTTCATTATCTTAAATCTTCACACAAACATTTCTAATGTGTTTTATGTTAGTTACAATCTGTCGTATATAAAACACTTTGTAAATCATTTGATTTATTTGATAATTATAACACAGTAGGCTGGTTCAGGGCTGTGTTCGCCCAGCAAGGAATTCTGGGATGTTGACCCTGCAGTCTGTTGAAGTATAAATTGTTGAATGTTCTGTATGTGATTAATGGTGTGTGAGGGAGTACCGAGAGAAGATATGTGTGACCAAGGAGAAGACGACAGGCACTCAAGGTGTAACTTTTGTAATGTTGTTAACTGTCACAATATTGACCACCCATGCAGCGATACTTAAAAAGAAGCTATTCAGCTTTGTTATTATGACAAGTCCACAGACAAAGTAATAAATGCTGAGAAGTTGTCTTAAATTGTATAGAAGTCTTATGGCAGAATTCCTGGGAGCACTTTGCTTCTCATGGTCATTATCTTGTGGATCAGCCGAAATTTGGTTTGGGGATTGTTGCCAGTCATGGAGCTTGAGTAGAGCTCATCTCTAATCCTCAGAAGAGCCTTGAGGCACACTAACCAAAGACCAAACCCCGAGCTGTTGTTTGATTTTACAGCCATAACAAATCTAGTTAGTGTTTGTTCATTATTTACTTTCAGTCAAAATTATCATGAGTGATTTGAATTTTGTGCGAGTTGCACTCCAGGTAATGATGCAGGAAGCCTAATTCAGATTTCATCATACCACTGGGCGAAACTGTTTCTATGGTGACGAGCTGCTTGAAAAGATAGTCATGAAAAAAATGATTTCCCTCCCCCCCCACCCATTTCTCAGTCAAGTTTTTTTCTTGTATGTGGTGCCATTTATTCACCCATGGAAAAGGGCTTTGAGGCAGTTCTGCACAGCCTGGCCTGTTTGGACAGCTCTGGTCACAGAGCAGCTTTAATTTAAACTCCCTGCCCTATTTTGGTAGAAGTCTCTGGACTGCTCTTCACTGTGAAGGGTAGCAAGGTGAGGTGCCCCCTAGAGGGAACATCAGAGCTCTGCAGTTTTATTTTTCAAACAGGAAACCTTTTTAGCAGCGTGTGACATGAATCCAAGCTGTTATGTTTGATGGTTGACCAATAAGGCACATCCTACATCAATTTGCAATGATGATTATTCATTCACTGTAGTTGCAATCTTAGGAACTGGCATGGCTTTAAATAACACCACACACACACAAAATATTGGACAACATTTCCTCTTACTTTGCTGGCAATTTTATGTTTGCTTAGACCTTGGAGAGCCGTTCAATCCACAGCAGTCATTAAATGCAGACATGACTTTGCCCTCGTGCTGACTCCAGGATAGCAACCGGGTTTGAGTAGAAGTGAAACTTTTGGGGATACAGAGGCTATTGTGACCTAGAAATATTGCTGATAAACTGCCACTTAATTTACTTCTCTAGCCTCTGGAAAAAAAAAATGAATAAAACTTGAGTGTTTTTTTAACTGTACTGTAAATGTGTTTAACTGTACTTATGTTTTTTTTTTTTTAAATGCCAAAGTGGATTAGAACAACAGAAGTGTGGACAAACAGTTGGTCAGCACATTATAAAAATAGCAGCAGAGATGCCAGCATCCCTGAGTGTCTGTTTTAGTTTCGTCAGATGTTTAGAGGGGAGGCCTGGTGGTACCTTGGAGGAAACCGGACCTGCAAAGGGGGACACCGAAGTCTCCGTGGTGTTGCAGTGCCCGGCCCGCTGGCTCCAGTGTGCCCCCTCCTCAGCCCAGCCCAGCTCAGCCCACACACCATCAATCCTCAGTCATAGCCAGACTGACAAATGACATGGCATTGCCTAGTGGCCTGCTGCGTTTGAGCGGGAAAATGCAGAAACTTTTCAGTCAAACAGGTTTGATACCTCATGCATAGATATCTGAAGACTAGTGAGTGACAGCGAAACATTCTGGGGGGGGGGGGGTGAAAATGAATAATGCATTTTGTTTGTAAATGGTTTTCATGACAGCCAAAGACAACTCTGAAGAACAGGAGAATGAAAAAAAAACCAAAGCAAAGTGCAGATTCTGTGTGAATTTAAAAACAAAAAAGGGTACAATAAAGGAAGGCACCAAAGAAAGGTCATAAAAATACGGTTATTGAGTTTTAGTGGGTGGTTCCACTGCTCAGGAACAACAACAATTTTAGTTTGATTGTCTGACATGAACTTCTGTTGAATCATGCCCGAAATCTTGCTCGTTGTTTGCTTGCTTTTTTTTCTGGTTAAGCACAGCAAAAGTAACCGTCAAACCCATCATGTCACAAGAGGAAGGCCATCACACCACGCCACATCAAGTCACTGCTGAAGAATAGCTTCTGAGGAAAGTTTCCTGTAGTGCCAGGTGGGTGTGAAAACTGAGGTTATTAAGAGTGTGGGAGCCTAGTCAGGTCCCGGCCCAGGTATGCGAGAGAATGCCTCGATAGATGCAGAGCTGCACAAAGCTATCACCATGTGCAGAGAACGCCAGTGTAGTTACCAAGCAGTCGATTTTTATTAAATGTCCAATTCCTCAGCTGTCTATACTGCTAAAAAAAAAGAGCAGAGCACTTATGGCAGATCGGCAGGCCTGAACCCTGCATCTTCCAGTTCCCAGCACAGCTGTTGGCCGCAGGCTCTGTGTCTTCATTCACTATCTGCTGTGCCTGGTGTAACTGGGCAGCTGCCTGATACACATCTAAAGGTCGGAAAACAGAAGTTTAGTAATCCTAGTGTTTTGCCCTACAATTAAACCATTAATAAATTAAATAAAAAAACAATATAATGAAACACCGGCTTCCTCCATTTACAGAGGGATTTTGTCTCATGCTGATTATGATTTACGATTATTCTCGTTTTTTATTTATTGATACTGTATATGATTGCTAATAGGCATGAGGAAGAAAAATCATCAGGCCACATAATGGCAATGTCTTAATTGTGGGACGTTGCGCGCGCAGCCGGTCTGTGCAACACAGCGTGTCCGAGCGCATCAGGTGCAACGGAACTTCTTTTTTTTCTCTTAATACGGCTGGGATGGAGCGTCAGTTTCGCGACGAGCCCGCGTCTCTCAGCCTCGCCCAGGAAGCCCGCGGGCCGGGCGGACCGCACATGCACGGCGGCCGGGGAACCGGCCGACCCGCGACCCGCCGGTCCAGTGCGAGGCGAGGCGGCTCCGCACTCACCCGATTGCGAAAAAAAAAAAAAAAAAACATCCGCCCCACCCCGCAAATACATCACGGCGACTAAAAAAAGAAACAGGAAGCGCGCGCTCGGCGTGTAGCGGGGGGGCGCGGAGGCGCGCGCTAGGCGTCGCCGCGAGACGCGCTCATTTCCCCGCCGACTACCCGGAGCACAGCGCGCTGAATGCCTGGGAGGGGTACGTATTGTATTTACAATAATGCACGGTCGGACAGTGCCCCCCCTGCATCTCCGGCGCAGGCGGGCAGGTAGGGGCTGACAGGCGGGCAGCCCCCGTGCGGCTCAGCACCTCGATCGGAGATTCACGCCGTTAGCGGGGGGTCGAAGGCGCGCAGAGCGGCCGCCGTTTCACCGCACCTTAGGGTATATATACATATATACATATATATATGCGCGCGTACGTGCGGGTTCGCTTCCGCGCCGCGTCTGGCTGCGCAGAGCCCGCGCAGTTCTGCAGGCTGCGCAGACCCCGCACGCACGCGGGGGCGTCCCGCGCCGTTTCCGAAAACGGGCTCGAAATGCCTTGAAGTTCGGCGGTCCGAAGCGCGTCCGCCCGCTTGCAGCTTGCGTTAGCCGCGGGAAGCCGGGCCCCCGCCGGGCCCCCGCCGGGAGAGCGCGCACGACCCGCCAGGTTAGCGCATAAACTACAGCAAAGTTGCCGTCTGCTTGCAAGTAGCCGGTGCTAAACAGAAGAGTAACTAATCCCAAATTTAGGGTCAGGGTGATAAGTCATCCCCAGCATACAGCTTTATATGTTATCGAGTTCTTATGAATAAATATAGAAAACACTTAAAATATCAGCTGGCTATATGCACCTCATGGCATGTAAGGAGAACTCTCCATTTACAGCACAGGGCTGGGAACCTGCACAACTTGTGCCTGTCACCTTATCTGTAGCTCAACTGTGGAAATATTTTTTCGCGGTCTTAGTCTGCTTTCAAGGTGCTGGCCATTGGGCGAGGTAGATGATAATCTGCACATTAACCTGCAAACAGGCCCGGCTCCTGCTCTCGGTAACAGGGTGGGCCAGGAAGATTTTTTTGGGGGGGGGGCAGTTACATATAAAAAAAACACTATATTGAGGCAATCACAAGGCTGGCCCACCCTCCGTGAAGCCGGGCCTGCCTACAAAGCAGGTAGAGTGGATGTTGACCACGTCACCAGTGGGTTTTGGGTGGTGGCCCACTTTCATGGGATATGGACTCGAATGTGGACCCCAGGTCTGTGTATGTTGCGATTGTAACGTTCCCGCTGGCACGTATTTGAGGTTTATTGCCAGCCTCTCATTGACCTTGTTGCTTGGGCATGATGAAACCAAGTGGCTGTGACCCAAAGTGGATAAGTGCTTACGGGAGGTGGATGTATGTGTATCCGGCATTAAAAATGTAATACAATTTAAAACGGATGGCGTTTTGGATAAGAGTTAAATACGTCGCCGTCTCTGTGTGGACCAGAGGGTTACTCAGCAGTTAAAGGTTGACCGACGCCACACCCAGACGGCTATTTTGTTGCCTGTCATGGATTGGCTGAATCTCTTTGGGTGCAGTCGACGGGAAATCAGACGCGGTGTTTCTGTATTTTGCACGTCTTGTTATTTGAAAGTAGCAGAATTCTGAGTAAGACCGTACTTCAGGTCTGTGCATGAGTGTGATAGGAGCAATCAATCAAACATTCCTCCACTTCTGCAGTTCAAAGGGAGGCCTGGCTGTACTGTTAAAGGTGATTGGAGCTTCTGTCTCGCTATACATAACGTCAGAAGTGTGTTTCGTAAACTCTGGCCTGCTGCCCCGTCAAGAAATTGCACAACTTCTTCGGTTTTGGCAGAAGGACTTCCCTTGGGAACAGTTACGAGGGCCGCCGTTTCGTTTTTTTTTCTTCTTCAAGAAGCATGCTCTCGTCTCCTGTTCAGCGTGTTAAGTTCTTTTTTAGGTGTTTGTTAATTTAAGCCCTTGTTTACATCTGCTGTTTGCACACACAGCTTTTTAGCTTTTCCATTGCGCAATACGTTCTTTTGGCATGTAATGGTTTCCTTCATCTCCCAGCCTGCCAGTGAATGATCAGTCAAGCCCAGACACGCATGAGAAGCTAGTCGAGCAGAGAAGGGGCAAGTCCCCGCAAAAGTATTTGAAGATAAAGCTTTGCGTGAGGCGGAATCACCACGGCATCCACCTCCTTTGACAGCCAATGGTCTGTCACTTTGGACATGCGCCGTCCCGCCCCGGCCGTGTTCGCAGGAGTTTCCTGCCGCGCGGCTGGCCTTGCTACGCGCTCCGTTAGAATGTTGAGCCACGTGTCGCGGAGAGCGCCAGATGGCCAAAATGACGTCGCATAACTCAGATCACCAAAGGAAAAAAAAAAAAAAACAAAACAGAAATGCAACACTTCTCGTGCCAGACCCCAGATGGTGTATGTTATGTAATGTAAAAAAGAACTTGTCTAGGTGTGGCGTTCGCTTGGAATAATTTCTGTCAAAAAATAGATTATTTGGATTTGAAGAATATGACAAAAAAGGCATACTTTTGTTTGTGCAGTCCTTTTTGTCATTGTTAAGACAACCAATAGATCATAAAACTGTACAAATGATGCTTTATTTGCCCAGATACTGGTATATCATATATTATTATTTTTTTGCATATACCACTTTGCTGTTTTTTTGAGCCGAGGCCGGGCAGGTACAGAGGCTTAACCTGCTGAACCTCAGATCAGCCCCTAAATAGCTGTAACAAAACCAGATTTAACTTTTCCTGTCCAAGTGTCCTGGAGGACATGACCGTTGACTGAATGTCTGCTAGAGCTTGGTCTAATCTGGCTTTGGTTGGAGGGGGGTGCTTGTGAAGGTGGTGAGAACAAGGCTTTCGGTCCTCCACACACCAAGATCCTCGAGTCCGCAGCAGCGGTCTCGTGGGACGGCTCTCCTGTGCCCGCTGTGCCTTTGAGAGCTTCTGAGTTGGCAGTAATTTGAACCCCCATTGAAATGTGCACGGTCATTCGCTCCACAGTCAGCACGATAATGTTAACAATCTGCTTCTGCAGTGCCCGTGACGTCAGTCCATACTGATAAGTAATGTCCACCAGGGGGACACGCAGAGGGTAATTCGGCTGGAGTGATGTTTCTCGTACATTGGATCAGGACCCTTTTAGATTGAGGGTCGACTTGCACATTCACGCGCTCTGCCCGCGCATCTGCCGCATAAATTGATTCTGCCATTATTTATCCGTGAATTGTCGTCCGCTTGCCGCTGGTCTCCATCAGGTCTGCAGAGTTCATAAATGGTCTCAATCTCTATGATGCCCATGCAGTTCATGTTGGGTTTGGGCTGATACCAGATTCCATCAGAATTGGGGTACTTTCATTATTTTACTATATGGCCCATAGTATTACAGAGCTGTCCTTTTCTTTGGCTGAGGTGAGTACCTTACTCAGCCGTGCATCAGAAGGGCCCCTGCTGGTCACTAACAACCACTTGGTCTCAGATCCTCCAGGTGAGTGGGAGGGGAGAAGGCCACCCAGGGCAACCGCAGAAAATGCCAGACATAGTGAAGCTCTTGGAAATGTCAGTCAGCTGAAACTGAATTCATGGGAGTCTTTGGTTTCCCTCTCGAGTCTCTAAGCCGCAGATTCAAAGACGCCGCGCCACCTGCCTCAAAAGACTTGCCCCCCTTAAATGCTGGTGGCGGCATGGATACTGAGTAAGGAAGTGCCGCTTTACTTCCTGTAACATTCAAAAGGTCTCAAACCCTGCATGTAATACAGAGGCCACTGTTATACTGTTACTCTGCATCATTAATTCAAGCAATAGGCACAGTCTTAGTAGAATTTTAACTTGTATATATTTTTTTTCCTTTAAAGTGAAACTCCAGAGTCTATTGATCTAGAAATTCCACACCAGTTACAGGCATAATCGACTATCTCGCTGTCTGAGGTGCCGTTCCTCACCTTGTGTCAGAGATAAGCATAGGGTTTACTTTCCATGGCAACTTGGGTAGTATAATTCATTGGTCTGGTGAGTTGAGAGAAATATGCACATCCAATCAGGGGTTGCAAAGAGAAGATCGGTGGACCAATGGGGATTCTGTGTCGGTTGCAGGTTTAACAAATGGTAGAGAGGGAAACACACAGGGGAGTCATGTGAAGGCCAGAAGGATGAGTGGTCTGGGCTAAGAGGCAAAACAGACATAAATACAAAGAAGTACGTGAATGATCACATGACCAAGGTCACCTAGCTGGCCATCTGCCTTTGCCTCGCCCCAGGATGGCAGCCTTACACCAGGTCCATCTTCAAAACACATTCTCCAGATTCTTTACTCTATGAAGGGGTGGGGCCAGGTGTGAGTAGGCGGAGCCGGCGTTGGTTAAAACTGGAATTCAGAATGACAGTGTGTCACCCCCATCAATCCATCCATCCATTGTTATCCTGGATACAGTCACAGAGAGGCCTGGGGTACACCCTGGATAGAATACCAGTCCCTCACACAGCGCACAGATGTAGGTGTAGTGGTAGTCTTCCATTTTATTTATTTTTATTTTTGCGAGATGGCTTTATTTCTTGATGTTGGCTGTTTTTCAGCTTTTTAAGCTTTTTAATTGTGGTTTGGGAAATAATCAGATCTCTGTTACGGTTTCCTTTTTCCTCTTTTAAGTGTGCTGCGACTTTCCCAGCCCCCTGGATTTTGGACTTGGCCAGACCTGTTTTTTGTTATCTGGCTGCTTGTATACCTGTCTGTCACATTAAACGGGGGTAGAAGCTGTGGCGTGCCAGGAAAGGGTGTCCGCCCCCTTGTCCCCCCAGCCCCCCCGCCCCTGTCTCTGTCGAAGGAGAAGGTGTTTTTCTCAAGGTAGCGTGGCGGGGAGTTTTAACAAGCGAAAGGGGAGGGAAAAAAACAGGAAATAATCTGAGACAGTCGGAAGGAAGAGGTCAGAGGAGTCATACGTCTCTTACTGCCGCTCATGTTTTTTAAAACTTGGAACGAGGTCATCGCTGTTTGGCGTGCAAGCCATCTCCCTACACAGTCCTGGGTGTGACCTGCTCTCACCCTGCCAGCAGTAGCCCCCAGGCGTGTGATTAGGCGGTTAAACAATGGCCCCGCCCCCGTTTTGAGCAACACACGAGTGTGTCAAAGCACACGGAGCAGTTTGCTCGTCCTCTTTGCCTCAGAAAACCTCCCTTTGTCTGTGTCCGAGACGTCTGCATACAGCAAGTTTTCACCAGGCCTCCAACTCATCAGTTTAGAGTCATTTTTTAATATTTTTTTTTAATATGCTCTAAATTTGCGCTGTCATCTGTATTCATTCTTAAAATAAATTGAGGATAAAGGGCAGGTGCTCGCCTTTCCTCGATAGTCTTAGGCTGCTGGGCGATGGGCTGGGATACACACTGGTAGCTGAGATAGAGAGGAGATGTGTGGTGGGCCCTCACTGGAGGTTCGAATCGAATAGCAATCTGTAGACTCACTGTCAAGGTTTTGCTGCTCTTATCGCTTTGATGCGGCTTGCAAACTTGCAAATGAAATGCAAAAGCCGAAGGGGATTCTTGGCTGTCCTGCCCAATCGTATTTAATCCTTTCCAGCTCTCTTTGTGAGTAGCAAAGGCACGCGATGAAGCGCAATCTAACATTCATACTCCGGTAATTAGCAGACTTTTTTTTTTGTCCAAAGTGTCATTTGAGTGAGGAAAGCTTTGGGACACAGAGTCAGACAGCACCCTTGCAGCAGTTGAGCTTAAGGGCTTTGTTCCAGGGTCCAAAAGTAATATGATTACTCTGCCAGCCATGGTATTTAAAACTTCTGGACGTAGGCAGCAAATATTATACCACTGACCTGCATATTGCCCCATTGCCGCTAGAACATCTGCGGAACTAATGGAAGGGGCTCTGCAGGTTAAGATGCATTAGATGGTTGCTGGCCGAAGTCCCGTGGCTGGCAAAGTGATATTATAATGTCACTTTATCGATCCCTGTGTGGGGAGTCTCATTTCACCCACCTGTCTTGTTCTCCATGACACTCAGACACACATTTGGGTGAGAGCAAGCCTAGCAGCAAAGGGCAGCCACCTGCAGCAACGCCCACGCACTCGCGACGGTTCGGTAGTGGCCGTTCTAGGGCCAGCCACCTTCCGATCACTCGCTGCCCCCTCCTTGGGCCTTGAGCAATGCCCTTAACCCCTGTTGCTCCAGGGGCATTATCTGTCTCAGATCCTCATGATGGAGAATGGCATCTGCTAAATAAATGTCATGTAAGGAACACTTCCATAAAAAACAAGCAAATATTAAAACTAAGGATATAAGTTGTTTACAGCAGACACCGTTCACATCTAGAGTCCTTGTAAATCGGTATATTTATACATGTACGCAGTCACACAAGCGTCACACGACACCCACACGCTTCTCAACACCACCCCAAGCCTGCAGCAAGGCACACCAAAGGGAAGGTGTGAAGCATCCAAGTCAGCTCCAGTTAAATCTATACATTCCTGGTCGGTCCGGCTGTGTCACAAAGAATATTCACCAGAAATTCACCAGCGAATCACCAGTAGCACTTCTCCTGTCAGGATCCCGGTGTACTTCGAAAGACTTAAACACACCACCACAGCTCCTCACAGGGAATGTATGTGTGTGTGTGTGCATTTTCCCTCATTGTGGGAACATTCTAATGTGAGGAGAACTTTTTCCCCCCAAGAATTTCTTGAAATTAGTTTATTTTTCTTAAGTGCCAGGATGTGGGGGGTGGAGTTGGGAGCTGTGTGTCGCATTGGAATCGAGCTGCAGCCCTTTCGTTCATGTTCTCTGTGAATCTCCGTGAGATATACTTGCAGAAGCCCTTTACCTCAGCAGGCCTGAGCTCTGAGCAGGGAGGACCTGATCTCTACAGCCTCCCCTCTTGGATCTTGGCGTGTCGCACGGCCATGACGGTTATAGCTGGCTTCCCCACGCGGCCCTGGTCACTGTCCAGATGACATGGTGGCATGTGTGTGTGGGGGAGGTATATAATACCTTCTCAGGTGTCCCTGGGCTTGGAGCATGTATCTGTACACTGTATCAGGCACTCACATGTTATTGCGTGTGTAGTAACCAGACAATCTTCCCTCCACAGTCCACAGACACTGTCAGGACCCCTGTCCCTGGTCCAGGCCTATGGTGTGGGATGAGGCAGGTTGGCTGCCCTTCAGGGAGATGTATGGCCAGCCTTGATCTGGTTACCAGCAGCAGAAATAAACCAAAGAGGGCTGTGTTCATGTTCCATTTGAGTAGCTGGAGGGGAGACTTAGCGAGATCAGGCTTCTGTTTGTCATCTGGGATGGGTGCCGAGTCACGCTATGGAGTGACATGTGTGTGGCACTACGTACAACGCACATGTACGCAAACGAGAACAGTCTGTTAAAAGGTCATGCTCTCCTGGGTTCTTTCCAGCGAGTCTTCCTCCCCAGAGCTCGGTCCGCTGATGTTTGTGTTCCGGGTATTTACTGCAGTCGCCCTGCTGTCAGTCTGCAGTCATGAACACGTCTGCATTCCCACCGCCGCTGTCAGTCTGCAGTCATAAACACGTCTGCATTCCCACTGCCGCGGTCATGAACACGTCTGCATTCCCAC
>JAODKN010000134.1:8160891-8171484 GCA_026774425.1 Petrocephalus zakoni
AGTGCAGCTAGGCTGAGCTTCCAATCAATGCCCGGGTACAAGTGTAAGCAGCACTGGAGCACAATGACTTCAAACAGAGCAGCAGCCTAATAAGACCTATTACTGAACAACAAAGGAGGTAGCAAAAAGTTGTGATCAAATATTAAAGCAACATTCACATTATTGATATAATATAATGCATTATTCTAGAATGTCATCCAGCTGCCTTGATATTAAGGATGTTGTAATCATACTTCCATTACTTCCATTTTAGGGGACAGTGTGGGTGGGCAGATTCTAATAGTATCCAGACAATATCTAATAGTGTTAGACAGTGATGGATTTTACATGGTGTTTATCTAAATATCGCCATGGGGAAATGCTATTCGTCAAACTGCTGTCCTTTGCATTCCGAGTATAAATCCACCCCACGTATGCGCCTTTCTGTTTTCAGGTGTCCCCTCCTCCACCCAAGTCCAAGGTAAGTTCTCTCTCACTCTGTGTCTTGCTCTTCATATGCTTAAAAAAGAGACAATACACTTCTAGCATGTAACAAAGGTCTTTGGGAGTTACACTTAACCCTGCAATTCCATGGGGCTAATTTAGCTCTTATTTGGATTTCCAAAAGGGATGTTCTTTTCTTGTTTACTTTAAAACTATTTCCTCTCTTATCTGTAGTTCCAGATAAAGGGTTCTTTCTCATTTGTAGGTCCAAATGGGACAATGCTTATTTCTTGCTCTGAATGGTTCATACTTCCCTTATTCCGCTGTACATCTATGTCCAAAATAATGATAGTTACTTTCAGTTCAAAGGAAATGCACTACCTCATTACCAACATGTACCCATCTGACAAGCTTAAAACAAGCCACAGCAAAACAAAAATGGGCTTCGTGTTTTGGGAGTCACCAAAAAAATGGAAAAAGGGAGAAAATAAATCAGGAATATGATGGAAAGGACTTTGATACCTGGGAAGCCATAAGTAATGGATGTATTCTGACATATTCATCTAGCCCAGAATAATCAGTTTTCCAACAGTCAGTCACACACAAAATATTTAATCACTACTGATTGTTTTTGGGAGAGGAAGGGGAGAGCAAAGCAGGTAATTGTTCCCTCCTGTCCATAAACAGGATAGTGTGTGATTATCAGCTTTAGAGTAGCAACTCCAATATCAGCCATCTCTGTCTAATTTGCATTGTAAATTTACAATTTTTTGGTCGTCTTAAATAACTTAATTAAGTCATTATTCTACCAATCTGTCTCCAACTGCCTCTCATTCATCATCATTAGAGTTTCTCATTTAACCGGGTATGAATCAAGCCAAAAAAACCAATTGAAATTTCCCCGTGGAGACACAGAGACTGGGAGGTGGCGTGAGAGGTGATTGGCTGTGGTAGGCGGGAGCGGGCGTGAGAGGTGATTGGCTGTGGGAGCGGGTGTGAGAGGTGACTGGCTGTGGTCGGCGGGAGCGGGCGACCTCGGCCTGCGTGGTGCTGTGTTGCCCTCTGCAGGTGTCTGTGCCATCACCCTCTTGACTTTCTCTCTGTCTCTTTCATATCCAGTGGCGAGGACTATCTGCCAAATTAGGCCGGGTAGGTGATTTAAAAACAACCAAATTAAATAAGACCGAAAAACAACCAAACAAACTCAAAAAAAAAACAACTCTAAAAAAACCCCTTGATTGATTTCACAGCCCTTTTTGTCACTGGAGACCCTGCAGCCAGGGTGAATGCTGCACTTCCTGTTTGTTCCTCCCGTCTTACCTGGTAAAACATCCCCCTTCACCCTCCCTGTGCTCCTTCCCTCCCTTGCATGTCTCCTTGCTCGTGTTCCTCACTCCCCTTTGCCTCCTCTTTATTTCACCCCCCCCGTAACCCCCAACCCCCCTTCGGCTCCTGTCTCTGTCATGGGCATTCTTATCACTTCACAGCCAAACGTCTTCAGTGAAAAAGGCTGATTTGCCACAGGTTCTCCCGAGGTAAAGTATCACTGTCAGGTTTTACTGCTTCTTCCCCACAGATATACAAGTGGCTGTCTTCAAAAACTATTGTTACCTCAACCGTCACCTCAATCCAATAAGCATGTTCAAAATTATACATTTTTAATGGAACAACCTAAATGCATAGAATTCTGTGGCCAGATGTGTGCACTGCACCTTTAAGTAATATTATCCTTTTCAGTGAACAAATCATTTGGGAACCAGTGTGCTCAGTACTTCAATATCAAGCAACATTGCATTGCATATAATTCCTCTACCAGGATCACCCAGCTGGATCAGCTGTGGCCTTATGTTAGACTGTGGTCCTGTGGTAATTATAAGGCTGTTTGCCTAGTGGACAGAATTCTACTGCCTGTTTTGGGTGGTGGAGCTTCTGTTCTTTCACCCTTAAATGTCTGACTTCTCCGGCCATGCATCAGATCTCCAGTGGGGATCGCTGTCTTCGTTCATCTGGGTTTGTGTGGGCGGCTCGCTCACCGTTCAGCCCTACATCCCACTGAACTTCGACCTCTCTGTCCAACCTCCCATTCACAAAGCGGCGTCTCGCTGAGTGGCAGCGGGAGATCCACTGCGTCCCAACGGTTTATCACTCTGCTCAGGCAGGCCAGGAGAACATCCAGATGTAGACGGGAAATTGGGGTCAAGTTGGGTAGCCACGCTGCTGCTGCTTCTGCTAATGATGACGATGATGACCAGGATTCAGAGCACGCCACAAACATCCCCAAATCCCCATCCCATTTGTGCACATCATGTAGGTTCGTTGTGTTACACCTCACAGGAGAAGCAGCTTTCAGCCAAATTGACTTTTTTTCTCCAAAAATAGTACAAGGTCAGTTAAAAGCAAAATGTAGTGTTATTTTTGTAATTAAAGGTATTTTCTTCAGTAGACGATTACTTATTGAATTGCTTTGTGCTTTCAGTGGAAAAAATTATTTTGTAAAGAAATTGTGAAAGTGCAAGTAGGAGTTCTAATGACGAAAAGCATCCTCTAGGATGGTACGATCCCATAACGGGCCCAAAGCTCCAGGAGCAGGCCATTGTCTTGGGTGAATATACAGTGTTGCTATGCAGCTTGCAGTTGCTATGTTGCTATGAGGCCGGTCCTCCCCAGAGGTGGGCAGAACACTGTGCTCCCTGCCCGGCCAGGGTATCTCTCTGGGGTATCAGGTTTTCCATTGCCCCCCCTTTTGACCGAGACTGTTTGTCATGCGTTTCTCCTTAGGGGGAGCAGAAGTCTACACAGGCAGGCCGCAGTGAAGGCCAGGGGACCCTGTCCAGGATCTTCAAAATGGTAAACAGCTCCCGACATCCTGGGGCATAAACACAGTGCCAGAGAGGGACATTGTAATTAATGCTAATACATTATCAGGGCTAAAGGCTGTATGACCCTAACGTGTTTCTCTAGTGGCTTTCAGTCTACAGGCACTAATGAGTCCTCCTGTACTGTCCAAAACTCAAGAGAATATCATTCTTCAAACACATAAATGCATTAATGCAGGTCACGTGGCCGGCATAGTTATGAAAACAAGCAGACTTTCCCTTGATATATGGCCAGAGTGTGTGTATGTGTTAGATCTAGATTGTGTTCGTGTATAAAATCCACCTAAAAATGTTGTTTTTCTTGGGTTTGGTAATGCCTGACAGACATCGCCATATTCCAGCTGTAATGTTCCAGGCAGCCAAGGGCCTCTGTGCCTCTGAGCCCTCTTCAGTTCTGGAGTGAAACCCTGTGTGTTCTAGAGGATGTCATGGATTTTGGACCATCCCGGGGAAGCTAAGTCTGATGGCTTTATGGACCCATCTGTCTCAAAACTGAAGCCTCTATAATTTATAACAAGAACAAACATAGAATTAGCATGAAGAGCAGAGTCACTCATTATTGAACCTACTATTATTCTTTTTTTTTTAAATCAGAAATAGTAAAATTCCAGGCTGGAAGGTACTGAGTAAATGTTCCTGTAATGTCAAATAATACAATAGTCAAAAAGTATCACCCGCCTTCATTTCATTTGTGTTACCCACCTGCCTAAACAAATCCATCCGTTCACCAATCCCTTCAATAGCCAGTTGTCTAGTCAGGATAAGCAGGAAAGTGTGTACCTTGGGGGGTGGGGGGAGTCAGTTTAGCATGAAAGGCTTACATATCACCACAAGACTTGGCTCCCATATTTTCCAATGGCAGTTCATAAGCAAACAGAACATTTGGATCAAATGCCATCACCTCTGTGGAGGCCATTCCGTGTGGAAAGCCATATTGCACAACACTCACAGGGTCTTTAACCTCACACTTTTGGGTTCTGCTGCAGGGCCCTTGAAACAGAATTCTTCTGGTGAGAGGTGCACATATAGAGAAGCAACTGATAATGAAATTCTCTGCCACAGTGATAAGTACTTTTCTCTTTTTGTTGTGTGTTTTTAAGCTGGGTGCACTGGTGTCTCCAGCTGTTCACCGCATTTTCGACTAGCAACGGGATGGGTTTTGTTCTGAGCGGGCTGACAGAGTATCGCTCGTGTGACACGAGAACCCCTAGAAAGCTCTGGGGTTCAACCGAGCAGTACTCGGGAAAATTTAGACACAAACTAAACCCCACAGGAATGCTGTCAGAGACACAGCAGACAATTTCAGTAATTAGCAAGTTATCCTGTTCAGTGATCCATTCATTTAAGTGTCTTTTTTCAGTTTATCTTAGGACTTCATTTGTTAAACAATCATGGGAGGAAAGTCAGTTTTCAGAGGGTCTTCAACCTCATTGGATGAGGAGGGTTTTAGGATCATTAGGCTATATATTAGCTTCATAACCATAGTCTACATATTCAGCTTTCATTTCAAGCATTTCCTTCTACCTTGAAATTGGGCTTGGCTCAGCTCTCCCTCCACAATGATTATTGATTGGCGTGTTCTGTTGTGTTTCGGCTAGTAACCCTGACTACAGGATTGTGTTGTACCCGTATTCCTCGCCAGAGTTTGTGTTTTTCATTTGCCTTTGCCAGGCAAAACAGTGTCTCTATTTTTGCATTTACGCCTATGTCCTGTTCGGCCCACTCCTGTTCTAGCCAAGTCATGTTCTGTTCATATTCTGTTCACGGTTCCCACCAAAGGTAATTTGTTCCTGAGATAAAATTACATTATCCACCTTACATTTTGAAAGAAGATCATTTGGTCAAGATAACTGTTTTTTTTTCTTATTTCTTATCTCATATGTCTATGTATCTCAAATCATGGATGCATGAATTGCATATGATGTGAAATCAAATTGTTGGGTTTCACAGGAACTTTGCATTGTACTGGCAAATACCAGCAGTTCTCTTTTCTGTCATGATATTTCCAGATGTTGAAAGGCCATTTTGCAATGTATCATGGTTTCCTATTCATTTCTACATGTGTGGAAGCTAAATGCTATACTTACTGTTCTCCCCTCTAAGGCATAAAGTAAATTTTCCTGCCATGACTTAGTAAGATAAAATTTCTTTTTTAAAGCAGGGCGCCTCGGACATACTCTAACATTATCCTATTTTTTCCATAATTTGGGAACTATAGTCTAGGCTCCCTAGAAGCACATAACGTTCCCTCCAAATAAAGATATTAGCAAACATGGCAGATAGACGTTCACTTCGGTTTCTGATCATAGACTGCAGCTGATTGGTCTAGCTGCTAACGCTAACGCTGTCCGTTCTCTCGTTTCCTTCCAGGGCGGAAGTAGATCTGGATCACCCGCCAAGCGCTGACGCCCCCTTCGTCCCATTCCTTTTTAATGCCAAAAAGGGTGTATTTGGAAGAAAAGGAAGCGAACGAGGGAGATGAAGCAAGAACCCGGACTGACAGCCTCACCGCCACCCCACCGCTAATGCACTAACGCTGGCCTTTTGCGTGTCCACCTCGCGGCACAGCCGCTGCGTCTAACTTGTCCTCCGGGACACAAGTGTGGCCATCGTAGCCAGATACCCTTCTCGCGCACGCAGGCTCGAAGGCTCTCATTCCCCCTTCCCGTCTTCTTTTCTGTTGTTGTCGTCGAAGTGTCGAACACTAACAGCGGGGACTAGAATGACAGCGGGTTTCGTAACCAGCCCGCCTCAAGTGTTCTCACTCCGTCTCCTCTCCCATGAAAGAAGACCATGTTTTCTTTTTCCCATGTTCCTCCTCTCCCTTCCTGTGTTTGCTGTGCTTACCCCCTAACAGATTATTACAGTTCTTAGAGTAGCTTAGAAATGTTTCGTGTGACTCTTTTTTGTCATCTCGCGCGGATCAGTGTCTGTAGTCGTAAACATGTAAGCCCATCACTCACAATTTGTCTGCTTTCACTCTGACCATCTTCTTCAAACTGCGACTGAAACTGCACAGATTTTAATATCTCCACCCCTTTATAACGTACAGGCTGTTTGCCTGGAATGTGTAATATTTAGTGCCTGACCTTAGCTGTAAAATCAGAGGGAAAAGTGACCTACAAGAGTTGTAATTTAACCAATTATACATATATTAATAATGTACTTTTTCACAGTATCCACTGATTTTTTTTTATCTGCTAATGATTCTCTTTTATAGCATGAACAGATCATTAATATAATTAAGGTGCTAAAATCTTAATGGGAATGGTATTTGGTATCGTTTTCCCAGTATTTAAAAGTCTGTCTATAGTGCACTGTTTTTGTGACTGTGAGGAAACAGCCATTACTGAATCAAACTCTTGGGGACGTTAATTATCCTGGTCATTACATCATGATAAATTTAATCCCCCGCCCACTGCCCATCCCTAGTTATAAAAGTGTATTTTTTGTCATACGCTATCATTATGTCTTGTGTTTTGGGTTTGTTACATTTGTTATTATCTGTTGAAATAAAAAATAATAATTGAACAGCTAGTTAATGCAATGCCATTTGTAAATGCAAGACAAGTACTGTGCCATGTTTGTTTACCTTTGTTTTCCTGTGTCCTGTCGAAAGTGTTTTTAGCTGTCGTGAATAAAAAACAGACGCATCCTTTTTTTTGCATTTAAGCAAACACTGGGATAGAGAGGAACAGGAAAGGCGACCGAAAAGCTCCATGAGTGTCCTGAGGAAAAGAGGGATGGAGACTGATTCGTTTCCGCCGCGGTTTTGCCCACGTTCATCCCCGAAAGCAGCAGCACCGTCTTTGTATGTAAAGCAAGCGCCAGCCTGCGCGCGCGTACGCGTGTCTGTGTGTGCGCCTCGCGCCAATCATTTCATTAAACCGAGAAGCCTTCGCTGTCCCTGGCACAAACAAAATGACCCGCTTCTTAACTTAAAATTAAATAAAAGCCATTTAAAAGTTGGGATGCAGATTTTCTTTGTTTTTTTAAGAAAACAACATACGACTGCACAGCAACGGGACTGCTCTTCGCAGTCGAATCACCCAGACATGGTGTATCTAAATACACACACCTATGTATTGCTTAAAAATATAATACTGTAGCATGCATGTGGGTGACTTTAAAAAAAAAATCAGACTGATCTTTAAAAATCAGAAGCTCTGACTTTATTGTCAATCCACTGCCATCAATAACCAGACAGGACAGTCAACAACTAACATAACAGTCAACTATGTCAGTGTGGATATACATGGCCATAACACTTATTATTTACAATTTAAATACATGAACACACACCTTGCACTACATCACATTTAAATATTGCTTTACATGTGTTGTGAGGCATCCTGGTAACCGGAATAATGTGTCCTTACTAACCAGTACCTTGGCATCATGATACTTTTTTGATCTGTTCTTTTATTAGGCTGTTAACCTGTAAGTCAGTGGTGTATCAGGTACCATATGCCATGTAATTTTGTGAGGCTTCAATCTGCCAAGCTTACCACAGTACTTTTCCTAGTAAAACCCTGGACAGAGTATCAAAGTTATACTGTACATGTAATAGATGTACGAGAAGATTAACTGATCAGAGACCATAGGAGCTCCGCAGAACCTGAAACGGCTAAAAGCCCATCCTACAGCCTGTTTTCAAAAGATGTCATATTCTGCTTATGCGGGAGGGGAGGCAGTGAATATCTGTTTCGACCTGCGAACAACTGTCTGGCTTGTAGTGGGTGAGTCTGATAGGAGGCCAGCTCTGCACACGATATCTGGGGAGACATCAGGTCAAGAACATAGTTTGAATATATTCTTGCAATAATGCTTTGCTCAAACAAGCTGTTGTGTGTCCAGTTAGAACACTTGGCATATTTAAAAGGTTTCAGCTGTTTTTGTTGAATTGGCCATTAAAATACCCATAAAACAAATTAAATATCTGCAAAGTGACCATTATGCTCTATAAATGATAGAATATAGCCTTCATAAGGAGAATCCCTGTGCTAAGTCCGGACCTCATCCCCATCAAGCACATTTGTGACGAGTTGGAAAATAAACTGGACAGATCTATTGTACATTTAAAAGAAAGCCTCGAGTTGAGTTGCAGAAGGCATGGGATGCCATTAGTGTTGAAGTTGTCAGGAAATATACTGACACTATGCCAGGGAGATGTGCTGCTGTAATTGCTGCAAAAGGTGGACACACCAAATATTAAAAATACACCAAATACACACCAAAAGTTAAAAGTGGATAAAAACAGTAGGTCTCACTTCATCTGATATTTGTTGTGCGCAACCATCTGCATATTTCATGAACATTATGAAATGAAATCATGTTTTGGATGCAAAAAAGTCAACATTTTCAGATCTGTCAGGTGTTCTAATAATTTTGGCCACCACTGTATATCTACCCGTCAAATTCTGTTTTTCGAATGTCACCCAGTGGCCTGGAAAGGAGCCTGGAAGCTCACTGGCTCCCTGCCTTCCTCCCACAACAGTCTCAGCCAATAAACCATTTTCTTAGATTTGATGAGATGCCAATAAAAGATTCCCAGCTGACACAATCAAGAAAGGCCAAATCCATAGCAGAGAATGCCACAAATTAGTTACAGTGGCATTTTCATAGACATCCATTTAATCACACAGATCCAATGAATCTCTGAAGACACCTATAATAAGTATAGATCATTTGGATGATGATGGAATCCTTGATGATGATGGAATCTCTCATTCCCTGAACAAATCCCTAAAGTTTTCTTTACCCTAAAATGCTCTGAACAAAAAGAATAATAAATATTAATATAAGTACATGCCAGGAATCAGTATCGATTAGCTACAAGCGATAGTAAAGTTCACAACATGAAATGCTCATGGTGCATGCCTCATCCCCAACCCCGGACCCCCCCCCCCCTCCTCTGCCCCCCTATAATTCGTGGCACACGCACCGCCCCCCATTGCTCTGATCTATATCAATCTATGTCATGACAGCCATGCAGTGACAGTGATCCCAGGGAATAGCAGCGATTGGAAACTACGCTCCCCAGTGTCCGTTTGCCTTTGTCTGGTGCGTCATGCAACATACCCACTCACTATGTCCTGTATGTTCTAAAATTAACTAGAGACATTTACTGAAAATTTATACAATAAGCAATTTCTGGAGTGTTGCAGAAACCCAGTACCTCACTCAACTGTGAAATTAAAACTCAAATTAAGGAAAGGCAGCCGTGAAGTTACTAACAAACAAATGCAGTGTGCTTAGCAGTACCACCAGGAGGAGGGGATTATGGGTAATGAAGTCCTTTATACTACTAGCTGGGACCTCAAATACTGTCCCAAAGTAAAATGTAACACCCTGTACTGTATTTGCTGACTGCTGGCCATCCTTGAGGCACGTAATGGTAAAGGAGTAGAGAAATTACAACAAGGATGAACCACCTGATCACTTCTAACATCTCTGTAGTAACATTAACATTATATTATATTAACATTTAATATATTTACCAGACTTGTGCACAGACAACAATTTAATCTTTTATAGATGTTTTCTTTCTCCATTCCAAGCATAAGAAACACAAAGTCAAGAGGAGTGTAAGTAAATTAGCTAGTGGGGGTAATGGCACTTGGTAATTCTCATTAATTCTCATTTTGTATCTTTAATGTAACAAATTAGAGGGTGGTGCAGTGGTTAGCACTGTTGCCTCAGGGACCACTCAGGTTCCATGTGTGTGGAGTTTGCCCCCACAGTCCAAAAACATGCTGAGGCTAATTGGAGTTGCTAAATTGTCCATAGGCGTGTGAGTGTGCCTTGAGATGGGCTGCCCCCCCCATCCGTGGTTGCTCCCTACCTCGTGCCCGTAGCTTCCAGGATAGGCTCCGGACCCCCCACGACCCTGATGGATAAGCAGTTTCAGAAAATGGATGGATGGATGGATGGAATAAATTACTTAAAGCATCGCTGAAGCTGAAAGAAAAGTCAGTGGCTCAGTAGGCAGGGCTGCGACCTCTGACCCCCATGGATCTGTCTTGGTTCTCCCCAAACACATGTCAGCGTGTGTGTGGGGACATTAAATGTCTCTACAATGTGGTTAAAATGTGTTATTTCTGATGTTGGGGAGACCGAAAAAGGAGAGACTCAATTTTATAAAGATATGTGAATGCAATCAAAAAACATAAAAATGCCAAAAGTCTTGTATGTTGTTTGGTCACTTGGTTAACACATGGTTAAGGTCAGGGCTGGATAGAGGTGAAGGTTGTCACTAAGATTAGGGTTTTGCCCATAGGAATGAATGGAGAGT
>JAODKN010000134.1:8235452-8250240 GCA_026774425.1 Petrocephalus zakoni
CCCCCCCCCCCCCCCCCCCCCCCCCCCCCCCCCCCCCCCCCCCCCCCCCCCCTGGGACGCAGACGGGGGCGTGAGTCGGCAGAGCGCCGCTGAGAGATTGTCTGTTTTTAGGGGGTGCGTTAGCGCGATGTGTTCCCGTGTGCCGTCGGCACGTGGGTAGAGGTGTGGCAGGCGTGGAAGTAAGGTCGTGATTTTTCTTCAAGGTTCCATGGGAAATGGGCACTTCAGCAACTTTAGGCACCTGTCGGTGGGGGTGGTGGGGGGGGCAGGATCTCACACTGCGGCGTCGGAAATACACTACGAGCGACGGCCGCGAGGCTGCACTGGATCTCTCGGAATTTTTTTTTTTTTTTATACGTACGATAAACAAATTGCTACGACGTGCCCCCCGCATCACTTCGTCGAGGGCACAGGAAGTCGCAGCCGTGATGCACAGTGTGCAGGCAGCCTCCACTCTGCGCACATGTGCTCCTGAGCTGACGGTCCCATCTCTACACATCGCCGGTTCCATTTGCCTCTGCTTCTCTCTCGGATGCACAGGATTCGTGCGGGTGAATCGTGGCATTTACCGTGACACCAGGTGAGGGGTGTGCTCCGAACGTCGGCAACACATTTACGTTATTGTTCCTCGGGTCTTTTTGAGGTACGGTACAGCGGCTGGTTCGGCAGGGCATCCTCCATCTCGCCGGCTTGCGGCAGCATCTGCCGGCGCCTTAGGCGCTGGATGTGCTCCAGGTCGCAGTGTTTTGACGGTGGTAGTCCCGCATAGCGCCGTTCGCCAGAGCCGAGCCGTGGGGGGGTCGGAGGACCCGCCACATCCTCTTCCTGTACCTGCACGTGCGTAACGCGGGCTCCCTTCCTCCGCGCCCCCTACCTCTCCATCGAGATCAGAACCCCAGTGCTGGGCTGACAGCTGCATTCATCAATCCCTGATATTCCTAGCCATGCTTTTTTAACCCCTTATCTGTAATTTTGATTCTTTCCTCCCTTACAACACATATAATCTAAGTGCATTCCACACACTTGGTGGCGCTATGACCTCTGCCCCACAAAAAGTGATACTTAAGTCAACCATAACAAGAGACCTAGCCAAATTTAGCCCCCAGCCCCCAGCCCATAATATGTAATACATAAAATACTTAACAGTTAGTATCTAAATACGATTGTGGCTGTTAGGGCTGTAGAAGTGGGTCTTTCTGACTTATAAGGTGCCGCGTGTTTGTCCTTCAGCTCTCCCTCACGGTACGAGTAACAATCACAGGAAAATCAATCTCTGTATGTGGGACAATCACCACTAGAGTTCAGTGAAAGGAAATACAGGTTCTAGGTTTAAAGTTTGGTCTGCTATTCTCGGCACCCCGGACGAGTAACGGGCGTGCTTTTTTTGGGGTGCCGTGTCCATTAAAATAGGAAACTCGATAAATGCAGGATTAATGCCTTTTCTTCATCAGCGTAGCCCGTGCCGTTTATTAAGGTCACTTTTCTGTTTCTGTTTAATATTACTGTTCTCCTCCCATGCTCAGCAGAGACAGCAGTTCACTGTGTCTGCGTTCCTGATGGGGGTATTGAGGTGGCGTAGGTCGAGAGTGGGTTATCGATTGGTCCTCCCGCTCTCCCATTCCCCCTGCGTTTGTTCATTCATTTATTCACTTCTTTATTCATTCCAGAAGGATGGGTGTGGCCCCGGTCACAGGCCGCGCTGTTGGGAGCTACTGAAACTGCTCTGTTTCCCCGAACAAGGCCATCCTGTCAGGCTGTCGTCGTCTTTAAATTTTATTTACGCTCTTCGACGCCTTCAGACAAGATGGGCCGGCGCTCGCGGAGACATGAAAAATATATATATATATTATATATATATGGTCTCAGGCCCCTGTGCTAAAAATACAGGCTCTGTGCAGCCATGGTGAGATGTGTGTGCGGGGTGACTATCGACAGATGTTTAAAGAATTTACAGGGGGGAAAAACGAGGAAGAATGTTTGAAGAGGTTTGGTATGTTTGGGTCTAATGGGAATCAATTCAGAATGCCACAGTTTCCGGAATTCGTGGGTGTGGGCCCTGTCGTTTTTAAAATAAGATCTGGGCACTCTCTTAAAAAAATCATTTCACATGTAGAATAGAGAAAGGTTTCGGTGCTCCATTCCGCTTTGTGTCCTGGGTTTCGTCAGACGGCCTCTTGTGGTCATTGTTCCTAAGCCAATTTATCGGTTTGTACTGTGTGTGCAGCACCAGGTCTAAAAGCAGTTAATCTCTTTACAATTTAATTTGGCAGGGCCATGTGACTCGCCGGGTCCACGTGACCCTGCTGGACACTAGGGGTTCATGTTTGTTTGAGGAACAAACATGCAGAGAAGTACACTGTTGTTTTTTTTTCCACGGTAACAAATGAGGTCTTCAGGTCACAACAGACAGAGACACAGAGAAGAGATTGGGGAAGAAATATGAGTTGAATGATAGAGAAAGAGAGTCGTAGAGATAGAAAATAGAAATCCTCACGGTGTTATATTACAGGCCTCAGCCAGCGGAGGAACAATAGAAGTGAACAAACCGAAAATGGAAGAATTATTTCCCCTTAGGGGGCAGATGAGCATTACATATGTGAATGTAAAGTATGGTTCATGTTTGGGGCTACCATAAAAAATTATTTGGATCTGGACTCCGGGGGGCTTAGATAGCATTGCTCAGATGAACCCCCCACGCCCTGGAATCCCAGATCTGCTGCTAGGGCTCCTCCTTCCCTCTGGCATTCTAGTTAGATCGAGCACCCAGAGGTGTAGGCCTCGATCCAGAGGCCCCTAGGCACACTCTGATCTGTGAAAAGGCCCACAAGGCACTGGGGTTTCGGGGGGAAGTGGGACGGGTGCACAGCAGGTGTTAGAATTGGGGGAGAGTAGCTTTTTGCACTCTAATGCAGGGATCGAACGGTCAGAGCAGCATAGGGGCTTTAGACAGAGGAATCTGCATAATGAAATACTCTGTCAGCCAGAGGACTCGCACCGAGCTGCCGGATGGAGTTTGCAAGTAGCAAGGGGCCTCTTCTGAAGGCTGGCCACTCCCCCAGAAGCCAGCGCTATCCAGGGCACGGTGCATACGCATACGCAGTCGATACCTATTGTCTTGCAGACTTCTTCGGGGAACGCTGAGCTCTTCCAAGGCTAGCTTTGGCTAGCAATATGATTAATCTATCGGCCCCAGCAGAGGCATGGGTCCTTGTTAGTGGTGTAGTGTTACAACACCCTCTTGGAAGAAGCCATGCAAAATCAATCGATTGCAAGCTGCAGCTCAGTATCCCAATTGGAACACGCTTGTTAGTCCCTACTGATGTACAGTGAATTAATTTTGATATCCACTTAAATGGGGAGTGGCGGTTTTATTACGATGCTGTTCGGCCTTACAGTGGATCCACACGTCGGCATGTGGTGTGTAGATCTTTGCGCTGACACACTATTAGTCATTCCAGTACCTTCCCCCCTCTCCTCCAATACCTGTCGAGTCAGGAACACTGTGGACCTATCAAAGCCAGGTGAAGAAGTGCACCCCTTGCCGTGCAACAAAATGAAAGTGTTAGCTAAGATTAGGGATGTCATTCACAAGGCGATAACTAACCCTGGCTCAGGGCGCCAGCCCATTACAGTGTGCAGACTCGCTCACTCAGTCATACAAGCGATCAGTTTAGGCACTCCAATTCAGTTAAGTTGCATGTTTATGGACTATGGCTAGGAGACTAGGGCTAGCAATTTAGCTGAAAAACAATATCTCAATATTTTAGGTCACTGTATAAATATTCGATATGTATCGATATTATTACAAGCTCTCTAGAATACTTTAAAAAATTCGGAACAGGAAGGCAGAATAAATTATAGTTTCATTTATTCACATCAATTTTTCCCAACTGGAAAACATAAAAATGCATCTCTGCTGAACATAACATTGCCACATAATTCAAATTGACTAAACATCAAAATGCCTTAAATGTATACAGATTTTTGAAGTTTGGATTGCTTAGGTACATGCTTATATTCAAAATAAAACATTATATAACATTATTTTCATAATGAGTGCCGTTTTGTTCCTCTGCTGAACTAAAAACGATTAGAAATTCACTATATATGAGTGCACTCATTTCGTTTTCTTTCTATACATGTGTGCTTTGTACTTTTCGCTGTATTTTTCTTTGCATTTCACTATCTGGCCTCTTTGTGACACGGTGTGGGTGGGCGGGGCTTTGTGGCAGTGTCTGTCACTATCCGATCCGTACCGCCTGCCTGATTTGAACCTTGCGCATCTGTGCATTCGCAGCATTTTCGAGCATGCATACGCCGCGTTAATGTTTATGGCCGAACCATATTCTCTACATTTACTATAAATAAATAAAGCCAATATAACATTATCAAGTCATTTCATATGAAATGAATACAGGATAAATATTCAATATATTGCCCAGCACTAGTGGGAGGAAACCAGAGGGTAAAACCCACGCACACACGGGGAGAACATGCAAATGCCACACACAAAGCGGCATTGTGCAGGAACAGTGATACTCACTGCACCAATACTAGGCCAATATTAGTCAATATTATTATGTTAATATTGACATTGCATGTTAAACCCATGCACTTGTCAAATCATGATAGTCATTTGAGTTGAGACCATCATTAAGTTATGCTAATACATTTTTACTCAGTCATAGGAAACAAAAGTTCCTTGCTGGACTCACTCATAAACTGGAACTGGTCACCAGAACACATTTAACAATATTCAGGAAAAGCAAGTGATCTGTTGGCTGTGCTTTGTGGCTGTTGCAAATTCATTGGAAACACCACAAACTTATCTGACTGACTATGGGTAAATAATGAGAAAGTTCTATTTATAAAACTATAGTTTATTTCAGGTAATTTTTCAACTCCCTTTTTGGCTTTATAAATATTGTAATATTTAGCACAACTGTTACGTCAATGTGAACTTTTTCTGTTATTGTTCAACCCCATTCAAAACACACGTTAAAAAAAGAATATATGGTTGTTGTGTGCCGTATTATGTTTCATGTAAACTGCAAGCCTAGTGTTTAGCGGTAATTTTCACGAGATACAGGAGTTGTAGATAGTAAATTAAGCAAAATGACTTAAAGCTATGTAATGAGAAAGACAGGCAGGGTTACTCTGAGGGGCTGAAGGGCACATCGCTTACAGTTATTTATGGCAAGGCGAGTCCCTCAAACCTGAACGTCTTCATTTAGACAGTTTTGTAAGATAGAGTTTAATCGAATAATCGTGACAAATCTACAAAAGACGCATGATGCACCATGATGATGTCGTAGAGCGACGCATGTTCCTCTTTGGTTTATGTCTGCTTTCCATGGATGTAGTTCTGCTTTAGATCCAGTGGCTGCTCCTGGAAGGCTATAATGACTTTTCTTGTAACCCTTGGCATTAGAAATCATTTATACAGATGTTCATTTTAAGGCCCCCCAGTTTAGACTGATGTACAGTTTTTCAAAGAAAATGTGGATTTCTCACTTAGTCATTAGTCTCTCAATGAGACCCCCTACTGAGGCTCATAGAACAATACACCTGTAGAGGGGGCAGTTTTCATTACTTCATCGTAAGCGAGAAAAAAAAAACATATTCCTTGTATGTGTGTTAATTTTATGATGCTAACAAAGACGTACAGAGTGACATTCTGTGTAGCGTTTCAGATTTCCAGTGGCTCATAGCAGCAGTGACCACACACTCCTGCTCTTGTGAACCTTCCTTCTTCATCCCTCAGTTCCATGGACGTTTTCGTTTGAATTATTTAAGTCTGATTTTGTGCCACAAATTTTAGGTGGTTAGGCAGATCACTGAGAGGACCATGTACTCAAACCAGTTGTGTTTTACATTACACATCAAAAATACTCTCATTCTCTATACAAATACATAGTACGCATATACTGCATATGTTTACAGATGCATCATCATGTAATGTGCATACAAGATTAATGAAATATGAAGTGCTATCTGAGAGTGTGATTTAAAGCAGTTGTATGTTGCTTTGAAGCTGATCCACTGGGTAATATGTTTAGTTTTGGCCTGCAGGATTTACAGCCAGTGGCTAATGCACCTTCTCCTTTCCCTTTGTTACCTAGATCTGGAGTTGCTTGGTCTGAATCTGGAATGATTTGTCCCAGCCACGGCAGACTTTCCTGGCAATAAGATAAAGAAAAGTGAAAACGAGCCTCGGAGGAATCGATAGCGATATCGCCGTAGAGAGTGCATGACGGAGAGCGAGAGAAGTCCTTTCTCCAGAGCCTCGGACTGGGTGTACCATTACAGATAGCCCCGGCTTGGCAATCTGTAAACTTGCAGTTAAGCACCGGGCGATGGAGCGCCAACACAGCTCTGAGGGAGCGGTCCAGATGGGCAGGAGTAAGGCCGCTGTAGCCGAGGAGGACGGGTCGGCCCACTACGCCTGCAGCGTCTGTGGCCGGAGCTTCCCCTTCCAGAGCTCGCTGTCGCAGCACATGCGGAAGCACACGGAGGCAAGGCCATACAAGTGCCCCTACTGCGACCACCGGGAAGCCCAGAAAGGCCGGCTGAAGATCCACATCCGCAGCCACCGCGTGGGCGTACCCGGACGCGGCCACGAACAGACGGATGCGGAGGGAGACGAGGAGGAGACAGAGGTGGGAGAACGACAGAGCGGCGAGGCAGGCGTGTCCGAAGGCCTGGACAGCTGCGCCAGCCCCACCAAGAGCACGTCGGCTTGCAACCAGATGGTCAACGGCAGCCCAGAGGGCACCAGGGGCAAGGTACCAAGCAGGACCGCCTGGATGCCATCTCTTCAGTGCACCGTCTGCGGCAGGAAGCTGGGCAGCCAGGCAGAACTAGAGAAGCACTCACAGCTGTGCCGACTCTGTAGCCATGTTGCTCAGCGAGGGAGTCAGCTGCTCGACCGCCTCAAGAGGCCTCGCATCCCAGAAGACGCTGTCCCTGGGGGCGGACCCGAAGGGGAGTCTGGCGAATTTTCCTGCGGCTTGTGTGGCCAGAGTTTTGCACAGGCGTGGCTCCTGAAGGCCCACACTAAGAAGCACCTGGGCCCCTTCGAACACGCCTGCCATATCTGCGGCCGGCGCTTCCGCGAGGCCTGGTTCCTCAAGAACCACATGAAGACCCACAGCGTCAAGGCGAACTGTCGAAGCAAGTCAAGGAGTGAGCTGGAGCCACCGGCCACCATCAACAACGTGGTGCAGGATGAAGCGGTTCTGGTCAGGACAGCCTGTCTCTACGAGCTCTGCTTCAAGTGTGGGAACCTCTTCCATGACAGGGAGAACCTTCAGATCCACAACAGGATCCACAGCCGGGCATCGCATCGTCAGCAGCAGGACAAGCATGAAGGAACCAGCAATCACCGAGATTCACCTACTGCACAGAAGAGTTTTTTGGAGTGCTTGAATCTCCGACCGACTGAGGATGGAGGAAACAAAACACAGAAGAACAGCTTGGGCACTCGGATCCCAGAGCTGGACCCAGTCTGCAGTTACCAGGCCTGGCAGCTAGCCACCAAGGGTAGGGTGACGGATTCTTGGGACAACGGCAAGGGCATTGGCTGGGAGGAGATGCTGGTGGATGGAGACTTGGGCTATGATCAGGGGACAGGCGAGTACATCCTGGTAGGGCAGGAGAAGCGGAAGAGGGAGGCAGACTCCCACGGCGGTTCTGGCGGCGGCAAAAGGAGGAACAGTGGGAGCCATGCCCACCACCACAGCGGGAACGGACATGCCCCGGGCGACTTCACCCCCGAAAGCTTGAGTGACTCAGAGTACCGGCCCCCTTCTCGGGCGGGCCGGCGCCCCTCACAGAGCAAAGCCACCGAGTGCTTCGAGTGCGGGAAGGTGTTCCGCACGCGTAACCAGATGGCGATGCATGCTCGCACGCACCGCAGGGAGGGGGGCCGGGCTTCCAGAGGCGACCGCGGCGGTTCTGTCAGTGAGGCCGAGTCAGGCTCGGTCAGCCGGCCCAGCACCCCTCGCTCTGGGTCCTCACTGCCTGCCTCCAGGGCGGGGGACTCCACTCCGGACAGGGTGGAAGAGAAATCCTCGGCCACTGTCCCAGGTGAGGACACATTTTTATGACTTTCGTTTTTTTTTGTTTTTAGCACATAGAGGTACAATTCTGTATATAATCATACTAAGACCATCAGCTCAGTTTGCTTACTCATAGGAGATCTTTCCACTTGCTTATGTGTTTCTGCTAATTTTCCTCTCTTATTTACCACAAACGGACGGTTTCAGACATTTCACAGCTTCATCCTGACTTACAGTATAGCTCTATCGTAATATTAGAGAGACATTTTTACTAGAGAAACTAATATTAATATATCAGTATTGAATATAGTCGTGATTAATTAAATGCAGCATAACATGTTGATGTGGGTTGTATTTATGGCGTTGTGCATAAATAAGGACTTTGTTATCTCCCTGCTGCCAGTCAGGGCTGCCCACAGATGGCAGGGTAAGCAACCGAATAGACGCAGGTGAAACGAGAGTCTCCTACTCAGGGGATACCAGCAAACTAGAAAGGTGCCATCTTTACTTTAAGGCAGGACTATACATCAGAGGTGGAAAGACCATAGGTCCAGAAGGCCCAGAAAGTAAAAATCCAGACCAAGATTTTGTTTCAACCAACCAGTTGAGTATAAAGAGTCACAGTTAGGGAGTACGCAACTAAATGGTTGAAACAAAATTTTGGTCTGCTTTCTGGACCTGGAGTTTCCTCCTCTGCGGAACCTATCGATTATAGCAGCAAGCAGCTTACGGGACCTTTCTGTGTGAGCCACAGCTCCATCCCTAACCAAAAACAGTCACACTATGCATGACATCAATACTTGAGGTTGGTTCTGAGGACAGGGCCATGTTTACTCACAGAAAGGAGTCGTTCTCAGCTGGAGACCTGTTTCTGCGAGACAACAGGTCTGTTTTGTGCTTATGGTCCCTGCTTTGGACAGATTAAGCACTAAAAAGCAGCTGTTTGTGAAAAGCCCATTGTTAAAACAGCCCTTCACCTTCCAGCTCCCAGCACACAAGTGTGGGATACAGTGGACCCCTAGTGGTCACATTTGGAAGCAGCAGGTGCTATACAGAACCCTCTCAGCTCCATTCTCCATGACTGAATCACATGACACATCTCCCAAAGCATGATATCAGTGTAACATTTTTAGTAGATAATGGTCTTCAGATTAGATTAGTCAGAATTCACTTAAGCAGAAGTCAGTGGTAGGGAACGTACCTGACAAACTAATGGGCAGATCTGCCGGATCACCTGGGAGAGGCTAGCTATTCATGTAATAACTGTATTTTATTTGTTTAAAATAGCACCGACGCAGATTTCTGATTTCATCAAACTTACGTTGTTATGGATGTCGTTTTGTGGTCAGGAGGCCTGTAAATGGGAATTTCTCAAGAAAACACAAAACCAGTTGGCAAACTGGACTCTTGCCCAGAAGGCTACAGGTTCAGATTTCGTGTTGCTCACCCCAGCAGACATTGTAGCCTGGACTGCATCAGTCATTTAGTGGGGGAAAAATAATGTCCCTCTGTCCATGTCTAACTGGTAAGAAAGTATGCACACAGTAACGTATGGACAGCTACAACAAGCAGATATGATACGGATACAGTCCCTCTACTGTGCTCTCTCTTTAAATTAAAAAGCTGCAGCCAGTAGCTAATGTGCTGCCTTCTTTCTCCGACTGCTTGCTACCATCTGCATCTTTTTATTTCGTAGTGCAAGCCATGCCTTATTTTTTGTGAACTTTACATGCAGTCTCTTTTTATATTATATTACATTACTGTCCTTAATGTCTTGCCTTTCACCTATACCTAGTCCAAAATGCAGACACAAGTCAAGTGACATTTATATATATATATATATATATATATATATATATAACTTGCTTCAATTGGGCTGCTTACATTAACCATTCAATATACTCTATATTAAACTTGCAGAAAAAAGCACCTTTTGCCCCTTACATTCAGTATTAGTGAAGTGAAGGTGATTAATTGACATTGTTGACACACCACAATGAAATGTGTCTTCTGCTTTTAACCCATGTGACATGGTGACACAGCAGGGGGCTGCAATGTGAGTGCCCGGGGAGCAGTGCTTAGGGATGGTACTTTGCTCAGCCTACCTGCTGGTCAGGGACCGACAACCTTTTGATTAAACGGTTGCGGTCCTAACCACTACTCCACCTGTTTGCCCCAGTAGCAGTCAGCTTATTGTTTTGTCAGTAACTGTGCTTTCCTTAATCATAGACTTCTTTATAGTTTCTGGCCACTAACGGAACGCAAAGAGAGGTCACCGCAAACACATATAACATATAGTGCAAATGAGACAAATCAAATTGCAGGGACATGCTTTGGATTCTTGCTAGGAAAAAGCATGCCAGTGACTTTTTCGTTTCTCCCTTGGGGAATCAGCCACAAATGTACAATGCAGTACAGGGTGTATTGAAACTCTAATTACCCGGTGTGAGATCCTTGGGCAGATCGAGTTGATCGAAGTTTCGTGTATTAGTTCTCCTTGTCCCTCGTTCCGCTCGTGGTGTATAAATGAGTGTAAGTCTGTGGGGGTTTTTCCCAAGCCGGAGCTGAGCTGCCCTGGGCCAAGGCCCCCGAGGGCCCGCCCGCAAAGGCCTTCCTGCCCCCGCCCCACATTTACTTTTCATTTCCCACCAAAATTCCCACCAAAAGCTCCCCCTCCTGTCCCAGCTGGGTCACGTTTATCCACGAAAAGGACTCGGACTGCCCTAATAAACATCCCATTCAGCCCCCGTGTGTCCGGCCACACGGTTCTGTACGAGTCCCAAGTCAGAGATGTCTGTGCTGTGAGCTTGAGTGTTGGGAGAGTCTCTGGGCACCGTCACGCCCAACTTAGCCACCATTCTGCCCTCCCGTCCACTCTGCACTCCAGACTCCTCGTATGTGACTGGGCCAGACCCGGACGCCGGGCGCCACACTAACCTCAGACAAACTGCTCGCCGTTTCTGCTGTTTCCGCTTCCCTGGTGCTCGTGGGGGCTGGGGGGCATGGGAAAGAACGGTGGGCAGGAAGAGGAGGGGCAGATCTCCGTCCCCCCCTGTCACGACCCAGGTTCACCAGGCCCAGGCGTCCCGGCGCTTTGCTTGCTGAATTGAATCCAGACGGCCGGCTGCCCCCCTCTCAGTGTGAGATACAGCGGCATCATTGTGCAGTGTGGGGCTGGGGGGGGCAGCATGGCTCTCGGGCTCAATGTGTGTGTGAAAACAACGCTGCCCCCGGAGGGGGCCTGGGTCACTGCTTCCCAGGCCCCGCTGTTCTGCGGCAATGGCCTCCCATGTCCTGCCCCCCCCCCCCCCCAGCCACTGAGACACATGGGGGAGTGCTGAGAAATAAGGGCGGCCCACCGGAGGTGAAAAAAAAGCAGCGATATTAGCTGTGCACTATGTCTCAGCATTTTTAAGGTGAATTGTAAAAGGAACTTGGAATGATAGGAGCGGATGAAAGACTGTGCCAAAAGGAGTGCTACAGTGCCATCTTGTGGCGATGTGCACTAAATGGCCCTATAACCATATAAACCTGGAAAATATCTAATTATCATGTACTGCTGGTCATTTACCCCTGCTACCCTTTCAGACCAAAACCATCTTCTGACACCTTTTGTTTCATATTGTTTTTGACAGACGAAAAGCAGCACGTCTGCAGCCAGTGTGAATTCAGAACCCGGGACTCTAGCGCCTTTGCTACACACCTGCTTTCCCAACATGCCACCGACGGCAGTCTGGGCAAATCGGGCACTTTGGTGGGAGAGGATCTCTGTAGCGGCCCCGACCTGAAGGCGAGGCCAGCGCCGGCCCACTCAGCCCATTCTGCCCCCTACTCTTCTCCTGAGAGGGTAAAGGTGGAGCGCCCTCTTCTGGTAACAGGAATCTATAATGGAAAGGTCAAGGACGAGCCCAGACTTTCAAAAGAGCCCCCCACTGCTGCACTCAACCTGTCGATTTGTGTGGGTACCCCTCCTGTGGGCACTCTGGCGCCCCCTAAGGGCACCCCACCTGACCACGAGTGCTCTTATTGCTCTTATGCCACCCGCTATCCTGAGGTGCTCTGGATCCACCAGACTGTCGCCCACAAGGTGAAGAGCAGCGCCCTGATCCCCTGCTGGGCCCCACGCTCTAGGCCCAAGGGCTCTTCGACTATCCTGGCGTCGCGGAGGCGGACCGGACCCCCACCTGCCTCCAGCGGGAAGGAGTGTCCTGCCCTCCCCAGCACCCGCTCTGCACGTACGCAGCCCCCTAGCCAGGACAGATCCAGTGGCGGTCCCAGGGGAAGCAGCACCGCAGGATCCGGGTCTCAAGGATCCGCAGCTCCTAGGATCAGCCGGCCCGGTGCAGAAGAGGCCCGACAACAGCGACCCCAGCCAGAGATGCAGACCCGGCCCATGGAGAGGAGTGCCAGCACCCTCCAGCTGCCACCAGCAAGCCCCAAAACGGGGATCTGGCCAGCAGAGAGATACCTGCTTCCATCAGAGGGCCTGGGCTTCATGCTCACCAGCAAGCACGGCCTGTCCCACCGCGCTTCCCCCCCAGGCTTGCCACCGCCCCCGGCAATGCAGTCCCAGGCCAAGACGGGCCAGCATGACCCAACGAGTCCAGGCGGACAGACCCCAGGCGTCTCGCAGACACGGGGAAGCCCCGTCCTGGGCTCCCCCCCCTCGCATGCCATGGCCAAGTACGAGTCGGCGCCCAACTCCTCGGCGGACATTCTCAGCTTCCTAAAGAACTGCCACGCCCATGACCTTGGCACGCTCTACCAGCGCTGGGGCTCCTCCAATCCGCTTTTGACTCACACGGGTAAGTGGGTGTGGTCACACCTAAAGTGGGTGGGGCCAATACGGCTACGTGACAGTGGATGGTAGCATGTGTGCCTATGTGTATGTGTACATCAACCACACCGAGATGCATAGTGCTATTCGGAATGTTATCCCCTCTCTGATCAGCTTTGCTCATTAATTAGCTGGATAGTTGACAGATGACTGGCAGACCTAGAGAGTCTAGGTGCCAGCAAGGGTAGCTCACTTTCCGGTCACTCTAGATCTGTGTCTTGATGTGCCACATTACATGTAATCTAACTAACTAGTACTGATGAGCAAGTGTCCCGCTCATATTGTGTGGCAGGTAATGGAAAGCTAACACCACCGAGTTGGGCCCCGGTACCAAGATGGCTGCCAGACATGACTCAGACATGCCAGGACACTTGACAAAGTTTCTGAGTTACTCTGAGTTCCGTGCCATGAAAATCATGGCCGTTTGTACTTCTGAAGATGACGTCCTATAGACCTCCCTTCCTAGGCTGCCTAACTTTATTTTAACCGTCTTGGTGCATATTCCATTTAGGTGGAAATACTTGACCACAGCAGAGATTTCTGGCTTTCCTGGCAAAGCTGGTGTGTGGGTGGTCTTTTCAAAGTAATACAATTTGCACAATGTAAAATGATCCATTGAATGTAGTTATGTGTTTATTAAACTACTGGAGATCCTTGGAGTGACTCTCACCTGGGGACACAGATGTTTTAACCTGCTCACCAGCAGCTACAACCACCACTGTGTTTCTGCCCCCTGCTGGTGATGGAAGCATCGCCCTCAGAATCCGTCCATCACGTTCAGTCAACCGCACCGCACCAGAATAGCCATGAAAGTTGTCGTGCCGATTCGCCCATCCTTTCGAAAAGGGGCTGGGTTTTTTTTTAGGTTTACGCTGCAAAAAAATCTCCGCGCATATGCCTATCCATGGACCACATTCACGTGTGGTTAAAAATACTGATGGGGGTTTGATTTCTGAGTAATGCGCAGAGACAGGCAGCTCGGCACAGTGATGCCCTCAGCCAAAAAGCGGCTGTGACAAGCTGAGGTTAGATCCACTTTGGATTTCACCTGACAGCACAAATATGTAAAGTACCACTGAGCGAGAGAGAAAAATTAAATTAAGCCAGCAGCTTCTTAGAAAACCGGCGTTCACGAAACCCACGTTTCTGCATTATTTCTCCATAAAGGCTGCTTATTTCTATGGCCAAGCGGGACAATTTATTACGAAACTGTGCTGTTTGTGCACTCCCTATGTGATTTCTCCTACCATGCTTTTTTGGCGAGTAAGAGTGCCCCCAGAGTCGTTGAGGGTGATATCACGCCCCCCGCATAGTCCTTTCCAGTCAGACTTGGTAAAGTGACCTTTGAGAAATGGGAATGGGTCCGTTTTCTCTTTGTGCCCTTCCTCTTCATTTTATTCATCATCTTCTTAGCGTAAGGCAGGGGTGTCCAATCTTATCTGCAAAGGGCCATTGTGTGTGCAGGTTTTTCGGATAGCCTTTTTACGTCAACTGTTCAAATCCAGGTGTGAGGACTCATCAGCCGATCAGTCATCTAATTAGTGGTCTACTTAGGGAGTTGCAGCGAAAACCTGCATACACACCGGCGCTTTGCGGATAAGATTGGACACCCCTGGCGTAAGGGGACCGTGTCCCGCCAGGGCCGTGGGAGGGGTGCGGCGTGGGGCACGGGGACAGGTGTGGAGCCAGTCGATGATCCCACTGCCATCGCTGAGACGGGGTGCACGCGTGGCCGTAGTTAGGGCGCAGTCAGCGTGCGTTCACCCACATAGGTGTGTATGGTTACAAGACGCCCCCCCCCCCGCCCCGGCCCCCGCACCCCCCCCCACCCCCCCCCCGCGGGGGGCGGCCCCCGGCGGCCCCGGGGGTCGGGGGGGGGGCCGAGAGGGGG
>JAODKN010000134.1:8253362-8278021 GCA_026774425.1 Petrocephalus zakoni
CGGGCCGTCGCGGCGTCTCTGTCACGCGCCCAGCTGACGGCGAGCGCGCTTGACGGCTCCCTTGGGCCGGAGAGCTCGCCTTTCCCATATGCCACAGCGACGTGCTGTCAGTCGCCGTGGCAGCTCCTCCTCGGCCTGCCTTAGAAATTGGGGGGGGGGTTGCGTACATGACAGGCACAGTGCCACCTGTGCCAAGTGCACAACGGACCTGACCCCTCCCCCTCTGAACGCGCCCTTGTCTCTGTGTCCCGCAGGGGAGGGACCGCTGCAGTGCTGGCACTGCCCGTACAGCGCCTCTCAGAAAGGGGACCTGAAGACGCAGATCCGGAGCGTGCACCGAGCATCCTTCCGTGCCGATGCGCTCCAGCTCGCCGGGCTCGGCGTGCCACTCGAGGCCCTGCGTGACTCGGCACTGGTCTGCAAAGCGTCCGCCTTGGATGAGGAGCACGCACCAAAAATACCCCTGGCCGGGTAATCGTCGGCCGTGTGAAAGCCCGCCGGTGCGAGGCCTGCTTCGCGCCATCGTGAATCCGGTTCAGCGTAAATATAAATGCGACTCGGCACCTGTTCAGACTGGACCCACCCTGGTTTCCTTCCGCTCAGTGGATTTTTTAACTAGTTAGTCTATTTTCTGTTTCACTAACAGTTCTAAGCACTGCAAAAAATGTGATATATATGTAAAACAAAACCCATTTCACCTCTGAGCAAAAATACTTCAGTATATTATATGTTTGCTTATCTGCAGTTCAGACTTGAAACTGAGGTTTGTTGTGTGGGCATATATATATATATATATATATATATATATATATATATTTTTTTTTTTTTTTTCATTTTAAGCGTTGCTTACGTTGATTTCTTAAATTGTAGATGTAAAGGAACTGGTTTAGATATATTTAAAAATAACCTACTTTTATTTGCAGGAAAGAAAAACATTTTAATGAGGATTCGATGAGAGCGTAGTTCAATGACTATAATTTGAATAAAAATACGATACAAAGTGTTTTAAACAGATTATAAATATGTAACCACTGCCCTGATTAACGGGCATCAGAGCTCAGGTTTATGAAATACAGAAGGTCAGTAACATTTTCTCGTTTTCCTCAGGACTGCAATGCTTTAGGACGGTATACACATGTTGGTTGAAGGTTCTAGACTGTGAGGTATGGGGGCAGCTCAGGATTTAGAGTTTTTTCCCTTTTCCCTTAGAGTTCAGCTACCCTTCAAATTATTTACTTATTTAGTTGTGTAGGTTTATTGTAGGTATGTGCCGGTAGCGAAGCTCTGTTGCGTAGTTTGATATGAAGGCGTACATGGAATTATCTTATCAGTCTACGACGATATTAGCGTCTTATCCGATCCGGGAATTATTCGGCGTGAAGCTGCTGCCGGAGTGCACGCTTACCTTGCGGGAGCGCGCCGCTGCGATTCCGCGCCGATTGGTAGAACGAGGGAGGAGCGCGCTACCGGCGGGGCCGCGCACCGAGCGCGAGCGCCGGGGAATCCGTCACGCTCTTCCCAAATCAATGCGCTTTAATTTCCTAAATATACGTCTGGCCAACTGTAGGCTTGAAATGCTTTCGGATAACTGCTTTTTATTCTCAATCCCCGTGTGTAATTGTGTCTGTTACTGTCAATGAAGTCAGACGTTGGATAGTTAATAAGGTGTTTTGGGTCTAAACTGAGTGTGCTCAGACTGAAAAGATGCAGACTGTGGCTTGCCAAGACCAGGGCTAAGTACCACTGACAGGACGGGGAAACCCAGTGAGTCTAAATCTGTGCTTTTCAAAATGCATTACTTTGAACTGGGTGATATTTCTTTATTAGTGGTAATGAAGCATAATTTCTGATTTTTGAATATATCAACATTTCATTCTAAAAAGGGGTGGTTTATACAATTACTGGATATAGGCATCTCCAGGACTGCTCTGGGTATGTCTATAATCATTATGACCTTGCCATAATCCCTTTACATGTATCTTTTCTTTATTTAGTGATATCAGATTTAGTAACCTCCTATGGATTTTACCTACATGGTAATTTGTAATTATAATATTAATATCTAGGTAAATTTGTTACAATATGTTGATATATGGTATTTGTATGCTTAAAAACATGTGTATATGATAAATAGTAAAGTACTTTAGTTGCCTACCAAAGTAGTATGAACTGATTTGCTGACGCTGCTGTGCAATTTAGCTTTACTTACTCGTCACTGTACCACCTACTGGCTCCGAGCTTTGTAGCGATGGAGAGGCTCCCTGCTCTCCTTCTCTCATCTTCAGCATCAAGACCAAATGAATTTGTCGACGGAATCTTGGCGCACTAACTGCTCTTTTGGGCGTCTGTTGGGGGGGTCACAGCGTTAATTCTGGTTTGTGTATGACTTTTTTTTTTCTCCTGAGTGGCTTTTGGCTTTACTTTTCATTAATGGAAAAAGTGGTAGAGAGTGGACATTGTCAGTTCCGACGAACGTGACAAATGGTGCTTCGGTACGAAACTGTGAACAGACTGAGCGTCTCCACTTTGTATTCATGCCCAGATTTATTATTTTTTTTCTCACTCCACCCCCATGAAGCCAAAGCGTCGTGCACAAGGACGCGGCGTCGCACCCGAGGCCTGACAGGTCAGGCCAGAGTCCCCACTCCTGTGACTTCCAGACACCAATGGTCTCATCTACTTTTGGACTTCTAAGGATTCCTCCCAATGGCCCGGATCCAATTCCTCCCTTCTGATTTCGTTTGCCTCTGACTTACATGTGTTTACACTCAGTTTTTGTATCGATTTCCTTGTTGTTTAAGTCTATAGAAAGACAGCACTGTTTAACGTGGATTTTCATTGGTCGCTATTTATTATCTGTCAGGAGGAATCCACGCAGCTGCAGACAGCGGCACTGGCCGTTCCGATCTCGAGCGCTGTGTAGATCTCCCTTAGAGAATGTTACCAATGAGAAGCTCTCTACCTCTCTGGATTCATCGACACATCTTAAGCCGTTTTGTACGTCGTTGATGCTGTAATGTAATTACCATATTAAAGAGATGGATGTGGCTTTGCTTGTCTGAACGTAACTGTGTTTGTCATGTGATGGCGATGCGGCTTGCAGGTACATGCAGCTGATAAAAGGACCTCTAATGCGATGGAACAGGCTCAGAGTGGGCCCTGCTCCGACCCCTTTCAAGCAGTTCCTACCGGATTTAAATAACTCTGCATCTTGTCCCCCCCGGCAGACAGACGCATTGTTTTATTTACTTGTTCGGTTAAACGGATGCATGACCGGCAATTTGGTGAGTGCGCGTGCTTCGCTTTCTGGAGTTCAAAGCAGCAGATGCGCATTAAGGCAGGCGCCTGCCTTTGTTATATCACCGTTACGTCATCCCACTTATTTTTTATTTTTCGTTTAGTGAACCTGAGGTATTTCTTAGTATAGAATGGACTGGCCTCTTGTTCTTGAGATGAGCCGCGCGAGAGGGGAGCTCCTAATCCAGACATTACGGTCGCGACCTAAGCGCCTCGTTTGTCAGGGATCGTTTTATTTGCTCACCGCAAACCCCCTCTGAATAAACAGTTATGAAAGATGCATGGATGGATAATATAACGCCGACAACAATAATACTGCGGGTTACGGCGGCGTTTCTCAGGCTGCTGGCTCAGCTCGTGGGATCACCTATAAGCTGGAATTGGAGAGCGTTTTATTCACCTAGGAGTCATAACATCTCCTGGGTGAATTTTCCTTACCGAACCCCCCCCCCGCAAATGTCAGGCTGAATCGCACCGCGTGTGACGGCTCTGACAGGCGAACGATGTGTGACAGTAGCGCTGGCGGGTCCCCGGGCAGCCAGATGAGAAGTGACTGACACCATCTGCCTGCCAGTCACCGAGGCGCCCGCGCCCGTTACAGACACGTCCGCGCCCCCCTGGGTGCGCGGAAACCTGTTCGGCGACAGCTCCTTCCTGTACACCTTTTAATGTGACGGAGTGAAGGCTCACCCTGAATTACACCCCTCGGTGTCCATTTCCAGTGCCCACTTTCTGGTAGACCATTAAAACGCAGCTAGTGCCACCTTCAAGAATAATTAAAGACGCGTTACCACATTTCCTGGCCCAGGACTTGTCTTTTACACCCTCACTTAAACACTCCCATTTAAATTTACAGCTCTAATATGTGTTTAATATGCTAAACTGGTCACCAAGTTCAGCTGGAATGACACATATGAAGTGTTTAAGAAAGTTATACCTTTCCCTCCACTAACAAATATTTTCACTGGTTCTCGAAATACAGAAGCAATATCAAAAGAAATGTAGCACATAAAGAATGAGAACAGACACACAAAAAAATCAGAGGATTTTCTTCGGAAAGCTTTCTGTCACAGCCTTGTTTTTATGATGCAAAATTCCTCCTCGATTGTCATCTTAAATATTTATGTCTCTGTAAAACTGTGAAATTGGTTTGGAAATCATAAGATTTTGAATGAAGGCTATATGCCTTTTAATATATGAAACTAAATTTGACTAGTGTTTACAATAAAAACTCATTGCATTAGCTTTTAGTGTAACGTTATATTAAAAATAGTCTTACATCTGATATGAAAAGCATAGGAAAAGATGTCAACTTATCCAATGTGGCAACCATATCTCATTATATATGAGCCAGTTAAAGACATCTTCAGGATGTTTATCCTCAAGATTACCACAAGCAAGTAGGCCTAGAATCCATCAATCCATCTTAACCTACCAACGCACTTAAAATGATTTTACACCGTATGGTTCTTTCGTGAAGCATCTGAATTATCATTCGGCACACAAATGTCTCTCCGAGTGCGTCTTGGCACACGACGCCAGGAGCTGGCTACACGGCAGGCAGGAAAGGGCTTCATGTATGACGTTACGGGCATACAGATGAGTCCACATGGCTTTTCTCATACCAATGACCAAATAAAAAAAAAAAAACAAAACACAGCATGCGGGCTCTTAAAACCCATATCGAAGACTGACAACCACTGTGCCTTAAATCATTCGTCGTATATTTACTGGCATGTGAAGTCGCCCCCTTCCTGTACATGGATTACCCTGATATGTTTGTTCTGATCCTTTCAAAAAGCCACTCTCCCAGTCTGAAGCAATTTGGACCAGCAAACAGGTAAGATCTTCCTGGATAGGCCCAGAGTGTGTGGCCCTTAAACGGTCCACCTCACGCTGGTCAACGGATGAGCTTGAAAGCCACAGACCCAGGGAAATTGGTGGCTTTAACGCTGAGAGCATTTATAGGACAACAAACTCGAAGAATCGTTTTGGTTTGCAAACAAACACCACGGGCGACGTCTTTGCTGGATTTTCTACCATCAGACAAAAGGCATGAAGCTCACTCAGTTGTTTGAAGGGGCAGCCTAAAATGTGCCCATTGTAGGGGGTGGGGCCTAGCAGAAATTGGGTGGGGGGAGGCCTGCGGCTTTAAGAAAGCCTCAGCCATCCTCCGACAAAGGAATGTTTCCGCTGTCTTTATGGAAATGGGGAGCCGATCAAAAGCGGCAGAATCGCAGGTGGCGGGGAAGGTTGCGGCCTGGAGCCTTGCTAATAGAGGACGCGGGGCGCGGGCGCATTGGGCCTGCGTGACAGCGACTGCGGGGTGTTCTGCATGAGCAGGACCTCTGCCGGGCGACCCCTGCCTCCCGCTCCTCACTGTGCCTGACAGTAATGAATGTAAAGCAGTATTTATGAATATCAAATCTTATTAACACCAAAGCGGCTGAGGGAGGAAGCAAACGAAATCTTTGTCTCTGTGACTCTGGAGGGGGGGGGGGGGAGATTCCCTGTGATTGGTGCTTCACAAACACAATAAAATATCTTTTAGGAGTTAATTATAAAAGTGCATTTCATTTTGACTGCTCATTTGTATTTTTGTTTCCGTTTGTTTTCTTCTTAATTCAGCTCTGGCGGCAAATCAGCCGGGAGTGTGGAGACGCGGCGGCGGGCGGTAATGACCCATTTGACAGCGCGAGATGTTTATGTTTGGGCTGGACGTTCGCTCGCTTTTTCAGATTATTTTAATCATACAGTCGACATGAGACCCTGATAGAACCAAGGCAGTGAGGGTATGCTCAAAGACCATTTAGAAACCCCAAATAAAGCATAGAAGCATCACTGGTCAAAAGCTAATGTCCAGTGGTAACTGTGTTGTGTTGTGGGATGCTACAGGGATCCTCGTCTCAGTGCTTGCAGGTTTTAACACTGTCACATTCCACTGTGATCTTCCACACTGTAGTTGTGTTAGGTCAGATTCTGGACATCCTCTATCCGCAGATAAATGGCTGTGCATGAGACAGGAAGAGCCTCTGGATAACCGTGAGCAAGCCCCGTGGTCCTGCTTCTGACATCTGGTGTCATGTCTGATCCGGAGTGTTCTGAGGGAGACCCGCTCTGTCCTCTGCTCTTTAACTCGAAACTCTCTGGCATTTCACGTGCGCTGTCCTAATTGGTTAGAATGTACCTTAATGGTATTTAAAAACCCCATCCCTCATAAATCTGCCTTCTGCAGATACTCCCAGCATCACTGCGTTAGTACCATGCTTTTGGTAGACATCATCCGCACAGCCCACAGCCCTACAGCAATTTATTTTGAAGAAAATGGTGACGGTAAGGGGGAGGGTACATGATACTTTCCTTTAACTAGATACCCATTCTGTTGGCCTCAAACCCTCAGTTGACAGTGGTGGAGATTAAGGCAGGTAGATTGTTCCGGCTCATTCCCAGTTAGCGTCATCCTGCACTCCAAACAGCAGCTGTCTTGTTGCATCTGGGCGCTTGTTTTGCTCCCAGCATTCCTTCTCAGCCACGTCGCGGAGAGGATAACGACACCTGAACTAGGCTTGCATTTGCTCTCACGCCCTCTGGAGTGAGTTTCAGTACAGGAAAAACTGTGGGGCAGTACAGTTCACTGAAGCAAGTCCAGGTGGCACATTGAGGTGGGTACCAGTGACATATGGCCAGTTATATAGGTCCAGTACCCTTCTACAGCCTCAGTGATTTGGGTCTGAGTGCATGCTCCGTGACATTAACAATGAGGCTTAATCACCAGTATTATTTTCTTAAGCAAATTCAGTTTTAGAGTGTGTGAAAAGGTATTTTAGTTCTGGCTTTGTGGTGCTGGGGTTAAATCTCCAGAAATAGGTTAGCCTTAACAGACACGGAGAGACAGTACTAGAAGCTGGAGATTTCTAGGGTTCACGGTGCTGGAACCACAAGCAGTCATGTGCATATTTTATGCTGATCGTTTGACCTGTGTGATTTAAACTGTAGCATAGGTCAAAGAAATTAACACAAATGGAGATAAAAATCTAAAATTCAGACAGTGACTTCTGCCAGCTGGCATATATGATTTTTTTTTTCGCAAATACTGATTTGATAACAAGATACGTGGCCACGAGGGAGAGGGAGGCTGAAACCAATGCATTATAAATTTCTTCGTTAATTCAAATGGCCATTAGGTGTCGCCGTGGTTAATGACCTGGACTTATAACTAAAACGGGTTATGTTTTCATATCATACGAGGATAAGACTATACCGTTATTTTATCAAGGTACTTTAATGCCGTAGTTAAAGAATACGGAAAGGATTAATTAAACGTCTCCGTTTTCTGTAAACGATCCGTCGAGTAGTCTTATCGAAGTGGTCAAGATCGAACTAAAAAAAAAGTACCCGCGCTGATTAAAGTTTGTTTATCAGCTCCCGAAATACTTAAGACGCGCATAATGGCGAAGAGCGTCAAAAACAGCAAGCAGGAAACCGACATTTGAATAATTATCGGTATAATACGGTATTAATTTATAGCTAGGTATAATTTCACCTCACATGAAAAGACTTCCCCATTGAGCCACCGAGAGGGGGTTCTGCTGATAAGTCGATAGATGAACAGGCAAGAACTACCGAAGCGAAATCGTTATTTATAAAACTGTTTAAAAGACGATATTACATAGAATTTCACTTGAATGTATTTATTGGTGAATCTATTTTGTCTTGGGCCTCCATGTTTTAATGAAGGTCTTTGTTTTAATGAAAGTTTTTTGGCAGACGAAAATAACAATACAACAAACATAGCAGGTATGTTTTATGGAGATACCCGCGACGTTATGGTAGGTCCTGATCGATGTTTAATCAGATGGTAACTTCTCAGGTATGACGTTGCCCGGTGCGTGACTGCAGTACAAGGCTTAACCAGGAGATGGCGCACAAGGGCAGGAAGAGTCGCCGTGCAAAAGAGGGAAGAAAATAAATGGATTCCGAAAATGTAAAGCGCCTGACATTTGTGCCGCCGGTAGTTAACATTAAGGCAGAAATGCCTCCATAATTTTCTTAGCAGTGGGGTTAATGGTAACCTGAAGGTTTCCATGAGAATATGGGAGAACGACGCAGTGAAAATGCAGCTCAAACGTGAGTCACAGAGGTACAGAGGTGACAGGATCGGTGAAAAATATGATTTTCCTGAAATAATATAACAAAATATACACAAAATTCGACCCAGACACGCAATCCCAAAAGGATAAATAATAAGTGTTTCTGTATGTATAGAAGATATGATGCACAACAATGAGTATTATTAAAATGTACCTATTTAATCCGTATATTTGGAACTCTTGAATATAAAATAATATATCTGCGGTCAATAGAAGTAGTTTTCGTTTTGACCATTTTCCATGCTTAGCTTTTTTTTAACGTATTTGTGTGTAACATCGGGACAATAACCTGATTGCTATCATATGATTATGTCTATCATTATGATATTATATATGCTTATTATAAGTACTTTTTAAATCATATTCACACGGGGCATGTTGGCTCCCCGGGCGGCCCGTCGGACCTCACATCTCCTCTGGATCGCCTTTTCGGAGCTTATACGTTGGTTATACGCTGCGTAACTATAGGTTGCACTTCGATGGTTTTATTGTAACTCATACTGTGGGCCTACTGGGAACGTATGACTAAATTTCAGACATGCATGTATCGTCCGCTTTGTAAATGTACCGGGCAGTGCTTAGTTTGTAAATCAGAGGGTGCAGCTACGCGAAGGACATCTGAGAGCCGAGGGGCCACCAGGCGGGCGCGGGGCGCAGAACGCGTGCAAAACGCGGCGTCTATTTTTAAGAATAAATCTAAACTAACCAAGGACGCGAAACTGTATGAAAATTAGTCTGATAATGACAATACATAGTTGTTTAATTTTTGTTTTGTGTATTTGTTTTTTTAATAACCGGAGACCTGCCTGATCCGCGTAGCAGGTGAACGGAACGCGTTCCGGGACCTCTCTCTTTTTGCGTTCTGGCACCTATACAGCACAAATTAAGCGCTGATACTTAGTTGTTACGACGTAACACAAAAGTACAGTACAGCATTTGATATTTGCAGGTGTATATAAGTGACTATATTTAATTTATATACTGTTTTCAGGCAACCCATTGTAATCTGCATGTGGTGCAAATTTGAAGAAATTATTAGGTATATAAACAGTGACAATACAACCAGCAGCACTAATACTGCAGAGTAATAATGTGCTGCCATTAAGTGGACGCAGACAGCGGGCTGTAACAGTGTCTAGAGAATGCAGCCCCTCTTGGCGTGACCCTGGCCACTGGCACGGTGTCTGTGCGGCAGTCTGTTTGCAGTCGCCTGCCTCCATCGCTGTCTTCCATCATCAGGACGTTTTTATACACTGTTTACGGCCACATTTGTCATTTGTACTTTTATAGACACTATTTTCCAGGATTTCTGCTCCATTGCCCCCTCTGAAAGGGTCAGGGAACCGCTCTTTGGGTCCTTCCCCATGTCCGTGCTCTTTGACTCACTCAGGAGAAGCGGCTGGCTGCCAGGCCCCCGGCGGTCCTCTCAGTGGGCCGCCCGCTGCCGGTTTCTGGAGCTGTGTCATTCCGGGGCCGGTTTTGTCACACTGTCCTCAGGCCCGGCCGCCACGGCCACTCTGCATTTCATCTGCTCTCAGCACCGACGCCTTGTTTGCGGTTTCACGCAGGGCACCACGCCAGCGGCCAGCCCGCTTTCAGCTGTCAGTGACGGACAGCAGGGGTGGTGGGAGAGTGGGGGGGGGGGGCAGCGGCCCAAGCCATGATGAGTTCCTGCTGGCCCTCTGGATATGTGCCTCCCTCCCAGCTCGCATGGCCGCCTCTCCCTGGAGGTGTAGTGTCCATTCCGCAGCTCTCTCTGACCGTGTCAGTCATGCTCTTAAGGGGCTGTGGATTAAGCCTAATGACCATTTCCTGTGGGCCCAGGAAGGCGATAATGTTCAGTGGCCTGCTTATTGGATGGGGGGGTGATTTTTTCTTCAATTTTTACTATTAGTTGAAGGATGGAGGGGCAGTAGCACTGTGAGAGGCATTTCTGCTACATGGGACAGGGGAATCTGGAAGAGGCATGCGTTACTCTACCTCTACCGTTATTCAGTCAAACCCAACGTGACAGAGACAGGCTAATTAACCCTTCATAATCCACTCCCCGATTCACAGTGAACAAGTTTACCAAACCAACCACGCTCTCCCATCACACCAGTGGGCGACAGAGTGATTCGGGTGCAGATTTGTGACCGTGTCCCACAACAGGTCCGTAAGACTGAACGTGAATAGTGACGGTCAGTTTATCAGGTCGGTAATTCTGAAAACATTAAAGTCTGTGAGCTCAGAAAGTTCATTTGGGTAGCAGTAACAAATATAGTATACTATAAATATAAATGTGTATATATATATATATATATTTATATATAGTTTATAAGTATAATATACAATTGTGGGAAAACAGCAATGTCCTGACCGTGAATGGCTTCTGATCCGCTGACCATGAACATCCTCTGACCCAAAGTCTCCGAACGTGGAGGCACTCTGACCCGATGTTTCTGACCGCACATGCTCCCTAAACTCGTCTGACCTAATGTCTGTGACCATGAGCGCCCCCTCTTCGCGAGCACCCCGACCCCACCATCTGGGGGATCTGCTGAGCCAGCCACTCGCCCCACCGGGTCGTCTGAAAGCCAAGTGAACCTGTAACAGTCGCGAGTCTTTTCTGTGAACTTCCAGAGAAATGTCTTTTGTTTCTAATTGCAGCAGTTGTATAATGAGCAATAAATTATTTATTAACAAACCCATTAACGCTGCATTAGACTTAAAGAAAATGTTCCATTCAGGAAACAACCTAGCTTTTGCTAATAATGCACATTAATCATTAGCAGATGTCACTTAACACAAGGTTAATGATGCTTTGTTAATACTACTCCAACATATTCCACATCAGAAAGCCCTTGTAAGAGTAATTTGTAACCCTAACCTTTATTTCAGCCCATTTTAAGAGTTTGATTGATGGACAAAGGACATATTGTGTTCATTACTTAAAAACGTAACATGCTAAATGAGGGCTTGGCTGGACTGAGTTATCCACTGTCATGCCGTTCGTGCCCTTGGCGTTGCCAGAGCCAATCAGGACTCTGCGCTGAGCATGCGATATTAAAGTGCCAGTATGCCACACCAGTGGGTGCTTTTACCCAAAGAGGCTCTCCTAGCTTACAGGTCTGATTTACATGGAAAACCCCAATATACAGCTGTATTGCTGCCCTAAAGCAACCGGGTGCTAGGAAGTGAGAGTGGGTGTAATTATTACAGTGTGGGGACTGTCCCCACAAGGATAACGTCAATTTTATAAAAGTCTGTGAATGCATTCAAACAAGTAAAAATACCAAAATCTTGTATCTTGTTTGGTCACTAGGACTGGGACAGGGTTAAGGATGTCCATAGCTGGAATTATGCCCAGAGAAATGAATGGAGAGTCCCCATAAAGATAAAAAATATATGGGCTTTGTGTGTGTGTGTTTTTATTACATTGTGGGAAATGTCCCCACAACGTGATAAATACCTGTTATGTAGACAGTGTGGAGACCATTTTTTCAGAGGAAACTCAATTTTATAAAAATCTGTGACAATCAAAAAACTAAAAATTTCAAAAGTCTTGTATTTTGTTTGGTTATGGTTAGGGCTGAGTAGGGGTTAAGGTTGTAATTTATTAACTACTCTGACATGCGCAGAAAAAATGTGCATCACTGGTCTATATATAAACACTTCTGACAGCTTTTTCTATATTACATATTGTTTATAACAAGGATCCTACTGATTTTCTTCATTGCTTATTATTTAAAGCATAGAGTTGACTTGCAAAGGTTACCATTTGTAAATATAAAGTCAATATGGCATTAAATAAACCTGAAACGAATCGCCCCCCCAACAACTGTTTCATATGTAAGCGAAATGAGCCTTTTACCCCCGAAATCCGATGATTTATTTTGCCCCCCATTTCAGTCAGACACACCAGTTATTTCTTTTTTAAGCTGAACTGTTTCAAGATAAAATGACTTATTGATCTGAGGTTGACTTAGTGTGGATTTAATTTGTGTTTGGAAAATTAAAACAGGTGCATTACAATTTCACAAACTGGGGTGGTGGGGTGGGGGGGGCGTACTGTACTTCTCGCCAATCCGTTTTTCTCCCCCCGCTGAGCCCCGGGCTACGCTTGCATAAATCAGGCAGTGTGGTGGTTGAGGAAGGGGCTTGGGCGGGGGGGCGGGGCCAGCTTCCGTCCCGTTGAGCAAGCCACTTAACCCCGTCGCTTTGGGATAAAGCCCGATTGTAGGCATTCTGCTACCATCAGGGTATGGTCCCTAGCATTGTCACTGTAACCAGGGCTAGGGTTAGGGTGAGGGTTAGGGTTAGGGTTAGATCAGGGCCCACTCCAAAGCTGCCCCTTTACCGAATGCGTGTGGCCGAAGACCTTTCCAGAATGCTCTGGGCCAGGCTGGCTGTGATCCAGAGGCTCTCTCCTGCACGTGCAGGAACCGCCGCATGGTTAGCGTCAAGCCGCCTGTCGCCGTCTGAAATCGGTTTTCATTACCGACATTTGGAGGGGATAATTAGGTGTGTGTGTGTGGGGGGGGGGCTTATGCTCCTCCCTCTTCAACTTTATATTGAATTTAAAGCTACAGGCAGCATTAACTTAAAGTCACTGACCTGTGACCTAAAGGTTAAAGTTTAAGTCCCGTGAAAGGTTTGCCATTGTACCCCCGAGAAAGCCGGGGACTCCAAATAGCGGGAAGGAAATCATTTTCTCCGGTCAGGGCGTTTCAGCTAAGCAGCAAAGTCACAAAAATGATTCAGTGCTGCGGCCTCCCCCACAATCCTGCATTGTACCTTTGATACAGTGGAAAGTGTTCAATGATCTGCACACAGCCCTTCTGTTCCGAAGATGAGGCCCGCTGCATTGAAACCACCACACAGCAGGTGTGAGTGGATCCCTAAAGCCCATCTTTGATATTTAAGAAGCCTCATTTTATGATTCCCTGAAATTACTCCTCATCATGTGTCCCAGGCCAAAATGTGAATTATTTTTCATGCCACGCTTGATAGATAATTTTAAATGCTTTTTAAAGCTGTTCATTTTTCCAGTTGCATTTTAGGCAGAATGATTCAGAGAACAAAGATGTATCACAGATTTACAAATTAGATATTTTTGTGAACACAGGCAGGGGGTGGGGTGTGCGAGTGAGGGAAGGTAGGTAGGCATCAACAGAAATGTGTTGTTAGCGCCTGCTTCTGGGGAAGAGGGGAGGAACCGTTTAGGAGAACCCCCCCCACCTCCAGCACCATTGTTTATTCATGCATATGTGATTTCAGCAGGTTCCTTGCCTTCTCCCTTTCACACCCAGCACACTGTGTGCTTTTAACTCGCGGTCTAGTGGCGAAAGGAGGTACACAATATCTGCTTTGTTAAAAAAAAGTTTGAACAAACTTGGATTTGGGAAAAAAGTGATTTTTATTAAATATATGTATTTCCAAACAAGAATACTGTATTTGGTTATCAATTACAAACAGTACCATTGTATTTCAATATGACTGCTGTATATATATATACACTATTTACCTTTATGTATATCTCTATAAAACAATTGCATTTAAATATTAATTCCAAATCAGGTTAGAATAAAGACTAATCCATAAAGAATACTGTATGTAATTAAGAATGCATGAAAATAGTGATTCCAAATATGGCTGTTTTGTTTAAAAGCAAGTTCCTGGGACTTTGAGCACATTTTGGTGAGTGGGTATTGTTTGGCTGCCATTTAACTGGTCCAATAATGTTTTGCAATGATTTCAAATGATAGAAGAGTTGCTGGTGAATTCTGAGAAATGGATTTGTGTGTGTTTGGGTGTGTGTGTATGTGCATGTTTGGGTGCACATGCATGCACGTGTTTGGGTGTGTGTGTAGGTGCATGTTTGGGTGCACATGCATGCACGTGTTTGGGCATGTGTGTATGTGCATGTTTGGGTGCACATGCATGAGTGTGTTTGAGCGCGCGCATTTGGGCGCACATGCACGCATGTGTTTGGGCATGTGTGTATGTGCATGTTTGGGCGTGCATGTGTGTATGTGCATGTTTGGGTGCACATGCATGCATGTGTTTGGGTGTGTGTGTATGTTCATATTTGGGTGCACATGCATGAGTGTGTTTGAGAGTCCTTGTATGTATGTGTGCATTTTGGCACACATGCATGCATGTGTTTGGGTGTGTGTGTATGTTCATATTTGGGTGCACATGCATGAGTGTGTTTGAGCGTGCACATTTGGGCGCACATGCACGCATGTTTTCGGGTGTGTGTATGTGCATATTTGGGTGCACATACGTTTTTGTGTTTGGGCATGCATGTGTGTATGTGTGTGCTTGGGTGCGTGTGTTTGGGCGTGCGTGTGTTTGCGCATGTGTGTGCGTTGTCATTAAATATCTTTTTGGTGTGTGACTGGCGAAAGCCTCTCTGGTCACCATGATGTGGCAGGTCTTGCATCCCCACACCATCAGGCAGACAGACAGGAAGTCATGTCGTGCCTGGGACAGGCCCCGTCACCCTGGGACATCATGTATACATTTATATTTAGTTGCTCGGCTGGTTGCCACAGCAGATACCTTCTACAGCTCTTCCTGAGCTTCTGACCCTCTGGCTAGGTTAGGTTAGGACACCTGCCGCCCAGTTTGCTGATTCCCGGCCGTGTCCCAGCCTCTGCACAGAACAATCAATTTTACTGCAGAAATGTGAGGTTTTTCATTTTACAGACACGGATCGGCACTCAGGGACATGCTCAGGGGGCAGGGGGGTGCCTAAGGCCCTGGCCCTTTTGCCCAAACAATTGAAAGTGCCCCCATTTTGATGTCCCGAGTGCCCTTTTCCGAATATCTGTGATCATCAATGTTCGTGATTTAGCAAATCGCAACCTGGTGGAGTTTTGGTTTGGTTTGTTAGGGGGACTCCCCTGGTCAGCCTACCCCTTGAAAAGTCTCTGCCCATCAAGGATGTGCCCCCCAGAACTGTAGGAAAACATGAATTTCGTTGATGCCTCTTTAATGGCATAAACTTCTTTGTTTTTTACAAGTGGCATGGTTGATCAAACTCACAAATCAGTCTATTAAATCTATACCTTTTCTGGGATTAGACACCCTCATAGACTGCACTGCCATACTTTTTACACACCTAACCTCACATCTACAAGCTGACACCAGACTGTCGCACCGTTCCAGTGCACAGACTCCACAGTTTGTCAGGGACTCATATTTCCTCCGTTTACTTGCAACAAAACTTTGACAGGCACCCCCCCGATGGCCCGTATGACCTTGGAAGATAAAACGAGGAGCATAAGTCCACAGGCAACCCTTACCTCCCCATCTCACTTTATCAGAAAAATGTGTTTGGTGGCATTGAAATTACTGCACCGTGTGAGGAATAAAAGGACAAATTACATTTTAATCGGGTTTGGGGTATCTGTCAGCGCGGATACAGGGGGGCCCAGCCATGCTTCACGGCCCACCTGAGCCGGCACGTCTGTGTTTGTATGAAAACAAATTGTCTGAATGGAAAATACGGCAGGAAATTGGCTGGGATGAGCGATCGATCCTGGCCCCCCACCACCCCAGAGAACACTTCATCCTTGGTCACAGGCCGGCTGGTTTTATAGGCATGCTTTATCGTGAGGGATCCGCAGGTTGGGGGCAAATGGAAACCCATTTTTAACAATGTATGGAAAAGGGGAAATGGTTTTTCCAGTGCCAGTAAGACAGGAGCGAAGGTGGCCCAGCTTGCGAACAGAGGGCCGGGGTCGCGGACAGAGGACCGGGCTCGCGGACAGAGGACCGGGCTCGCGGCAGAGGGCCGGGCTCACGGACAGAGGACCGGGCTTGCAGCAGAAGGCCGGGCTCGCGGACAGAGGGCCGGGCTCAAGGACAGAGGACCGGGCTCGCGGCAGAGGGCCGGGCTCGCGGACAGAGGGCCGGGTTCGCGGACAGAGGGCCGGGCTCGCAGCAGAGGGCCGGGCTCGCGGACAGAGGGCCGGGCTCGCGGCAGAGGGCCGGGCTCGCGACAGAAGGCCGGGCTCGCGGACAGAGGGCCGGGCTCATGCCCTGGAGGGTGCCGCCTCAGTTCCTACGTCGTTAGCCTCGGCGGAAGCGGCAGACCTGCATGTAAATGAGAAGATTGGCACGTCACCACGGAGAGGAGTGCTTGCCAGCCAAAATGAACAATCCAGAGCAAAAATAGTCCTCCTTCAGCGAAGCTTTCGCAGCCAGCGTTTGCCATGTCTCAAGCACAGTTGTCCCAAAAGTTCTATAAGCTGTTTGATCGACAAAATCTCAGAACCCCGTACTGAAGCCGGGCATGAAAATTATGGGAGTACATTTTGGAAGACGGCGAGCCATGGGAGAATGTGATTTGCGGCAGTCCTGGCTCATGTGTGAGATTAGCCATGTGATTCTGAGTTATTTGTGTGGGGAAAACAGCAGGACTTGCATAAAGTGCAGAAGAATGTGGAGAAACTAAGCTTAAATATAACAGAGAAGCTGCTAGTTATTTAGGTTACAGTTTTATCCCAGTCATTCATTGTCTGACCCTTCTACCAGCTGGATATTTTAATGGCGGTTCAGGTTCAGTGACATGCTGTAGTGTGTCAGAGCTAGACCCCTACTGGAACCAGAATTGGTAACCTTCCAGAAATGGGTCTGTGCCTTTCCCCAGTATGATTCCTGGAAAAATTCCTCCTCAGAGGATCACGCAGGCTCTGCACGCATGCAAAATCGAACCTGCACCGCTGGAAACGCCAAGCGACGACATCACCCACTGAGACGCTGCGCCACCCCTCGTTTATAACAATTAATTTCCATTCGACAAACGTTTCAGATTTATTTGACAGTAATCAGCTGCCTGTAATTAAGGACTGAGAGGTGATTCATTTAGCCGCTTTTGAAGTCTAGGAAAACAAACAACTGTAATCAATACAAGAGCACGGTAACCTCAAGCTGAGATGTAAAATTAAAAGCAGGGTTGGAGAACGTCTGATGTGGTGAGGGAATGCGTCAGGGGTCACTGAGAAAGCACCATGGGGATGGCCTGTGATTGGCTGGCCGATAAGAGGAGGACATGGCGGGGGTGGGGAGGGCAGAGAGGAAGAGTGAGGGAGGGAGCAGGGGAGCAGAGATGGGAGCGATCAAGAGAGAGGAAGAGGAAGTAAAGTGTAGGAGAGGAAGAGAGGGAAGGAGGAGGAGATGAAGAGAGGGAAAGAGGAGGAGTGAGGAGAGGGTCAGAGTAGGCGATGGGGAGAGGGAGAGAGGGGGAAGCAGTTAGTGCAGGTCAAGCAGAGGTAAAAGGCAGCCGGTCCGCCATTAATTAGCGTGCCCGGAGCAGCCCGCGCGGGCCGCGGCCACGGCTGTGCCACATGCAAGCTCGGCAGCGGGCCGGTCTCGCGCCTGGCGCCGCGTCCCCGGGGGGAAGGGCGCTGCCAGGTGGCCGTCCTCAATGCAGCAGATGTTGGACCCAAACATTGCTGATGAAACCATCAGAGCCTGGGCCTGATTCCACCCACCCCCCCCCCCGCTTTCTGCTGGGTATAGAGACAAAGGAACGTGGAGGTGAAGTCAGCACTTTTACTTGGGGGGGGGGGCACAGAACTTCTGTGCAGACGGTTGAACAACTGGGATGGATGCAAGTCTTATATTCACCTTAACAGTGAGAGATGTAGAGGTGATGAAAGATACGTTTTAAAGTATTTCGAAGGCTGACCCCCCTGTGATGGAGCCCCTCAGTGATGGAGCACGCTTTGATGGCTCCTCTCTTTCGGATCCAGGGTGGCTTTTCGGCTGCCTGTGAGAGACAGTGCCCGCTACGAGGCAAGAGAAATGGTGATTTCTGGGGCAAGAAATATACACACATATTCACACACACATTCACAGCAGAAGTGATTAAAAGCCCATCACCTCCGCAGAAACACGGAGGCGGGGGCCGGCACGTTCCAGCGAGGGCTCTGACCATCAGAGGTATGATGCCGTCCCCTGGCGGTGTGTGTGTCACTGGGTGTCACAACCTGAAGGGAATGCACAACCTAAAGGCAGGCTGTGGTGTAGAAAAAAACCTAGACTGGGGACTTTATTACAGGCAGCATGAGAGTACAGGCACAGACAGGCAGAAATGGCAGAACTGGGGAGCACAGGACTGGGAAGCACTTAAATACAAGACTAAGGAAGGGGCAAACAAGAGGCAGCTGTGCATAGTTACCAGGAGGGCAGGAACGAGAGGTAAGACAAATGAGCATCAGGCATGGCTTGTTTAGAGCCACGCCCAAGGGAAATAGGGATCGTACACGTTGGGCGGGGCTTGACATGACACGGGGCTGCAACTAAACCATACCCCCCCCACCCCCAAGATGTATCAGAAGCCATTAATCACCTCGACTTCACCTCAAAGTGAAGTGGGATGCGCTTAACGGGGTTGTTCAGCACACACACACGCACATGTGCAGCAGGCGAGTTTGCGCAGGTGAAGGTGACAATCACAATTTTATGGGAGTACAAATGGGGGCAGTCCAGCAGTGATTGAGGAAAAGGAAAAAAAAACACAAAATTAAGGTTTTTAATAATAATAATACATTTTATTTACATAGCGCTTTTACATTAACTCAAAAACACTTACAGAGAAAGTACACACACACAAAAGAAAGAAAAAAAACATGTCCATCTCAGCCTGTCATGTTTCGCCCGCTAACTCCAATCCCCTTCCAGGAGGTGACGGGTCAGCTGCACCTAGCCCGTTCCTTGTGGCTTCTGTTTTCCAGGGTGATATCTTGTACCTGTGGCTTGGTGTTAGCCTTAGCGTTACCTGCGGATTGCGTGCTGGAAGGCCACAACCCGCCACATTCTGCTTGTTGTCTCTTTCGCATGTCCCCCACCCCCCCGCCCGAGAGAGAGAGCGGTCCCGCTCTCCACTAGGAGTGCTGGTGATGAATGTTTGTGTCCAGCGCGGTGTTAAGTTTTCATTAATCATGCAGCCGCCGCTGTCCAGCCTGAAGTTCAGCCGGTCTCAGACTCAGCTCCCAGCAGGGAGTGCCCCCCCTTCCCCCCCTCCCCTAGTCATCACACAGACAGAGAGGAAGGCGGCATGTCAGTGTGGAGGATGAAAAGGGGGGAAGAGAAATGAAGTCCATACGCAGTGTTATAAAAGTCCTCCAGGAGGGCGTAGGAGGCGGGGTCACCTGGGGGGGTCGGCTGGGGGGGGGACTGTGCCCCTGCATGTCTTCACTGCCTCCCTCCCTCATCATCCTTCGTCCATCCTTATTGCTCACTGTTCCTCCCACTCCATCCATCCATCTCTACCTTCATCCCTCTCTCCCCTCCTTCCCTTTCCTCCATCCCATCCTCCATCTCTCTCCCTTTACATCCTCCCTCCCGTGTAATATTCCTAAATATCCCTCTATTCCTCTCCCCTACCCCATCTTCCTCCCATCCATGTCCCTTCCTCTATCCTTCCCTCTCCCTCCTTCTCTCCATCCATCCCTTAATCCTTCACCCACTCTCCCTGTTCCCCTACAATCCTTGATCCTTCCTCCTCCCTCCGTCTGTCTCTCCCTCCATCCCCGGGTCCTTCCCTCTCCCTCCCTCCGTCTCTCCCTCTCTCCCTCCATCCCTGGGTCCTTCCCTCTCCCTCCCTCTGTCGCTCTCCCTCTCTCCCGCCCGCTGAGGGCACGCTGCCCTGATGGATGGACATGTGTCATTACACAGAGAGCCCATTTGGACCTGTGTGTCAGCTCGTCTTTATAAAATGTTGCGCAGGTATATCCGTTCGTCATGCCCCATTACTTCTGTGACTGAGACATTTGACTGCTCCATCTTCCCTTCACCCCATACACCCCCCCGCCTCCACTGGCAGCCCCCCCTCTCTGCAGGGCGAGCCGCAGGCACTGTCAAGCATCTGCGATTGCAGTGCCTGAGGCAGGGGGCTAGGGCTGGGGGTGGGGAGATCGCCTATTACAACAGACGGATCTCACTGCCGCAGTCCGGCTGAGACCAGGTGAGCAGTGTTAACAGAACCCCCCCACCCCCTCCTGCCAGGCTAATGGACAGACATTGGGGCTGTCTCTATTGAGAGGGAATTGACAGAGTTCCAACAGTGAGTGGTCATGAAGGACCCTACCACCCCCCCCCCCCCCCCCCCGCGGTTGACCGGTGGATGAAAACGCCAAGTGGATTTTCTTTTTGTTGAGGGGGGGGGGGGGGGGGTTTAGGGGAAAAAATGGGGGAACTGTCAGGGAGGTTACAGGGAGTAAAATGGCATTCGCAATAGAAATTAGAATAATGAGGTTTGAGATGGACAGTCAGTGAAAAAAAAGAAAAATGTTTCACAGGTTGGCAGCAATTCAGTGGAATTACTGCAGATTTGGGTACAGTAACCAGAGTCTGGGAGCCTGTGCCTGACTCGGGGCCACGTCGTAGGACCTGTCCCATGCTCGCATGCCCCATTCCCATCCCCCGCAGGTCCTTCTCATGTGGGCTGAGTGTTTGTCCACAAGAAGTGACGATGGAGACCACGTCTAATATGCTTTCCTTCTCTGATCCCAAATTCCTGTCGCTGGTGCTGGGGTCTCGATTTATGGTCAGGTCACCACGCCAGAGACATGCAGCATTTGTACCTGTTACGCCCCCCGCTGGAGGCCATGTTTTATCATTGACAGCTTGTTTTTCATTTCTTGAATCTGCTCATTATTTTACCGAAGCCATTTAAAATGTATTAGATTTATTACACAGTTATGCTTGTTCCTCCATCTCAGAAAGAGGTCACAATTTGTCATTTTATGCAAAAAGAGGGGATCAGTCATGTGGCTCCTTATAGGTTGCACCCATGGGAATGGGACGTGTCCTTCAATGGCGTGCCATGCTGTCAGTGTCCATAATCTTACTGGGTCTTCTGTGGGAGCCAGTTTGGCCAGTTCCAGCTCCTCACTTTCCATGTCGATTTCTCTTCAGCTACCAAAAAACCCAAACGTCAGAAATGGTGACTAAGTGACGAGTCACCCTGTCTGACAGCTCATGTCTGCCTGAGGCACGTTGGTCCAAACAGATTTGGTCTGAGTTCACTCACATGGGGGCAACGCCAACAGGTCCACTTTGGGGGGGTGGGAGGTGGCAGGGAGGACCATAAAAATGTAAATGAAGCAAGGAGATTGCTGAGGTACAAAGGGCTGAGGTCACAGTCCCAGAATTCAATTACACCAGCAGTAAATGCCACAGGGAGACGTCTACAGAGCGACTATGTTTTCCTAATGCAAACGACTGTCGTTTTTTGTCAGGCAAAATGGCACAAAAACAAAAATATTAAGACAAGTAGCTGAAGGAACTCACCATGCACAGCCTCATAAATAAAAGACTTACTCCGTAACTCAGTAAACAGCCGCTAAATTATGTTGGCAGTGGTAAAATTTATATTAAGGGTCAAGTTGGGCATTTACTGTTTTTCCAAAAGCTACTCCAACCACAGTTTTTGGGAGGAAGGAAACCCTCCAAATATGTTATTAGCAATAAAATGGGGCACACAGTTAGTATTGTTGTTGTTATTATTGTTGTTGTTGTTGCCTGGACGACACGTGCAGAACTTTACTAGCTGAAAGCGTGATCACCATCTTAATGGTTACCATCTACTGCCCGTCCTCCACCCCCACAGCCGAGATGTTGCCTGGTGTCGTATGAGGACTGGGCTGAAGCTGTTAACCTCCACACTGCTGTGGTTGAATACTGGACCACGGACAAAATCATCCAATGGCCGTGGGGCGGATTCTGGAGGGGAGGTGTAGCCTACCTGGCTCCACTGAGCAAAGGTCTGTCGCTCTCTGAGGCCCCCTTCAGGCCGACGGCGATCTATTAATGCAAACATAATAGCATCAGTGTGAATCTAACTTAAAATCAATATTTCATTACCAAATTGTTAAGGGGGATGAAGAGGTACCGCAGGGGACACGGGGTGGTCCGGATGGCGACTGGGGGTGGGTCGGGGAGGGGGCGGCTCTCCGTGGCAGCAGCATCTGGAGTGGAGTGTGACAGGATGAAGGATGCAGGTCGCTGGCCCGTTGGGGGTTTTGGGATGCCCAGCGGACGGGCCGCATTCTGGGATCATTTCCGCCCCCCTGTCTTTGGTCACCCCCTGAGTTAACACCCGGCTCTGTTCTCATCCACCTCAGTCTCTCTCTGCTGTTCGTCTCGGTGACAGACACAGACAGGGTTACCCCCCCCCCCACCTTCCAGCTGTTTTTTAAGGCATGTCAGTTTTTCTCGGTTTATTCGCCACACCCCCTTACATTCCCTACTTGTCCTCTGGCCTGAATCTGCCCAGATCGAGACACATAACCGTGTCCAAATATCACGCAACACAGTGTTATGTATGTCATCCATATTTGTGTTGTGTCTTATAAATTAGCATCAATGGTGAGGCAGGTGTATATACAGCGCTTAATAAATCCATGCCGATGGCTTTTGATTTTTGTATGTTTGTGTTTTCTTGTTTCGTCTGCTATTAGTTCTTGTCTTTTCTCTTTTTTATTTCAGAGTGCAGTTTGCAGTCATTAATTGTCCTAAAGTAAAAGTCAATAGGAATTCCCCACTGAGACAGAAATGTAAATGAAGGTAATGGTAAATATTGGAATTTTCTTAGTTTAATGCAGAGCCGCGATGAACACCGTCCCTCCTCAAACTTCTTTTCAGTTGTGTGTGTCTAGTGCCATATTTTCATTTACCTCCCCCCCACCCAGTTAATGTGGTGATGCTCAAACATCTCATTTCGCTCACTCCAGGCTGGAAAGGTCCATCTCTCAAAACAGGGTGGAGGAGAGATGGGGGTAGGAGTATAAACTGGAAGAGCATGGTGTCCATCTTCCTGAGCAGGATTTTAATTGGTCAGTCATTCTGTTTAGTGGGCGGGTCTTACACATGGGCGATGATGTCCTGCTTGTCCACTGAACAGGGCAGGTCACCATAAACCCTGTTCAATTAAGCCAAAACTTCAGATGTTCACACCTCCCCGTGTAACAACTTTACGTTACATAACAGTGAGCCATGCCAGAGCTATTCACACATATATATATCCCACTTCATCAGTCAAAACAGCTTCTCCTTAAAAATCTATGTAGAAATTCAGGTTCAGGGATAACTAGGGCTTTTAGATTCTAATTCAGGCAAAACACTGAATCCAAGACACAGTCAGCGAGCTCCTACAGTCCGCCAGCCGTGATACCCATTATGTGTCATGCATGCTGTAAGCCAATCCAGCCAGCAAAGGGGATTAACCAGGCCTGGAAGAAGAGAACTACAGCATCCAGAAGATGGTAGTGGTTTGTCTTAATGAATAAATGAGAGGGGTAATGCATTATGCATTGTTAATCCCAAGTCAGATGACATTATATATAATACATCATAGGTTACATCATTTATTTAAAGATGCTAACTTGAGGTTCTTCATCAGACGTCCGACATGAAGCATGTGATTAAAATACTGATGTTCAGGTCGAAGCCGGTTCCCCCAAGACAGGGGAACGTGCGAGATGAGAACAGCACGTGGGCTGCTAACTGGGGGCTTCCAACACCACAAAGAAGAGCCATCGGTGACCCTTGTCTTTATCTGATGACAGTAATGGACATGGAGAGCTGAGGTAATTAGGGACAATGTCCTCAGTCCACAATGCGAGGGGAGAGCATCTGGAACGGAGCATTCTATAAGATTCGGGATCTGCCTGCTTGTTCGGTGGCATAACACTTTTTCTGTTCTTCGGTTTCTGTTCTGGTGTTTGACCAACACCAGCTAGCAAAGGGGGTGACCCAAAGGAACAGGAAGGGGTCCTGCCCGTATCTGACGAGGGTAGAAGCGGGCGGGCCTGTACCTAATGAAATGACAGATTAATAGCACTTCTGTTTTGCAGGTAATCGATGCAGTCAGTTATTACAACAGCACTGAAGGCCCAAATTCGATAGGTCAGATTCTGTGACCTTGGTATACTGTAGCATTCTGCGGCATGAAATCGGGTCGCTCATTCTTCTCCAAGCCACTGGACCTACGTGCGTTTCCCTGCCACTCCCACGGTGCCGGTCCGGCAGCCGCGTGCACGGGCAGCCGGAATCTCACGGTAGATACGTCCAAATGGCACATCCTACCTTCTGTCCATTGTCCATTCTATTGTCGACAACTATTAAAAGTTTTAATCAGGCATGAAGTGAAGCCAATTAAGTGGAGAATAATTAGAGGCCGACGCTGTAATCATTAGAGTGTGTGCGCCAGGC
>JAODKN010000134.1:8285546-8314643 GCA_026774425.1 Petrocephalus zakoni
CCCCCCCCCCCCCCCCCCCCCCCCCCCCCCCCCCCCCCCCCCCCCCCCCCCCCCCCCCCCCCCCCCCCCACGCCACCGCCCGAAAGCAAGAGACCTGACCCCCACGGGGCAGTGGCATATAATTCCCCCTGTCCCCTTGGCCTACTGCGATCCCTCAGAGGATGGGTGACAGGTGGGGACCTCAGGTGACAGCCTGTCACAGAGCAAACCCGGAGATGACGGAAACAGGGCAAAACAGTCCACACAGGTCTAAAAAAGAGTCCTTTCAACCAGCGGCTGGCTTCCGCGGTACTTTGGGAAACGTTTGCCCGACGCCGAGCCCCGGACGCTGCCCAGAATCTTAAACACAATCTTCTGCAGGCCTGCCGGGGCTTCTCTAGCTGATCTCCACTATAAAGCGTGAATGCTAGAACATCCAATCGCAACACAAAAGAAATACATTCACGCTGACATTCTAAAGCATCTGGCAACAAACGTTAACAAGGTTCCTGTCTCCTTCCTGTCTAATACATACAGGGGATCTTCATTGTGACCTAAATAGAACCTTCATGAAACGCACATAAAACCAGAATTCAGACTGTACCTTTCCGAGAACCTTCCCATAACTGGAAACGGCGAGCTGAGATATGAGTGGCTGGCTAAATGTTTTATGACAACCCATTTTTAATGATTCATTGTCCCAGATATACAGCCTGGGGGTTTCCTACTATATTAAGCTTGTAGATGATTTCATTAGTGATATGTTGGAATATGATTAATAAAAAACATCTTTTGTATAAAATGGTATGTATGATCTTGTAGATGATTTCATTAGAGATATGTAAGAGTGTGATTAATAAAAGGCGTACCTTTTCAGCAGAACGTTGTGCATGAACTTGCCGTTTACACGCCACGAGCAGTTGCTGGGAATTAGATTAAAAAGTTTTTAGATGTAAGAAAGTCTTTTGTACCCTGGAGCCAGACACTTAACTTGAATTGCTTCAGTAAAATGCAGTGCTGTGTCATCAGATAATGTGTTTAGGCTGAATGGTTGAGCTGTGTTGTAGATAAAACTATAAATATAGTGTAAATATATTCTATTCTTTATTTGCCATTTGTATAAGTACACGTACCCTGGAATTCTTCCCTTTGCCTACCACACCATGCTCTCCAGAGCTTGGGGGTCACAGCACAGGCTCGGCCAATCTGCGGCACCCCTGGAGCTGGGGCTTAAGGACCTTGCCCAGGGGCCCAGGGACATGTGACAGCTCTGCCGAGTTTGGGGATCAAATCGGCGATCTCCATATCACGTAAAGATGAGCCACTCACTGCCCCTAAGCTGACACTGTTAAGTGTGTGCTTAGCCACTGTAGTTTAAAATGTTGCTCTGATCATATTTTTAATGTTCTGTGAATTTTTGCATCAGTCTCCATTTGAAGTTGCATTCCAGCTGTGCAGCTCACGGTCCATCTTTTGGTCTCCTCTGGTGCTGACGAGAGAGACACCAGCAAACTCCCAAAAAGTTTACTGATGGCATGTTAGCATACACTGCACACAATATGCACTAAATGCCCAGCTTAAAACTCAAATTTCGTTAGCGGCCTAAGGCCTTTATGCAGTTCTGTATTTAAGCAGAACACTAGGACAGCGGGTCTGCAGAGCATCCCAGGGAGCTGGCCACATGAGTAGGTATTAATAAATAATAGAATCATTTAGGCATAAGCCTGGCACAGCTGGCATTACCAAAAGGCCAATTAAACACAAATTTGAATATTGCATGAATGAATGAGTGATCTAATATTAATGATTAATTGATCATGTGAATTAAGATGTTCATATTCATTGTATAATCAGGCACTGTGCCCTGGGTAGTTTGCTGTTGTTGTTACTACTACTACTAATAATAATTAACTTATAATAATAATAATAATAATAATAATAATACATTGTCGAATGGTGCAGAGAGTTTTAAGCAGTTCTGAAATTTTCCATTGTCTTGACCCATAGTCATGTACAGGAATGAGGGAAAAAAACAAATAGGAAAGAAACCAAAGCAAGAAGATGGCAGCAGCCTAAGCCGACTCCATCCCTCCCTGCTGAGCTTCGCTTTTCTTTTCTATTTGCTTTCTAGTCCTGCTGAGACATGGGAGGAGAAGAGGCCCGGCCGCCGGCCAGGCCAAGGCCCGAGCTCCGCTCGTTTATCACGCCTCCGCACTCCTCCCCCAGCGATCTGAACTCTCAGGCCCGTCGGCTCCAAATCCATCCCTGCATGGGGGGGGGCTCAGGCCAATCGACTTGCATGTTCATGGTCATTTCCAGTACCGTGCTGCACTGTAGCGGCCGCACAGAGCAGCTCCAAGAATGGACCCTTGGGCACGGCCTAGGACTGAACCGGTGCAGTCCTGACTGCCCGCATTCATAGAGCCTCGCTTCCCAGTCCTAATGGCACTGGACATAGAACGTCAACAGACAGAAGTGCTGGATCCATTGTGTGATTGCATCCACAATGTCTTCCACTGCTTCGGGGCCATGATGCCACAGTGCTAGTGCTTCGTACATCGGCTTGCTCAGACGGGGAAGAAGGTCTCTCCATCGCAGTCTGCTTTACCTGCCTAAGCTGCTTTGCAGCCTTCTTAAAAACTCTCTTTCGCAAACACACACACACACACACATCATCCGGCATTGAAGCCAGCCGCGATAAAGCCGTCCTTCAAAGCTCGGCTTCAGCCAACCCTCCTGTCTATTGCGCTGGGATTCCCGCAGGTAGAGGTCTGGCTACTTCAACTCATATTTACAGTGTTTCTAAAAGTAGGGTGGAGGCCAACGGGAAGACAAGCTTGGGGACAGGTCGGCAGGGCAGCGACGCAATCAGCCATCAGCCAATCAGCCAGGTCGGCAGGGCAGCGACGCCATGCAGCCATCAGCCAATCAGCCATGCAGGACACAAGCCATTGATGAAAATCATTACACCCTGATCCACACCATTTAATACATTCTGATGAAGGGGCGTGTCATAGGCAGACCTTAGGGGTGGAGGGAGCCGCCCAAAGACTGAATGTTCCGAATGTCGAATTAATATCTGCATAAATGCATAAAAGGAGCTACACTCACACAGCAGATTAGCGTAACATCAGTCAAAATAAGTAATGACGTCTAACTTAAGAGAAACACAAAGCCGGTACGTTTTGTTCATCTTACAAAGGACACGCAAAACACCAAGTTACCTCTTATTATCTATAAAACTTATCTTTAGTGTCCCATCTAGGGGGCCCACTGAGGTAACTCCTTTAAAATACACTGACCGATGGGGAATTTCAGGCATCTCTGCTGTTTAACCTTTAAGCGACGCGTTCGTTTTTACGCCGGGGAAGCTGCTACTTCCCTCGCCTTCTTTCTCACAAAGTCAGCTTTTCCAGCGCTGAAATGCAGCACGGCTGCGACCCGAAGTAACATTTAACCTTGAAGTCGTATTTCACAAGGAGGCCTCCCTTAGCCCGCCCGTTAATCACAGTGACATCTCCTGTACATCAGGCCAGCGTAAAATGCTTTGCAAAACTTCTTTTGGTCCATCCGAAATTTTTTTTTTTAAAAAATCCATCAAAGCTAAAGGAACTTTCCTGGAAAATGATGGAGACAAGGTCAAGGTATCCGAATAACTCCTACTCACCACTAACATCACCATCCATTCAACAGTAGAGCATGCACTGACACACATGCCTGCACACACACACACACACACACACACATACATTCTGAAAGTTGTATCAAAGGGTTTCATCAGCTGTTTTCCAAAGGGGCCATCACCACATCACTCCAAGGCTCACAAGTGATCCACGCTCAGTAAGATCCACATCAAAGAAGGAGATGCCTTATATATATAACCTTCCCATACTGCCCTATGTTCCTGCTAAATAAACACCATTAAACCTGTTCTGTGGTTTCTTAGTCAATGATTCATAAGAAAAATAACCATGAAATGCTGGAGGACTCCACAGCGGGGGGTGTCAGGGGTCTTGGGGAAAAAAATGTAGAAACATCAGCAAATATAGGATATTTGATGTGTGTAGTACAGGAGGGGTCAAGCTAAGCAACACTTAATGTATAATAAATGCACTGCAGAACACCTTGAGATAATTATACCCTGTTATCCTTCTCGATAAACTGAAAATGGAACAGGGGGTCTCAGGCAAGCAGCAGATCCCAGTGTGCAGAGGCAGGCGAAGATCTGAGAGCCGGAGGCGGGGAGGCAGGGGAAAGGTGCCGTCGTCAGCTCAGCGTGGCCTCTCTTTGGGGGGGAAGGCGGTCCTGACCGCCCGTGTCGCTGTAATTACTGTGCCCAGATTGGCCGGCGTCTGCCCGCTTGAGGGTCGTTATCTACCCCCCCAAGTCTCCTGTTCAACACGGGGCTTCGGCGTGGCCCCAGCCCGCGCCTACGTGAAGCATCCCGGTCAATTCATGTGCTCGCCACACGCGTCCCTGGCTTAATTAGCGCAACCTGTTTTGCCTGTCGATGTTTTAATTAGTGCCGGGCTCTTTGAAGGCCTCTTCAAAGCCTCAGCAGACCTCACCCAAGGATCGCGCCGCTCCAAGATGCACAAACAGACAGCCACCCAGGCTACAATAATGCCGTGGCTAAAATGCATAGCAGGTACTGGAGCCTAAACTCGGTGTTTTCTGAAAACTATATAGGTGAGCTTAAGAACATGTTCCTTTGTCTAAATGGATAACAAAATAAACGGCCTCTTTAGCCTTAAATTATTCAATTTATCTTTTCCCTTTAGTCGGGATGCCGATCGAAATTCCTCTCACATTACCACCGTAATTTGTCAACTGCACCCCCCACCCACCCCAAACATGTGAGGCTGTCACCCAATTTCTCTGTCCTTGTAAATACCCCACCCACCACCAATCACAGCATTGAATACTGGCCTCAATTAAGATAATAAGGCCTAAACTCATACACGCGGAAACGTCCCCTGTTGCCTTGGCAACCCATACCACGATGCCCCCACTCCGTGGCCCTTCCCGGCCTCCAGCCCCAAACACACACATGCACACACACACACACACACACACATAGCAACAGTCCACGGGAAGGAGCTGGACAGGTCCTGGACTCCCGACACCCACCCCACCCTGTTCTGAATTGACTGCACCGGTCCTGAAAACCTTTACTTTTGAACTTGTTCCCACACCTCTGAGCACAGCTGTGCCTTTACTTAGACCACCAAGGACACACACCACACCGGTCCCATGTGCCAGAAACCAAGGAGAACGCCCATAGGCACAGGAAAAGTCATATCTGCCGAGGGGCACCACAACCCTTCACAAACGTGCACACACAATTAAAGTTAAACATGTATTACTTTGGGGGGACCTAATGTTCTCACAATGCGATAAAAACCTGTTATTTTAACATTGTGGGGACCATTTTTTTGGTCTCTACAGGGGGAAAACAGTTTTATAAAAACCTGTGACTGCAATCAAAAAAATTTTAATGCCAAAAGTCTTGAATTTTTTTGGTTACTTATGGTTAAGGTTAGGGCTGGGTAGGGGTGAAGGTTGTGATTTTTGGGATTATGATTTTTCCCTGGAAACGGATGGACGGTCCTCACAAAGGTGTGAATACAAACATGTGTGTGAATGTCTGTATGTGTGTGTGTGTTTGTGTGTGTGTGTGCCCATATGTGGAATACTGACATCTCCTCCTTTGGAAAACAAGCCTCCTTCTGAAGAGGCCACGGATAATTACAAAGCACGGGGAGTGGACAGGAGGAATGTGGAAAGCATTAGGGGAAATAGAAGAGGTCTGCTTAGCCTTGCTGTGCCAAAGACCATTTTTTCCCCCCACAGTGTTCCGCTCTCCGAATGACACTAATAGTCCCTGGAGACGTGGACTAGCCCATTACTCAGCGATTACTTCTCCTCAGGCCTATTTTGATGGCTTAGGGCTGCAACATGTGTGTTATTTCAATGAATCAGACAGGACACTCATTCAACACCACCTTGAAAGAGGACACCAAACCTACTATGGCCAAAGGTCGGCGCCCAGTCATCATTCATCGTCTTTCATCTGCCAAAGTGTTCCTGGTGCTGATCTGCTGAGCCATACACAATTGGAGCCCTACATGTCAAGAGGCAGTCACCTGGAGTATTCTGGCCAGAGACAATCCCACAATGACGATGGGCAGAGACAATCCCAGGATGATCCCAAGGCATCTCCTGGTAAGAAACAATGACAATAGTGTCACTGAGCGGGACAATCCCAAGGAAATCCCTCACAAGACACAATATCAATGGGAAGTCTGAGTAGCGACAATCCCAAAGGCAATCCCTAGAAAGAGACAATGACCATGGGGGCTCTGGGCAGAGAAAGTCCCAGTGCTCTCCCTGTAGAGATAAAATGCCAGTGCAATCCCACAAGTGAGTCAATCTCAACATTTCCTTGGGTACGGACAATTCCAGATCGACCCCATTGGAATGCCAACGTGATCCTGGAAAGACATTCGTAGCTTAACCCGCGGGACAGACTCAAAACACAAAAAACGGTGACCTCTGCAATATCCTAATCACAAAAGGGAACCCCTCCCAGTTGGGGTCCAGCCCTCACATTCCCCAGATCCCGTGGCTATAGCCTGCCAACATTAAAAGGGTTTCCAGGGGCTTTTTTTCTCCTGTATGACCCCTTTCCAAAATCCTATTACTTGCTTGGAGATCTCAGTGACAAAAGCTCATCCCTTTCCATAATTATAATGCACTGATTAAACATTTTTTGCGAGAATAGCGATTAATATACCATTTACAGATCACATCTATCATTTTCATGCACAAGAATGAGCACTTTTATATATTAAAAAAATGATATTATAAAGTGCTATTTTTTAGTGACTGACTTTCAGCATGTTCAGATATTTCCAATCCCATTTTACCCAGAATGCCCCAAAAGTCAAGGTATGTTATTTTTTTCGCTCTTCCAGAACATTCCCTATGAGCCAGCTGGTTCATTTAAGTGGATGCGCTTTCTTATGTGGTCTGGCCTGGTAGGTTAGTGGAAGAACTGTACACCAGAGTAGAAGGAGAGCAGCCCCTCGTAGGGATAACAGCACAGTACATATGGTGAAAGTTTTGTTCTAGCGACCTTTAGCAGCCTCAGTGGGTTCGGCTTAGAGATGAGTGAACTTCACGTCTGGTTTGTGGAGGAGAGAACTGGTCCTGCCCCCCCAGGCAGGCTTGGATCAGTACAGTACCTGGATCCGGCAGAGCATGGCTGCTCACAAGTGGCCTGCTAGGAGGAGGTGTTTGTTGAGTGTTGTAGGTGAGTGTTACTGTCTGAAATCTCCTAAACTCTTTCACTGGGCCTTTGTTCTGTGTTTTACACCCCGGTTTCACGAAAAAAAAAAGGTGCGCTGGACAGAAATACCCCCATTTTCTTTCCATTTCTGTGGGCCTGTTTGTCACAAGTGGGAAAAAGAAAGCACAGGAAAATGAAGCGAGAGAAAGCGAAGAGCTCGCTGGCATTTACACGTCTGAGTCAGCACGCGAGGAGAGGGCCGTTCTGGTGACCGTCAGTATGTCACTGGCACAGATCGGTAACGCAGAAGGTTCCGGTCTGAAGGGGTGGCTCAGCGGGGGGGCAGGCGAGCGCCGGCTGAGACACCCAGATAAACTCACTTTCAAACATCCCCGTGGCACAGCACGCCCAACCCGCATCTCACGCACACCCTCCCCCCAACCTCGCTCTCTACGGCCACTTCATTCTCACAGGCAGCAAATTTAACCGGAATGAGAATTAGATGAAATGGCCTCAAATTTTGGGAACGCCAGTGCTGACGGTGGCTGATAAATTAAGGGAAAAGTAAAAACATACAATTGTGATTAATGTGAAGCTTAAATTGTTGTCCTGGCTATCTCAGCAATCTTATAGCGAATCCTGTCATTTGCCTGCATGAATTTTTGCCTCTTTTTCATGTTATTTCACCATCCATCGCCAAACACCCAGCTAACTGAAAACCCACATGGAAAATAAAATGGCAGAGCCTGGAGGACTTCCCAGAAACTCACAGCACCTAGTTACATTCAAATACTTTCATCCCATCTACAGTCCGCAGTTGTACAGTTGTGATTGGCTGCGTGAGCGTGTGCTAGTCCATTAAAGGGCACACAATCCAACCTTAATCTCACCCCAACCTCCTCACCTTGTCGAATCAAGGTTTTTATGGTTATACTGTATAAAACCGAAGATCCACCTGAATAGGAGAAATGTCAGACAAGATTTAAGATTGAAAATATTTAATAGATGCTTTTGTTAATGACAGCGGGTACACCAATTGCAAAGTGCTCTCTAAGCTAAATTGAAAAGCAGCCTGGGAACTATAACAGGGAAGTAGGCTATTTTAGTGCAGTGCGTACTGGTTTTTCTCTTTAAAAACCACTACAGCAGTCAAAGCAAATGAACTGCCTAAATCTTACATACTAAATGAACTGCCTAGGTCTTACATACTTACATACAATTCTATCCTAAGTGAAAAAAGGACCCGGTAGAGCCTTCAAACTGCCAAACAGCAACTCTTGCATAGATAACGCACTGCCAAGGTCTTACATACCATACCCTTACATACTCTTACATAGAAAATGCACTGCCTAGGTCTTACATACCATACTCTTACATACTCTTACATAGGAAATGCACTGCCTAGGTCTTACATACCATACTCTTACATACTCTTACATAGAAAATGCACTGCCTAGGTCTTACATACCATACTCTTACATAGGAAATGCACTGCCTAGGTCTTACATACCATACTCTTACATACCAAATGAACTGTTAAGTCCTAATTATAAACATTCCATGAGTGTAATGGATCCCAAACCAAGCAAAGAGAGAACTTGTGTATAACTGGAAGACCCATGATAGATATTATAGATGCATCATTATCTTCTAGATGTGCTCCCAGATCTCTATAGACAGCTGTGATGAAGCCCTTACCCAGGAAGCCTAATCTGATCTATCTAGTTACAGCGGCATCTCAAACCCTCCATTTTATCTAAAGTTTCACAGAGATGTGTTGTCAAGCAGCTGTCTGTCTTCCTGCAGCCTGGCGACGTTGATGAGATGCTTCAGCCTGGCTTTCAGACAAACAGCGTTTGTCAGAGTAATGAATGACTGGCTGCTGTCCTCTGACCGCGGTAATGTCTCTGTTATTGTGCTGCTTAGGTTAAGAGCCAATTCTGACATCATAAATCACAGTTTTTTTATGGCCTTGTTCTGGTGTTGACCATCTCTGGGTCATTTACGTCTTCGGCTCCCCAGCCTTCCTGTGAGGTTAACCACTCTGCTCTATATTTATCCTAATTAGCTATACTCTTCCGGAACCTACATCAGTAGGGAACACTACATTTAGCCCTTGGTACCACCTCGTATCTGGTTTCTTATTTGACCCTAAGGTTATAAATCATCAAAGACCCAGACAGCCGGCCTGTACCAGCATCTCAAGAAGAAAGGGTCCTCGAGTTGTGATAACCCAGGAACCATTGACTGCTCTGGCCTAGTCTCTGTGCCCCGCCTCCAACAACACAATCATCAGCCACAGCCGTCCGTCATTGAGTCTTCCTTATATCATTACCATTTATACCATTTAAAGTGACTCTTCCTATTTTTACTTTAGTAGACATGATTTCCCAGGAGCACTACCCTTTGAAATATGTAAATATATCCCAATATTGGCGTTTTCAGCCCCTTTCTGTGTTTCCTGTTTTCTCGGGAAGAATGGCCGTAAATCACCGCCGCTCGCCCGGCGCACCGTAGCAAAACTCTTGCGCGAAAACATGTGGTATTTAATGCAATTTGATCGACTTGACAGATTAAACATTGAGAGAATGAAAAGAAATGATTGATTCCGGATTTTTCTTTTTTACATCTGCGTTCGCGAGGGGCGTGCCAGCCGCCAGTCGCCGTATTTAACAGCGGATGTGTCATTTGAGCACTGTTGCGCCACCCCCCCCCCCCAACACACACACACACTATGCATTCTGGGAGACGTCCATTGTGTCGCGGCTTGATCCCATTGTCTTGTCAGTGTTGAGCTTTTCCCCCGTTGTCCTTTGTCCTCCCCTCTCGCTGTCTCATTCTTTCCATCTCCCCGCTCCCTTTCTTCCTCGCGGAGTGAGACGGGTAGCGCTGTCACCGGATCCTCAATAGCACCGTGCTAATTGCTGACCCTCGCAGGCCCAATTAGGCGCTACAAGCCTGCAGCTCCAGCCCAGGGGAGCCGTCCCGCGCAGCCCAAGCCCTCCGGGATGGGCCCGCGCCACGCACAAAGGGCCAGACGCTCCAACACGCTCCCCTCCCCCTAATCACCACGTCTAGCAGGCCTCTGGAGCACGCTACCTCCGCAGTTGGGGAAGCCGACGTGAGGCCCAAAGGAAAGTGGCCCAGTCCCCAGGAGGAGTCCCTGCCATTAGATCTGCTTTAATATATATCCAGCAGCATAAGCAGGCAAAATTTTAGCCATTCTGGCTCATAAAACAGTCCATCATTTATCAGCGACGGTAACTGGGCGGGCTTCATCATATCGGAAACCATTCCCATTAGCATTAGCACTGTAGCATGGCTAGCTTTAGCATGTAGCACACCTGCCTGATGGTAAGCAGACACACAGATACACACACATACACACACAGACGCCCAAGCACGTGTGTTTGTGTTCATATCTTTGTGGGGGCTCTCCATTAATTTCTATGGGAAAAGAAACCTTAATCCCAACTATGACACCCGTAACCCTTTCCCAGCCCTAACGTTAACCATGAGTAACTAAACTTCAGGTATTTTTTGTTTTTTGATTGCAGACACAGATTTTTATAAAATTGAGTTTCCTCTTGTGGGGACCAAAAAGTTGTCCCCACAATGTGAAAACAACAGAATTTTATCACAGTGAGTTGGCATTTGGCTTCTACAATGTAATATAGTAATATAGTATATACATAACCCACAGACACACATGCTAAGGCATGAAATAACCAGTTGAAAGCTCTCATGTAGCATTCAGAATGCTAACATGCGCTGAGCATCACTCGTTTCCCATGTGCCTCATTGCCTGATGGGAAGGCTGCCGGGCCCAGGGGTGGGGCGTGCCATAGTGGGTGGAGCAGAAAGCATGGCAATGCCTACCTAATCAAGGCGCAGATGAGGTGGGCGTGTCACCACCCCTGATACTCAATGCTGATTGGTGGAGCTTGGCTGGTTATTCACTCAAATACCTGAAGTATAACTTCAAAGACTGCTTGCAGAGGTAAGGTAACAGAGTTTATTTCAGGAAGCCGAGGGTGTCCAACCAGCCACTCCCAGGTCAATCAGAGCAGCTAGGAGTCAGCTAAGAGATGCAACTGAACCCACAGCCCTAGGAGATACAGATATCACCACTGACAGCCTGAATCACTTTATGTAAATAATGATTATCAATATTTATTCTACATGTAAAAATACTGTACAAATAAAAATATACAAATACTCATTCAAAGAAGCTAAGCCGTTAAAGCTACAAAAATTACATTCGGTTCAATTTTATGTAGTTCCTTTCCCATCACACTGGCTTAGTAACAAGTGAGTAACAAGGGCAGTATTACAAATGGTGAATACAGCACTTCAGAGTAGTCAGAGTAGTCAAAGTACTCGAAATGGTGAAAGATATGTTATAGGAGGAGAGAAGGCAGGGGCGACCAAACCAGTTAGCTGCCTGCCGCCCCAAGGGTGCCTAGTCTATAAATAGATGTCCATAAAAACATGCCTGGAAAGCTCTACATCCTTTTCAAAGGTAAATAATCCCAGAAACCCTGGCCGCGGTTTAGAAGAGGCAGCTGGAAAGTGGGTGGTGGAATGGGTGGGCCGTCATTTGGCCACGGAGAACCCCACCCTCCAAGGAACCCCAGCCATCAGAGCAAACCACAGCCTGTGTGTCCACCCCAAGGTGATCTGCAAAACATTTAATTACCAGGGGCCTCGGAGGCATTCTGTCTTCTGGACAAGCTTTAGCATCAGCGTGCTAAGCATTGTACGGTGTGCGGCACTCTCCGGCTGGCTGGGACCCCCCCCGGACGTCTGGATGTATGGAGAGTTATTCTTCTGAAGGCTAGGCTCCGGGCATCCCACTTATGCAGGACAAGGGGCACCGCAGACATCCTGCATTTGTTGTGGGACAGGGCGACTGGCCTAGTAACAAGGGCAGTATTACAAATGGTGAATACAGCACTTCAGAGTAGTCAGAGTAGTCAGAGTACTCGAAATGGTGAACGATATGTTATAGGAGGAGAGAAGGCAGGGGCGACCAAACCAGTTAGCTGCCTGCCACGAAAATGCGTAACCAACGCTTCTGCCGTGTTTCTGGCGTTCCGCAGACAGCTGAATGCCCCAACGCCTGCGACAATCGGGGGGCTAAACGTTCAGATGAAAGCAGCTGCCCTGGAACGGCGGTAATCCCGCGGAGCCAAGGAAAACCTTCACTATTAAACTGGGCTCGTACGCTCCCCTTTCTGTTAAAACAAAAAAAAAAATTAGACTATTTATAGCCTTTGATATGTAAACCCACAAAATCTTACCTCGGGCTAGACAATCAGTAACTCCTCTTCAATCCGGCGATATCAAAAGACAGGGGAGAACAAAAGAGGAAAAGGCAGGAAAGGAAACGTGAGAAGAGTTACAGTTACATGGGTGATAATTAAAGGGGAAGACAAAGCAGATGAGAGGGGCCTCATTCACCCAATTATTCCCCGGGACAAAAGTGACATGGCAGGGGGGGCCTGTTATTTCACTTCCTGATGTAGTGGCTGCCACACGTCATCTTGTTTCTCATTTAAATGCCCGTTGCCCATCAACCAGAAGATGGCGCAGTGGCTAAGGAACCAAATCACTTTTGATCCTGGAATGGGCCTTGCTGAATGTTAAAGTTTACACCATGCATTCAGTGTTCATCCCAGTTGTTCCATGGAAGAATACGGCACAAAGCCTGTAACTTACGTGCATGATGAGAGGAAGTTATAGTCACGAATTCAGCTGATGTGTCATGCTGGGTGCAGGTTTGTGTCTTGGGGTTGCGGGAGGAACCCAGCAGAGGGTTTGGAACTAAGAGCACAGCACTGGAGCTTTTGCATGGCAGTGAGACCCATGGTGCCAGCGTGCGGTCCGGTGGGAACAGGCAGCTGGATAAACACCTCAAGGATAGTACTGCGAGTCCCGCCAGCTTACAACACGGATGCAGGCCATGGGATAACTTCTGCACATTTACAGGGACAGAATAGACTTAAACGGGGGGCGGGGGGGTTCATGTTGACCCTCCTGGCCACTCCGACCTCACAGTGACCCACTGGCCTTTCCAGCCTCACAGTGACCCGCTGGCCTTTCCAGCCTCACAGTGACCCACCCCAACCTCCCCAGTCTCACAGTGACCCTCCCAGCTTCTCCGACCTCACAGTAACCCTCCCAGCCTCTCAGGGACCTGCCCGGCCTCTCAGTTACCCGCCAGGCCTCCCCTGCCTCACAGTGATCCGCCCGGCCTCTCCGGCCTCACACTGACCCACCCGGCCTCCCCTGCTTCACAGTGACCCGCCCGGCCTCCCCTGCCTCACAGTGACCTTCCCAGCCTTTCTGGCCTCACAGTGACCCGCCCGGCCTCCCCTGCCTCACAGTGACCCACCCAGCCTCCCCTGCCTCACAGTGATCTGCCCAGCCTATCCGGCCTCACGGTGACCCGCCAGGCCTCCCCTGCCTCACAGTGATCCGCCCGGCCTCTCAGGCCTCACACTGACCCACCCGGCCTCCCCTGCTTCACAGTGACCCGCCCGGCCTCCCCTGCCTCACAGTGACCCTCCCAGCCTTTCTGGCCTCACAGTGACCCGCCCGGCCTCCCTGCCTCACAGTGACCCGCCCAGCCTCCCCTGCCTCACAGTGATCTGCCCAGCCTATCCGGCCTCACAGTGACCCACCCGGCCTCCCCTGCCTCACAGTGATCCGCCTGGCCTCTCCGGCCTCACACTGACCCACCGGGCCTCCCCTGCTTCACAGTGACCGTCCTGTCCTTTCCGGCCTCACAGTGACCCTCCCAGCCTCTCCGGCATCACAGTGACCCTCCTGGCCTTTCCGGCCTCACAGTGACCCGCCCGGCCTCTCCGGCTTCACAGTGACCCGCCCAGCCTCCCGTGCTTCACAGTGACCTGCCTGGCCTCTCCGGCCTCACACTGACCCACCCGGCCTCCCCTGCCTCACAGTGACCCGCCCGACCTCCCCTGCCTCACAGTGACCCTCCCAGCCTCTCCGGCCTCACAGTGACCCGCCCGGCCTCCCCTGCCTCACAGTGACACTCCCAGCCTCTCCGGCCTCACAGTGACCCACCCGGCCTCCCCTGCCTAACAGTGACCAGCCTGGCCTCCCCTGCCTTGCAGTGACCCGCCAGGCCTCTCCGGCCTCACAGTGACCCGCCTGGCCTCCCCTGCCTCATAGTGACCCGCCCGGTCTCCCCTGCCTCACAGTGATCCGCCCGGCCTCTCCGGCCTCACAATGACCCTTCCACTCTCTCTGGTCTCACGCCGGCCCACTCGGCCTCTCTCTCCGACAGCACAGCACTCCATTACATCATGTCTCCGATTATTCTTCAGTTAATACTAACTCTGAGCCCAGAACCTGCGAAACAGACGTTTTTTTAGCTGCCATCGTCTCATAACACAAATTATCACAGCGGGGACCGCGGTTCACAATAGCACATCAAAGAGACTCCTGTACAACACACATCATATGGGAAAGTGCAACACCGAGGAGCTGATTAAAATCACAGTGTCCTGATACACAAAGGGGCCGTCAGACTCCATCATGTCCTGGTGTTAATTTCATAATAACACACACATGCTCGCCTGTTAAACCACATTGCTAAAAACTACAGGCTACTGCAGTCACTCGAGCTGGAACAATGCACTGTAAGGCCCAAATAGGACAGTGGGGCATGACACAGGGGCTGTGTGTTTGATTAGAGCCGCAATTTGTGGTTGCCGGCACAACACATTCCCAGACACCAATGGCTGACGGCCCACCCTGTGGTGGTACTTCTCCAAGGCCGGACGCCCTCTATCTTTCCCTGTGCCTTTCTTTGTGCTGAAGCAGAAATACCTCTTTATGCTTTCCCTCCACCACAGCATTTCATCCCCAAATAAAGTCTCTGTTCCGTTGCCCCAGCCCAGTGTCACTCGGTCGTGTTCGCCATCCTTCCCGGAGAAAGCCTTACAGACACATTTCCAGCCTGTCTTTAAATTGATTTAATGATGCCAGACCTTCTGACACCCTGTCAACGAGCTGTGGGGTTGATGTGGGTTTACGTCACCTGACACCAGCCCGATGCCTTCATTAGCGGGAGGCGGGCGGGACGAGGGAAAGGGCTGTGTCCTCGGTCGGGTCCGGCTCCGCGTCTGGGTCTGCTGAGTGTAAGTGGTGCCGTCTGACCCACTCTCTCTTACCGCACTGACAACTGTGAAAGTAGGGCTTGGTATCTTAGGTCGCCGTGCCCCAACCCGGTTGCCGCTGGTTCCTATGGTTTCCATCGTGATGAGCATGCGGGTGAGGGAGGCGTTCTCTGCCTCTTGCCACGCGGGGAGTCCACAGTCAGTGAAGAAGGGAAAGAAGGAGAAATTATACGTTACATGGAAAGAAGCAGTGGCGTACACAAAGGAGGCCTGAGAGGAAAACCTGAATCGATGCTCCAGTCACTGTCAGGAAATATCACACGTGTGACGCCGATTTTGCATAAGCCACACACATTTACCTTCAGCTCTTTTTTCTGCTTTAACATCCCGGAGAGTGGGGGGTGGGGGGGGGGTACCAAAAGTAAATGAAATGAAAAGTACCAAAGCAAATGTCTGTGCTCAATGAAACACTGAAACTTTCACTGATAAAACTTCCCTCGAAACACATTTCTTGAAAACAACAGTAGGTGCCCTGGACTCTTCCGACGAGGCTTGGAAATCGCTGCAGCTGAGTTGTGTTCCTGACGAGTTGTTGAGCCTATAGATGGGGTGTCAAAACCTATTTACCGTAGCACTTTTCGGCTGAGGTGTGAATGCCGGTGTCCAAAACCGGCTGGTATGCACTTGCAATCAAACGACTCACATCAAGAACATCAGCGATTCCCAGCTCTGCCTACCATCTGTCTTAACGTTTGGACCGCGCTCGTTTGGAGATCCTCGTTAAGGACACTAGGATATCGTTCCAGAGGCTGAAAGAAGATAAACTGTTCGCTAAGCATTTTTTTAACGCCAGGCCCTACAAATGAAAGACGCATAATTTGTGGCACCTGGCTAAACTTGAATTGCCGCAGTCTGTGGCAGACATCGGGGAAGTGCTAGGCCCACATTGTGTATTCCATGTTAGCATTCCCGAATAATCCACAGCAGGATAATGGAGAGACTGTCGCAGGAAAGAATGTGTCACCAAATGTAAACTCGGCATTGCCACGCGGCTGACACTCAGCGGGACGTCTCAATGAAATCCCAGGACGGCTTCCGATATCCGGATTTATAGTCGTGTCTGGGGGGAAATCTGTTTGCTATATAATTTCCCTCTGAATAATTCCTTGTTACTGATAAACCCCACCATTTTATTTGTGTCTTAAGGCCCTGCAGGAGAGATTATCTTGTTTTTCTGAACACTAAATCGCTTCTCTGTACCATCAAAATCTGTCTTCAAAAGACATTTTTCTCCACACATTCAGCCAAACGTCACTTCTGACGCTTGCTGGCCGAGGTTTAACCTTTCAAATGCCTCTTCAACTAGAGAAAATATAATCATTTCCCTTTCTTACTGGTATTTCAACAGTACTACAGGCATGTTTACCTTGAGTATAAAAGGCCGACAGACGTGCATTTAGAATACAGCGTCTTGATTTGGCCAGTTGTGAGTCAAGGATCTCCAATACAAGAAGCAGAACAACGTGTACATTGTCCATTTTTTCCCAGCATCCCCCCCTCACGTTTCACTTCCTGAACGAGCTCCAGCTGTTAAGTTACATTCCTCTAAACTTTCATACTAGTTAGCTACTTTGCGAGAGGTCGGCAGTGGGCGGTTTCTGTCATACGTGGGTGTCTTATTTTGGAATAAGCATCGGCCACAGACGGCAGCGAAAAGAATCATTTAAGGAGGGGAAGGAGAAAAAAAAAAATGAGTGTGATTTCTGGCAGCAAGCTTGCGTCCGTATAATGATGTTAACACAATATTGAAGTGGGTGCTGTAACTTCGTGAAGAGCAGGAGATAAACAGACACGATCACACGGAATCTGGCAAGAGGCGTCCTCGCCACACTCACTCGCAATTAGAAAACATTCTCGCTCCGTCGTCTGATGAGTCCTCATGTTTGCGCAAATCTGGTCGTTAAAATTAACAAGTGAAATTGTTTTTTGTTTTTTTTTTTCCTTAATTCCTCCGGGAGTGAATTCAGAGCTCTGTAAAAGAACAGAACAGGCAGTCCATAAGGCACTGGGCGTTCAGGGGTCACCGGCAGGAATGAGATGATGAGATGACTGGTGCTCTTAGTCAAGCTTCCCCAGCACCAAGCTCATTTACAAGGTGCATTTAACATTTTACCTGCAGTTTTCAGGCTAAAATGATAATAGTTGTGGAATTTCAGAAGAGAAGCAACTAAACCCAACAATGATCAAGCATCTGGTGAGTCACAGTGAGCAGACAGACAGACACACACACACACACGCACACACGCGCACTATTTCATAAATCTTCCAACCGATTATCCTGGTCAGGGTGGATAGTGGATCTGAAGCCTGCTCTAGGCCATAAGGCAGGGGTGGATGGGATGCCACTCCCACACAGACGCATACTCTGGGCAAAACAGAGACTCTAATTCATTTATCCATATGCATTTTTGGTTTTGAACTGGAAGGAAACCTTGGCAGGCAGAGGGTGAACATGCAAACTCCACACGTGTGCCCACCCAGGCATGGGGGCTCGAACCGGCAGCGCCGAGGACCTGCGGCTTCTCACCGAGTCACTGGGCCTTGGAACATTCACAATGAAAAGTTGGCTTATAATTCCTTTGGAAATAATTCAGGCATTTTAGCCATTTACCGAGACTGATGTATGGACTTTTTTAGTCCCAGTAATCGTTAGGGCAAAAGTCCATGCTGGGGTAAATTTGTGATTTATAATCATATAAAACATAAATGAAGCATAAAATGAATCACTTCCTATGCAAACTTATTTTTCTTTGATGTTATATCACATCCTCAAAGACATCTACCAATGGTCCATATGCACTTATGCAGCACGGGACTGTGGTCCAGCCTGGAGCTTCTTCCGGGAGGCATTAAGCACGGCCCGGTGGCCACTTTGCACCTCTCTGGCACCAGGCAGAGGCCCACCTTTGCCTCCAGACCCAGCCTGCACAGCACTGTGGTACTGAGCTGTCGCACTTGTGGCCTCCCTGCTCACTTTAATGAGTCCGGTCATCCCCCTCTGACCTCTCTCATTAAGATGTTTTTGCCTGCAGAACTGCTGCTGACTGGGTGTTTTATTGTTTATCGCGCCATCCTCTGTAAACTCAAGACATGGTAGCGTGTGAAAGTCTCAGGAGGGTGGCTGTTTCTGAGATGCTGGAACCACGATGTCTGGCACCAACAGTCACACCGCATTCAAAACTGCTTAGATAAGGCGCCTTCCCTCTTGACTCTTGTCTGTGTGGAATGAATTCAGCTGCAGATACAGGATTTGCTCTTTGGGGCGGGCAGCTTGCAGATGTAGCTAATGGAGTAGCCGGTGAGTATATACACATAGTCAGTCACTAAAAGAGATCAATGCTTTCCATTTACCTGGGAGGTTGGAGCTGGGAATGACACCCGAATGAACCGCATTCCAGTACAACTAGTCAGAAGGCCACACGTTGCAAAAACAGCTTCCTCCCCGAACTCATCGTCAAGCCCCCTGACCCCCAATGACATAGTCCCTGCCTCCATCCCACTCCCACCAGCTCTGCATGCATTATTGCACATCCATTTCACCTGTTTATTCTATTGGGCATCATTACCAATACTGTTATAACAAATTCTTAGTACACGCAGTTGTTTCTGGCCAATAAAGCTAATTCTGATTCTGAATCAGATTTATCACCACCAGTTCTGGCCAGGTCCCTTGCTGGGCATTGTTAGCAATTCCAGTTGATAATAACACATTACACGGTATTTTGTGCATACAAACACTGTAGCAACATGTCCTCATATAGAAGTTACTGTCACTGACCGATTTACTGAGATACAAATAAGACATAAGTGCTAATTAACAGTATATAACTACCGATTTAAATTCTGTTGATGATGGACCATCTTGAATTCTGACGTCGTCATTGTAGAAGTTTGTCTTACTCTCCAAGTCAGAACTATAACCTCAGGGGCATTCCAGTTGAAATTTCCGACTAGGAACTCGGAAATTTCGACTTCACAGCTCAAACAGAATGTATCAATAGAAGCACAAATCAGTCTTTGGGGTGTGGGGGGAAATCCACGCAAGTATAGGAAGAATACAAGTTATATGTTACAAATTACAAAGTACAGACTAATGTTCAATTCAAAGTCCAAAGCAACTCACAGTGATCTATATACACTGCTGGATACTGCAGGAACTATGGTGGGTTCTTTGCTCTTGGTATTACAACACTAAAAATCACAGCCACCATACCACCTCTGGGCCAACACCATCACATGCTTTCATATTCCTCCCAGCATCCATGACTGGTATAGATAAATAATGGTCCACATTCCATGTGTTTTGTCAGTTCGAAAGGGTCAAACAGAACATTTTCAGTAAACTCACCAGGCTTGTAACCGGGTGTTAAACTGGTTAGAAATGTCTGCTAGGATACTAATTAACTATGTATCACCCATAGTACTTGCAAACAACTGGCAGGAATGTTGGATTGCCTGAATTTGTCCAGTATAGAGGGTATCCATTCATCCTATCCCTCGTCCATCAACGTCAGGATGACTGCCATCTGCTGGCAGGAGGCCGCGTCTGCAAGCCGAGCCAAAGCAGGAGAAGCATTGCCAGCATCAAGACCAAAAGTGGCAGGAGCCTCAAGGATGTCCTATTTTTGTTCAACTACCTGCTGAGGCCCAAGTTTGGCAGTTGGGTGAGTGGATGGGGGGGGGGGTGACAATGCTGGTGATCTTGGGCGTGTTCTAAATGATATATTTCTATACCAAATAATATGCCATGGTAATGTGCCCGAAACCCAATTATTACTCAGATAAGTACATGGATACATAATACATTATGCCAAAATGTGAAATGTGCACTGAGAACAATTCAATACCATAATTTCAGTATTATGAAGGGCAGTCAACTTTTACAAGATGAAGTTTAACATAGACATGAATAACTGTAAATTTTGCAACCATAAGATTGAAACTGCAGAACTGTAACCATACCTGTGTTTTTTTTAGCTTTTTTGTAATTGACTGCATATTGACTTTTGATTTGCACTTTAATCACATTAAATTTTGTGCCGCTTATCATGAGCTGGAAGATGATTTTTTTGGTGAGCAACATCCTCCTCTTGGCAAGAATTACATACAAAAATATGGATCCCCTCATCATTTATGTGTTTAAAAAACAATTTGAGCAGTTTGTTTAACCTTTATTGATAATGAAATGGAACAACATAATTTCTTCCAATGTTTTTTAGTCTTTGTATTATTTTCATATTTGATTGTACATTAACATTATTTTTTATTGTATAATATTAAATGAGAGAAGTGATTTTAAGCAAAAAATATAACAGGATCAATTCATTTTTATTTATTCAATATGCAATTGCATTATAAAAATGTTAATTATCTGTGACATCATAGTATGTCCAAAAAACTGGGTACACTGGGAGAAGAGCACATTCTGCCTTTGCATGGAGAAATGCGAAGTGCGTAGTATGCAGGGCTAGAACGCAGTCCCTTCTGGGATCTGTACCGCCCCTCCCAGAGGACGCGTGTGTCACGTCCGCTCTGGGGACCGCCCGAGCCCGTGCTGCCCGCTGACTTCTGCCTGCCAGCCTGGAGGGCTGTGACTGACAGGCCCTTGCATGTGCAGCCACTGCCTGGAGGCAGGAGGAGGGGAGGGTGAAGCCCCGGGGCACACTGGCAGAGAGAAACACACAGTGTATACACAGGAGAGCGCCCCCCACAGGCCGTCCAGCGTGCCTGCACTTTCAGCAACAAAACCTCTCCAGCAATGACATACATACATTTTACGGTCAGCTTCAACATAATTTTGTTTTTCTGTTTGAAATGAGTTGCTGTCGATATATATTACGCTGCGTGGTGCGGGGGGGGGGGTGCAGATGGCTGCCCTATGATCTCCCCTTCATGGTCTAAGCCTCTGAATCGGGTCCTCATGTTGGCACCCCGCCCCCATCCGCCACCCCCCCCCCACATCCCCCCCACGGCCAGATCTAAATGACCCCCAGAGGCACCATGCCGAAGCGACACCCACTTAGCGGTGAAAGCACACAGCCCACTCCCTGCGGCACTGGCAAAACCCTGGTGCGTGAAATAACACACCGTCCCGGGGACATGTGATTATGGGAACCAGAACAATGCGTGTGTGTGTGTGTGTAAGCTATGGGCCTCATCCTGAATAAAAAGCCATTTAGACTGGACTCCTGTGTGGCCCGAGGTGAGATGATAACCCCTCCATTGTTCTGCACCTGGGGGGGGGTTCACAAATGCTATTGCCACCCAATTTTCTTCATGTCCTCTTTCTCTCGCCCTTGTTCACAGAGTTTACAATGTTCTTCTGTCCTGAAACACTTTAATGTTCAGTCTCAGGGACAGTGGCCCATGGATGAAGAATTAAATAAATCCATAAACTAAACCAGAGATGCCACAAATACATAAACAATAAACATCTTGTCAATAGAGGCACAAAAAGTATCAGGATGAGGCAGAGTTTGTACCTATAATCCTTCCCTCAGCATCATTCTTTTGGGAACCTGATCTGGATACAGGTAGCCCCCGACTTTGAAATACAGGCTTTGAAACACCAAAAACACTGAAAAAAAATATGCGCTCTAACACCAAAACAGCTGAACTCGAACTGATCGCTGGCGAAAGTGAGGCATCTCACAGGGCGGGAGATATGTACATTTTTACAATATTGTCGTATCGCCATCGTTTGAAAAATCGTAAGTCAAACGATCATAACTCACCATCTGTATTACATTTCCGGGAAAAAAAGCTTTTGATGTCCTGTCATTGTAATATCAATCATACAGTGGGAGGATAAATGAGGATCAATTATCTTATCACGCGTAATCAGAACTTTCACCGCCTGCTGAAATTTGCACTTAAGTCTTGATAAACCATTGGTAGTGAATGACGAAAAACTATGTCTTCCTGGTTACAAATGTTGGCTGGTCCCTCCCAGCTCTTTTCCAGAGCTGTATATATTGTGAGCTGTAAATTGAAATCCCAGCTCTATCAGGAAGCAAATTTTTTGATCAATTAGTACAAATAGTTCCGGTTAACCGATGAGCACAGATTCAATTTATACTTGCGCTAATTAAACCTCAAGCACACATGTCATTGTTTGACTAGTTGCTGCATTACCAGTGTTCGCGTTTCGTGACAGAAGGGGAGAAGGTAGACGCCTCTGTCGTCCTCGAACCCCGTTGCCGGCATGGCGAGGTGCGCTGATCACGCAAAGAGGCATCAGTGGTAGGTGTGCTTGGCAGCACGCGGGATATCAAAGGCGCGGCGGGATCCCGGATCAGTACCAGCTCATCACCAAGTGTTGCGCGCTTAGGCCGCGTGTGAACTGCGTGTGATTTTTAAAAACACATATAGCCGCCATTCGTAACAGCTCCTTCAAGACAAGCAAGCTGGTAGACGACAGATTGACACAAAAGCTGATTCCCCAAACTGTTTCAACAGCTTCCTACATGACCATGTGTGTCTTTGCGAGTGTGAGCGTGTGCATGTGTGTGGGTGTCCTCCGTATGGATCGTGAGTCAGACATTTACATAATTGTCTTACTTTGGAAAATCGTAAAGATTAAAATTCCAGGACTGAATCTACTTTAAGTTGTACCTACGACCCAGCAGGTAAGAGCTTCCATTGTCTGCCTGGGTGGCTCAGTTCCAATAAAACATGTTGTGATTTTAGCTCAAATCCTAAGGACATTGTTACTCTACATTCCATTTTTAATACTATAAAAAGAAGACAAAATACTGCTCCCAAGAGCAGGCCATTTGCCCATTCTTACTGACTGCTTTGGATATTTGATCTGTATGTAATGGTAAAAGCTCATGCTAATTTGAATGTATCCACAAAACTAGGAGGTCTATTCCAAACCCTCAACATCCATTGAGCACAGAAAAATTACCTTTGATCTGATTTGAATTGGTCCCAAGCTAGTTTCCATGGCCGGAAATCTGAAATAACAATAGCCTTCAGAAATCCCTCTACTGTTGGATTCAACTATTTTTTTTATTTGATTCTTCTTTTGATTTTGAATTTTATTGTAAAGCACATTGAGCTGCATTTTATATGTATGAAATGAGCTATATAGGCCTCTGTTCACCTTTCAGCCTCCCTCTGTTAAGGAGATCCTTTAAGATCAGGAGTTAATCTCGTTGTCCTCGGCTGAGCTGAATCGAGTGGCACCTTTCTGACGTTTCATCACGGTGCTGCAGTGCTTTGGAGACACGGTGTCTTGCTAACACCACTCGTTTACGCAAACGGGTGACCAGGACGGCTCGTTAGCAGCTTGCACTTCATTGGGATGTCACAGTTTAGCAAGGCTTGAGTTAATCTCCTGTTAGTAACAGCATGCAGACCACGATGCTCCACTGCATTTACTTCTATTTCTTTTCAGGCTTCTGGAATCCCACTACCGCGCTTCGCATTGGCCGCTTTTGGTCTAAAACATCAAAGGTGGTCTGAATAAGCAGATTCTGCAGAGAAAACTCCCAAAGCTTCAGTGGTGGGTTTTCACCTACGCCTTGGCTGTTGAGCCACACTAAATCAAATATAGAACCAGCAACCAGACACACTTGTAAAACCAGGAACCAGCCACACATGTAGAACAAGGAACCAGCCCACCTGATTATAGTTCTACACCCAAACCACCGAACATTAACTTGGACCGTTTTTGAGGTGTTTGGAGGACAGTCAAAGATGTTTAAGGCTGGTACTACGATGATGAGGAGATGCTTTCACGTCGGAAAGCCCGGCCCGGTGCCCCTCGCGCCGAAACCAGGCAGGAATTCCACCGACGTCTCCTTCGTTAGGAGGCCTCTGAATATTAATGAGGCAGATAGAGTTGTCTCTTCAGGTGATTCCACCGTGCTGGGCACCATCAATATTCCGGGGAAGGAAACCGATCCCCAGGCGGATGTCCTGCCACTCTGCAAAGGCGCATTCCCACTGTAATGGGATCCCTTTAACTCCCTGATCATTCTCCCCCCCCCTCATTTACGACAGCATAAGGTAGGAGTTCTCAGCCCTTCTTGTGATGGATGAAGGCCTTGCAGTGCTCTAAACCTCTCCGTGCTGAGAGAGGAGGGTAAGTTACTTCATTTTGAGAAATGATGAGTGAAATGGGGGACTACACCCTTCCCATACACCCAGACCAGGAAGGAGACAAGAGTGCTTGGCATGGACAGCCAGGACAGCATGGACAGCCTGTACAACATGGTCAGCTGGGACAGCATGGACAGCCTGTACAACATGGACAGCCGGGACAGCATGGACAGCCGGGACAGCATGGACAGCCTGTACAGCATGGACAGCATGGACAGCCGGGACAGCCTGAGGCGACTCAAGGTCCATTTTCCACCAGAGAAGCTTGACATCCACCGACTGACAAGCGACCAGCCAGATCCACCATCTGGAGGCTTTATTTTATTAATATTCATCAACAATCCTGTGGTTTTCAGTCTAAGCTTTTTTATTTTTTTTTACAGATGAAAAAAAGGGTTACGGATATTTGAAGGCAGACAGTTGTGTTTGGTATGCATTTAAAGCCAAGCCTCTTCTGGGACTGGAAGCCTTTAGCAAATAGCTTGAATTTTATTAGTAAGATGATATAAAACATGACAAAACAGCCATCCGGAGAAGCTCTGAGATTATCCCGCTCTCAGAGGGATAGGAATATAGGGCATGAGGACCCCCCCCACCACCACACCCCACCCCCTCACATTTTTCTGATGTAAATCATTGATTGGGAGAATGTTGGGTAGGGGGCACTGTAGCATAGATAGGGAGGGAAGGAAGGTTGTGTTGAGCCTTCAGACTGGAGAACATAATATATTATATCCCTCACTAAGACCAGCTTGTAAACCAGACACAACTCAGCTGCAAATTGCAAAGGGACTGACAGGCAGCAACTGACCAAATATACTGGGGTTTTTATAGTGTTTGTCAAAACAGAGACGCTTGTTTACCTAGTCCACATATCCTGTGGGGAAAAAAAATGAAAGAGTTTTTTTTTAGGTTGTTCAAATCGCAGCGCAGTCGATGCCAGAGACTGCACTCGCCGTCAGATTTTAATGATGACCTTATAATTCTCCATGTAACAATTATAGTCCCCTGGCCTCTGTTGGTTCTCAGTGATACAGCTATATATCTATTCATAACTTAAATGTTCCCTGTTGGGCCCGTTATGTGACATCTCGCTTGATGAAGTCAGTTTGAATGTCTCACTTTCCGATGTTGACATTTCAGATCAGTGTGTTTTTTTCCCCAGTATTTACATGATTTCATTACCTCATACTTTAGCTGACCTGTTCATGACACACGGGGTCAGTTACATTTTTTGTCGTAGAAATATAAATATTTTCCAGCCCTCTTCGGGTGTCCCTAGCATAATGTTTATATGTGTTTATTCACTTGTTTTGTATCAGGTTGAACCTGCATTCCCCAGATCGGTGCATCATTAATAACTTTGTTATTACTCGTGGTATTTGCTGCCACTGAGGTCAGACACTCAAAGGAGATGGCCTTCCCTGCTTTCCGTGATGAAAAGCCAGACCTCTATGTCGTTAAAACTCTCTGAAAATCTATCTCTCCAGGCTCAACACTGCCCCCCTCTGCCCGCCTCCCTCAGACTGCCTCAGCAACTTCTCCCTGACTTCTGACAAGCACTTGAGAAAAAACCCCCAGCCCTGAGTCCCCTCTCCATCCAGACAGAACCCCCCCCCCCATAAAGGGCACATGCTCTTCCGGGGGGATGATTTGGCTTTTGCTCTCCGTCGTCTAAGATCCTTCCCGGCAAGGCTGCCCAGCCTCCAGATAACGCGACACCCAGCAGCAGCATAAATGAAGCCTCAAAAATCAGCGTAGAAACACCAGAAACAAACAGTAGTTAACACTGCACAATTTTAAAGGTCAGCGCGGAGGAAAAAAGTGCTAAACAAGCAGGAGGAGCCTATCTTTGTCAAAACAGCAGCTGTAATTATAATACAGCAAGCAAACACCTTAATAATACCCCCATCACTACATTTGGAAATAAACAAAAGACTTTGGAAAACCAGAATGGGGGGGGGGGGGGTGATTCTCCTCAGCTGGTGACACGGCACCTTCTCTCCCACACTTCTGCGAGCTTTATGCTCACCATTCTCTCAGCGCCGCCGCATTCACGGTGCACCAGCTTGAAGGAGACACGTGTCGCGGAAATGGCCCGCGCTGTTTTTGTAGGTCACTCTGGCTAAAAGCGTCAAAATAAAGGATAACTAATTCCCGGTGTTTACTAAAAGGCATGGGCGCGGGCCTATGAGTTACACTCCCTACAGTACTGGTAGCTGTAGAGGTGGGGGGGGGGGGCATTGAGCAGTGAGCACTGGGGTGGGGGTGGTTCTTTGAGTTACAGGTACAGCAAGGACGTGTCGAAGAAGGAGCTGTGTCAGACAGGACAAGGTGGCGAGGGGTTGGTGATTTTGGAGGCCAGTTTGTGAGGATGGCGTCCCTTCTGGAAAATTCCAATCTGTCTACTTCAGGTCACACCACTAGAAAGACACACGTACAAGTGGCGATGGGTTTCAGGAGCATCCGAAGTCAATGCCAGATACCTACAGGACCTTTCATAAATACAAAACATGGACACGGACATTGCATCAGTGAGCGCTGAGCCACGAAGACCCGGATGCAAGGGATGGATTCCAGGGATAATTATGCATAGAGTGGCACATATTATATTACCTATATATATATCATACTATACTTATCTTAAATAATATAACAACAAATAATATTAATAACTAATAATGTTACTACGAGATCTTTGAGACAGCTAAAACACAACTGCAGAAACAACTGTCCTGGATAAGTGATTGTGACAGATGGGTGGATAGATGCCATTAGTAGTATACAAACAGTCATACTGATATTAATAATAAACGCTTAGTCATATTAGTGGTGCCACACAGCTGCTGTAAAGTTTCCGTGGGCAGCCGACTCAGTGTCTGACAACTCAGGCACAAGCAAAGCGATCTGCTGCTCGACGTGACTCATCCTGAAGGCCGTCCCTCCCAGGTAGACAACAGGAGTGCTGCGCGGGGAACCCGAGCTGGTTGTGGGTCTGCGGACGCCCTTTCGGGCCCAGACTGGAGCATGTGAAAGCAGGGGGGGGGGGATTCCAGCACAGCTCGCTCCATTTGTTGGGGGATGTCCCTTCGCCTCGAGGACGTATTGAGTGTCTGATGGGAGGGGGTTTCACTTCAGCTAACTGTGAACCAGGGATTTCATTCAGACTCTCTGTGAATCATTTTCCCATACAAATTCCATTAGCTGAATCGGCCTTTGTGGGCTGTACGAACCCTGCACTGAAATGTGTCTCCTGAAAACCAGAATTCTGCTGTGCCTAATGGCATAAGGAACAGTTTGGTGTTGGGGGGCTGGGCTGAGGTGGATAGGCCAGATCCAGACCAAGACTTTTCTTTCAGCCAATCAGTTGAGTACCCTGTGACTCTCACTCTATACTCAACTGATTAAATAAAATCTTGGTCTGGATTTTCATAATTACGTGTAAAGAGTCACAATAACTGAGTACTGGTTTTTACTTTCTGGACCTGAATTGTCCACCTCTGTGGGTGGGGGGGCACAACGCATTCTAATTATTTAGGGGGGTGAATGAACCCAAATTAAATACTGGGGTGTAGATTTCTTCCCCATTTCCTTCACCCATGCCCATTAGCCCTGGCCGCGCGTTTCCCCACTGTAACGGCCGAGACCTCCACGCCAATCACTGCTCCCACCACGTCACGTCATCCGCTCCCCTCCAGGTGCCAGCCAAGGCCACTTCTGGTCCCGTGCTCCACTGCACATCACATTGTCCGGGGGGACATTGTCCCTTCACCCTCCACAAAGCATGGGATTAGGTGTGATCCAACACACCGACCCACCTGCTGATAGAATATGTCCGGCCGATACTAATTTGTGCAAATGGCTAGCGATAAATGCCGGATCAGATGACAGCATCACACATGCCTGAATATTAGCCACCAACCTGGAGGGCCAGGTCTGTCCACCCACACCAAGAGAAACCAGAGCCAAGTGCTCCTTAGGATAATGACAAAGCCCTGCTTTACCCTAGCGTCGGTTTGCGTTAACGAGTCATGGGTGATACTAATTTGAAATGCATGGACATGTTCACACTGTTTCCTTGGCATGAATATATTTCTGCAAGCCGTTTATTCCCTCTGTGGATGTGGTTATGCTAACCTCATACTCCCAGTGTGCATGTGGCTATGTTAGCCCTCTTCCCTCCGTATGGATGCGTTTATGCTAACCTTACAACCTCTGTGTGTATTTGGGCATGCTAGCCTCATGTCCTCTGTGTATATGTGGTTAAGCTAGACCAATTCCATCTGTGTGGATATGGTTATGCTAACCTTATATCCTCTGTATAGATGTGTTTATGCTAACCTTACAGCCTCTGTGTATATCTGGCTATGATAGCCACGTTACCTCTGTATAGATGTGTTTATGCTAACCTTACAGCCTCTGTGTATATCTGGCTATGATAGCCACGTTACCTCTGTATAGATGTGTTTATGCTAACCTTACAGCCTCTGTGTATATCTGGCTATGATA
>JAODKN010000134.1:8327775-8338422 GCA_026774425.1 Petrocephalus zakoni
CTCCAACACAAAAGTGAACTGAGTGGTTTATTCCACAAAAGGTCAGGCTTTCTTTTTTTTAAATGCGTACAGGGATGATTGTTAAAATGCTAGTGTGCTTGAGTCTCTTCGCTGTAATAACTCTGCCCCTATGTGATAATATACTTAATACTTCAATTTTAGGCAACTCTCAAACCTACAGGGTCCCTCCTCATTTGCGCACATTTCTGCTTCGTCGGTTAGCCATGAGAAGTTTCTTTAAACTTGCGAGAACTAAACGCACTTTAAAGATGACTGAGAAACACAAATTTGCGTTTGAGTTTTTGTCATGTTACCACACAGCGTTGGTCGAAAACCAAACTCTGATCATGTGGCGTCACTCAGTTTGGGGTGTCTGTATGTTGCTGTACTTTTTGTAAATTGACGAAAGAAAGCCCCAAATAATAGGTGATGCAGGAAAGTCACCCCAAAACATCTGCTATCATCTGTTATCAATATCTATTTTAGATTGCTATACAGAGCAATGTAAGGTCTTTTTTCATAATGATAATAATAATAAAAATAATAACAAGGCTTGAACCAGTAGCCTATCATAAGCCGAGAGGTTTAGCTTACAGAGCTACACATTGCCCCCAGCCTCATAGCTGGATGGCTGGAAGCCTCAGGTTTGAAAATGACGACAAAAAAATTGCACCAATGTGGTGATGTCATATGATGAAGACTGTGAATGGTTAAAGTGAAATTCAAGCTCCTCCGTTGTTGACCCAGGGACACATCAAACTCACATCAAAATCAGGATGTCCCACTGTAGATGTTTGCTCTTCACTAACCGTACCTTCCGTAACTTCACCCAACAAACATCAAGGTCATCTATGCTTGGAATTGTAACAATAGTCTCGAAAGTCTGGAATAATAACATATATTCTCCAAAGTACTGTAAATAATTCTTAATGATCTGACCATATCTATGAAGTGTGCTTTGATATCCAAGGCACTTCAAGAGAGTCCAAATCATAAACCACACAGGTGGACTTAACCAGCACTGGGGTCTGTGCTAGCAAGGTAGGTGTCCTGTCTCCATCAACAACAGAACTTAAAAGCAGTTCTGATCTTCATTAAGGGCACTATGATGTTAGGGACGCGATGCCTTTAGTCTGTCACTTCAAGGGTTTTTCTCCATGAGAGAAGTACAGGGACTCACACACTCCTCCGTGTACAAATGAAGGGAATCGGCGGAATTTAAGAGCCGGAAAATCACGGCAAGGGGCTCTTGGGAGATTTTGCACATTCCTTGAGATGTTTCTGTCCCCACAATGGCAGCCCCCAGGGTAACAGCCCCCCGGTCCCGTGTGTCTGCATTATCCGCTGAATCTGGATCGCTCCACCCCACAAATGAGTCAGCGTCTCATCCCAAGAGGGGCGGAGCCAGGGAGCCGAACACTTTACATTGCGCAATTGGCGTGTTTATTCCACAGGAGGAGTGGTGGGAGGGGGGATTGGGGGTGGGGGATCAAACCGCAGCTGTGCTCGGAAAACGGGACGGCTTCCCTTCCCCGAGGGAATCAGAAGTCCCACCGCCGGGCACAGGGATCCACTCAACCGGCTGCTGCTCAGCCTTTTAATCGTGCGTGTGATCCCCCCCCCCCACCGCCAAGACCTTTCCTGTTTTCCCTCCTTTTTCTTTCCCATGCAGGGAACCAAGGACCACACATAAAGCAGCCATGACTGCGGCGCTCTCCCGGTTCCCCCCGCCGCCATCTGTGTGCACGTCTCCCCCCGCGGTGACAGGCACATCCGCGGAGGGTCGCCGCGCCACGCCGCGCGCGGATCGATCCATCACGCCCGGGAACCGGGGGCCGCCAGCTGAAGCGGCGGCCCCGACGAGATAGACGGAGATCCGCCGTGAAACTTAATCACGGAAGGTCATGTCGAGGAGAGGGGAACAGATTAAATTAGCATAGCATTAGACATGGAAAATGATCTCTGTCAAAATCATCTTTACCACAATTATAATATGTTAATTACGTATTTCATTAAGGAAGTTTATTATGGTTCACAGATGAAATCAAGCGGACAAGAACACCTGGAAGGAGATAGCAAAGCCCCATTTTCCATCTCTCTCTCTCTCTCTCTCTCATTCTCTCCCTCACCATCTCAGATTACCTGAATCATTTACAAAAATATGCTCCTGCTGATTAGAGATTGCTGGAAGTTTAAGGGTGATATCAAGTCACCCTGCTTTATAAAATGCACTACACCCCACTCTGCACCCCTGCACACTTCTGTTAAAGTGTACCAGTTTGCTGATATGCATTTATTAAAGTTAATGGTCATTTCATTAGTTTGACCCAAAGATGCCTCTTTCAGTGTGATCCGGGTGCGATATGCATGATGCATATCAGGTACTTAAAAAAAAAAAAATGTCCCCGTCAACTAGAGATGCTCTGAGCAAAATGATCAGTGGTGCAGAAATAACTCTGCAAGCTGCCGAGGAAAAGAAAAAAACAGCGGCTCTCTTGTGAGACGGCCCTCTGCCGCTGCGTCATTCCACAGCAGTAGAATGCACACCTGGGCTCCCATCCCAACACGAGCCTCAGAGGCAGCCTCAGAGGCAGCCCTAGTGCATCGTGGGATTGCACCTGTGCAGAATTTCCTTTCTAAAAGAATGAGAACTGGTGAATGTGAGTTTTCAGATTGGACCCTAGCCATCACACTACTGTTGTCCCATTGCTGCCTGACATGATACAGCTGAAAAATATTCTGTGAGGTGTGTGTGTGTTTGTGTGTGTGGGTAATGTATATATTACATTGCGGGGACCAAATTTTGGTTGGATGTGGTTTGAGGTTGTCATTGTTGGGATTAGGATTTTGCCCATAGAAATGAATGGATGGTGCCCAGAAAGATATGAATAGAAACGTGTGTGTTTGTGTCTATATATGTATGAACAGAATGGTAGATTGTTTTATCTGTGTTTCCAGGGTTGGTCTCTGCGCAGTCCGCCTGCCTTTCAGGAACGTTTTAGTCCCTGTGTGGGTTGGTATACCCTGGGAAGAGCTAGGGTAGCACACTGGACATGGCGTATTTCACACACACCCTTTCTGGGGATAAGCTCTGGCAGAAAAAAGGAAGACCGATTTAACATGGCCAGTCTGGTTTCCCTGCAAGATCTCTTTGGCGAAGTGACCCTCAGATTCTGCAGTGCTAATCATGTGACGTGTGCCCCGTGAAATAGCTGTTTGTCGAAACTGTTTCATGTAAAATTCATACAGCTGGAGAGGCTGAAAGTGAAGGAAGAAATGGCTCATTTACCACGCGGCCTTCTAGGGGCAGAAAGGACCTGTGCTTTTCATATCATTCTAATAAAACGATTCTAGAACAGCCAGAATTTCCTCTGACTCTCCTCTCTGTCTGAAGCCGAACTGATCTGTCCACCCTTCATCTCACAGAAGTTCGACGCGTGGGTGGAGATGATGAGGGCCGCAGTCGCATTAATGTTGCCGCCACGGTTTGTGGACCGAGGAGGGCGGGGAAAACACTGTTATTGCTGAGTTACCCCTGTCATTCCTGCAGAGTCATTTGAACAGAAATTGCGCAGAGAGATTATGAGCCTCTAAAGGCCCCATTGGGGTGACCGATCAATTGCCTAGTGTGCTGTGCTGCTGGAGTCCAGTCCTGTTTTCTACATGTGTGTCCTGGTTGTTGTTTTTTGCTTCCTGGTCCTGGTTCTCCAGTCCCCTGCTGCTGAGCCTGCCTTCTGCTCCATCTCATCCTGGAGTCTTCCATCCAGTCAGCAGCCCAAGTCCCCCTGGTTTCCCATTTCCAGAAGTGTTGGGCCAGTTGGTCTCAGGAGTCAAGGGGGCCAGAAGACCTGGCGTGGTAGATGGATTACTCAGGTTTTGGTGTTCTGTCACAGACCCGGTTTTGTGAAGGCTGGTAAACATTTTAACCTGTAAACACTGAATTTGAGTCAGGACAGCTGTTGCCTGTAGTTAAGGAAGTGAAGGAGGTACGTATGAAAGAAGGTGGAGGGTGACCATTTTGGGGTGACGCGTCGGCTGTTGCCTACAGAGGTGGGTAATTCAGGTCCAAAGAGTAAAAATACAGACCAGGACTGTGTTTCAACCAACCAGTTGAGTATTAAGAGTGTCAGTCACAGAGTGTTCAACTAGTTGGTTGAAACAAAATCCTGGTCTGGATTTTTACTCTTTGGACCTCAATTACCCACCTTTGCATGCAACAGTCGAAACTGCTCACAGAGCAGAACAAACTGAGCATCTGTGCTAATGATTCAATAACGAAAGAGCTAAGAGAACCAGACAGGACTGTAGGGCACCAATAAAGACAAAGAATGTAAGGATGCTAAGAAGATTCTCCATCACTAACATGATTTGTCGTCTGTGATTCAGGCATTTTCAAGGACAGCTGGACCACTAGGTGGTAGGGGGACGGCTACGCAGGAAAACAAAGACATGGAAATAAATGAAACCAGCTGCAGTCAGATGCTTGCACAAGCTTTCATCGCTAACACTCGCTAATTTTCTCCACAAACCAGCCACTGGTTTTTGTAATATTCTCATTTTATCCAATGGGCTTCATCTGAGATACACGTTACATTGGTTAACATATTCATATTAGCTGATACTCATTAAAAATCAAGATGACTGATACAGCTGGTCAAAATGTAAAAATCATCAATATACGAAGTTAGCAGCACCAGCGCAAACGATAAGGACCGCATGGTTGTGATGCGTGGTGCATGTGCACCACGTCAGTGAGAACTGCCCTGCATTTACAGCCCGACTGCAGGCAGCATGCGCAATGCTAAGTGCCACATTTACTCCTTCGGGACTAGCCGTGACCAGGACACCACCACTTGTTAGCTTCAGTTCTGAACATCCAAATCAGAACGCATCCTAAGATGGGCTACAAGGTCGTGTAGCATTCCTTCGAAATGCAGTCGGGCCATGCCTTCGGCGTGTAACACCAGAATCGTGATGGGAATACAGCCTCCCTATGAACAGAAAAGTGCAAGTTTGCTCAGCCAGAAACCCAGGTATATAAATTCCTTTTAATATACCTCAGGAGCACAAAAGGGAGACGGGCGAGAGGGGAAAGGACTGAAAGTTTTACACAAATCTGCGTTAAATCAGAAGCAGGCTTCCTGCTCTCAAACTGCAGAATGCGATTATTTATTAGCTAATTAAACCAATCCCATTTTGGCATCAGACACTTCTCGATATGGCTAAATGACACCTACAGAGTCTCCTAAGTTAACAGCTGATAACTGGAGGCTACAAAATATTTTTGCTGGCAGTGAAAAATATTTTCAGACACATTTCACAGAGACTAAACACTTATAAAATGTCATTACAGAAGGAGTGTCAAGTTACTCATGGCCTTCCTGGGGTCTTTAACTACCACACAGCCTCTAGTAAGTCTTTATACCAGTTCCAGTGATGGTAAACTACACTGATTTATTCAACCAGTCATATCCAACACTGTAAACTCCCATTCTGGAAGGTTCCCACCAAACCTACTGCCAGATATAGTCAAATGTCTGGAAATTTCCTTGAATCAGCCACTGTCTCATATAAGCACCTGCGTCATTTTAATATTACTTATAATACAATTTTTCTTCCAGCTGATTATATTACAACAAAACCAATTCATTAAGAAGCAAAGAGAGGGTTACAAGCAGGGTTGGAAATTAAGCTCACCCACTCGCCTGAGGCAAATGAATACTTTAGATCAAGTGCGAGTACAAAGGGACTGAACACTAGCCTGTTGGCTAGTGAAAAATAATGCATTCAGGACTAATAATCAACACTTGTGCGTTAGTGTTCATTTTAAAGTCAAAACGCACTATACTTTCTTTTATTGCATTGATGCCTGCATTATGTTGGCACCCAAATGGGAGAAAAGTACAGTCAGTCCTGCTGCAATGAGACTAATGCATTCCTATCACTCTCAATAGGGCGAGGCACACCAACTGATCAGTAAATCAGTTGTCCACCCACATCCTATTTAAGACTCACTTGACAACGTGTCCAATGCAAAGTATTATTGCATCCATGCATTACGCCGAGCAATTCATTAACCCTGTCTTGTCTCTCCCACGTTGCCATTATCCTGCCCGTGCGTGCTCTTACCTGTGCCTGCTCCTACTTGTGCCTGCTCTTACCTGTGCCTGCTCCTACTTGTGCCTGCTCCTACCTGTGCCTGCTTCTACCTGTGCCTGCTCCTACTTGTGCCTGCTTCTACCTGTGCCTGCTCCTACTTGTGCCTGCTCCTACCTGTGCCTGCTCCTACCTGTGCCTGCTCCGACCTGTGCCTGCTCCTACCTGTGCCTACTCCTGCTCACCTGTCTCTCCTTGTGTTTCTTTTTTCGTCTCTCTTCGTCTGACTAACTTCCCCGGTTACCAAACTCTTCGGACCTGTGACCTCGACCATGTTTACTGCCTTCCGATTTGGGTGTTGTCTGCCAAGATCTCTAAATACACCCTTTGGTCTCCTCCATTTGGGTCCCCTGTCTTCTTTGCTTCCTGTGTTTGACAGAATACTTCGCTGTAACGACAGGGACCCCACGGAGACCCAGCAGCAGTTCCAAAACAAGGTGAACAAGCTGACCACATTGGTGAATCAGCTCCTGGAAGGGAAAGCCTCCAAATGTGGTGCTACTCCCATACTCGTGGCATTCCCAGAGAAATACGACGATGACCCAAACCAGTGTTGCTCCATTTTAATGCAACGTGGACCATACATCGATGAGCACCTCGATTGCTTTCATGAAGACACAGCGCATTCCTTCGAGGAGTACTTTCAACTCTCCATCATCTTGGATAACATCACTCGAAATCGCCCGCGCCATTGCAGCTTGAATGTATTCAGCAAGTCGTTTTGACTCCCTGGCGCCGCTCCTGTGACTGCGCTATTGATCTCCCGGAGGGAGATCCCCTTCCTAAGGGTTGGTTGTTTCCCCTGTCCCGACAGGAAGAAGCAGCAATGAATGCCTACATAAAAGACAGCTTGCGGCAAGGTGTAATCCATCCGTCCATGCCACTGGTTACCTCCGGTGGACTACGTCCGTGCGTTGGTTATTAGGCGCTCAATGCCATCACCATTAAGGGGAGGGAACCTTTACCGCTTATTCCCTCTGCTCTCAAAAAATTACCGCCAGTGGTGTTGTTCACTAAACTTGATTTAAGGAGAGCTTATTACACAGTTCGGATCTGAGTGGGAGATGAATGGAAGACCTCTTTTATCATCCATTTAGGACAATACGAATATCTTGTGACGCCTTACGGGTTAGCCGATAGCCCTGTCAGGTATGGTGAATAAATTTGTCATGTTTTATAATCGACAGTATTCTTATTTATTCCTCTTCACCTGACCAGCACGTCTACCATGTTAGAGAGATCTTTCCGAGGCTGTGGGATCACCACTTATTTGTGTAATCTGAGAAGTATGAATTCTATAAACAGTCTCTCTGGTTATTAGGCTACCTTATTCAATTGGTATGGTGGCCATGGATGAGGAGAAGTTTAAGCCAGTCTAAGACGAGCCTCTGCCTCGAATGGTGAAGGACTTGCAAGAGTCCCTGGGGTTCTCGAATTTTTACCACCGATTTTATTCTAATGGCCTCTTCCTTGACCTCCCTAACCAGAGGTCCATCAGAAAGACATCCAGTCCTGGTCTACTGACTTGCTCAGCAGGTTTGCTTTCATCCCATATTCTAAAGTGGCCTGCCTGCTGTAAAGTGGCACATCACTACATCGGGCCCTTCAATGTGGTATACCTGGTTGGTCCCGACTCATACCGGCTCTTACTCCCAAGTGTATTCCATCTCTCCCTGACCTTTCATGCCTTACTGCGGAAACCAGTACATTACAGTTCCGTTCATCCCAGGGATGATGCGGTGGTTCCACTCCCATGAACCCTACAAGACAGAAACGGGGTCTACATGGTCCGTGCCCACCTTGATTCCTGTAGACAACTCCAGTAGGCCAAGGGGAACAATCGTGGATTCCTGTGAGGGATATACTGGACCGAGACCTGACAGCCACCTACCACCGCAACCACCCGCAGAAGCCAGGGCCCTGTCCCTATGGTCATCCCCGCTGCCTTTTTGCGCCTCCAGGAAGTGGCCATCAGGATGGAGTCCTATCTATGCCTGGTCCTGGCCATGCCTGCTCCTGCTCACCTGTCTCTCCTCATGTTTTCCTTCTCGTTCCTCTTCATTGGACATCCCCGGTTACCGAACCCTCCAGTTCTAAGAATCTAATACTTTCACCTTTATGAACATACAAAAAGTTTGATTCTTCCAGATCTGATAACTGGTTTAACTGATTCACTGCTAAGAACCAGCTGAAAAGAATGATTCGTTCACAAATGTTTAACGCACTCTCTCAGTCACTTTCAGTCCGCATCGCAAAAGATACAGTTTTGAAAGAAACAGCTGTGGGCTTACTCCTTCCCTTTGTACCTCCTCCTCTCACTCCCGTGGTCCTTCTACCACTCTCCTTCTCATCCTCTTGGTCTGCCACTCTCTGTTTCTCATCCTCTCCCTTTCTCCCCTTATCATCCTCTTGCTCTCCCTCTCCATTTATCCTCTCCCTCTCTCCCTTTCTCATCCTCTCACTCTCCCTCTCCCCTTATCATCCTCTCACTCTCCCTCCCCTCTTCTCATCCTCATACTCTCCCTGTCTCCCTTTCTCATTCTCTCACTCTCCCTCACTCCCCTTCTCATCCACACAATCTCCCTCCCCCCTTCTCATCCTCATACTCTCCCTCTCTCTCCTTCTCACCCTCTCTCCTTCTCATCCTCACGCTCTCCCTCACTCCCCTTCTCATTCTCTCCCCTTCTTACCCTTTCCCTCTCTCTCATCCTCTTGCTCTCCCTTCTCATCCTCATGCTCTCCCTCTGTCCCCTTCTCATTCTCTCCCTCTCTCCGCTCCTCATCTTCTCCCTCTTCCTCTCTCCCCTTCTCATCCTCCCCACTCTCGCTCACTCTCCTTTCTCTCCATAATCAGCGCTGTCCTCAAAGCTCCTTTATTCCATGGACTCCATACAGCCAAGGGGAGAAATGTGGGCTAATCTTGGGGCTGAATGAAGCCAATCATAGGAATAATGAGGGAGGCGGCCCCCCACCTCATGTCACAGCACCAGGCCCTCAGCAGTACAAATTCAGCTTTTGATCTCTGATTTTGGGAGGCCGGGGGTAGGCATGGGGGGTGTCCGGATTGTTCTAGAGCTGCCCACTCAAGCCCAGTAATGAGGCGAAGCACTGTGAAGCGGACCAGGCTGATAACGTCAGTCAATTTGCATTTCTTGTAAGTGAATCCACGGTGTAATGGTGTCAATACAGCAAGCGCTTACTACTCATTCGCAAGCCTCCATCCCTCCCCCACCCCCCCATCCCCGCTGAGCCGCAATACTGTGATCAGAGTCTGAGCGGCTGAGTCAGCTGCAAGGCCAGGCCCCACACACAGGTGCAGCGGGGGTGTCGGAATCGGCACCAGAGCAGGATTGTCGCCATAGCAACATTGCCGCCAGGCCATTGCCGCAGGACCGCAGCCATGGCAGCATTGCCACGGGAACGCCACTGCTGTGGGCACGTCGCCGGGGAAGGGCTTCACCTGAGCGACGCGGGCGCTGCCGGCATCGCTATGGGAACGTCGGTATGCGTTATCACAGGGCCACTGCCTCATGAGCACCGTGTCAGAGTCGCCGGCTGTGGGGGTGTTGCCGTAGCAGGAAGTTACGTAGATCCAAACGGGGTTGAGTCTCCGGTGATCAGTGCTCTGGTCCGTGTCGCCAAATGGCCTTGCACTGCCGTCCCACTCCTTAGAACGGACGGGCTCACCAAGAGAGAGACGGCACCAGGCTACACTGGAATAGAAATTAGAAGCGATCTGCTCCCTGGTTACTAGCCGTAACTTCAAAATCGACACGGCTCTACACCTGAGCCACCAAAGCGCAAGTTGTTGTTCAAACCAACATACAAGTGAGGAAAGCTTGGGGCCTGCTTAGGGTTAAGGACCCAATTACAGTCATTGATCCATAACCTGCTGAGATACACATCACACTAATGCGCTTCAAAGCAAAGCCAATGTGTTTCATACCCACAGATAGTTCAAAGTACACTTATCAAAAGCATCAGCTGACCCCTGATCACTGCATTGTCCTGATTCTAACTGATGAATATAGTATGCTGAAGTTTGCCAGCACTGTGTTGAAGTGCAGTGCCAAAGATTACAGCTTCTGACAGCCGCAAAAACTACATCCCTACTACAGGGACTGTTTTTTTAACGTGCCACTTTCCTTGACTAACATGAGTCATATCTCAGATCCTCCCTGAAAACATACAACCTGACAAACTGTGATGGACTGGCATCCCATTCCGGGTGTTCCCTGTCTTGTCCTGCCTGATATCGGCTCTGGGCTCACTGCTACCCCATACAGGATAAGTAAATATCAATAGATGAGTAACACTCTACTTAAGGGCATGTTCTTAGCTATTCATAAACACGTTCATAAAAATTCACAAATAATGCATTCTTAAAGAATTACAAACATGGTTATAAATATTAATCAAAAGGCATAACACATTATAGCCATGTGTATTATGCATTATGAATGCTTTATGAAGCTCTCATCTATAATGCAC
>JAODKN010000134.1:8344329-8379169 GCA_026774425.1 Petrocephalus zakoni
GCCGTGGCTGATTCAATTATATAATGTAAGCCGGAGAGAGGGCACAGAAACGTTGTCAAAATACGTCGACCCGGAGGAACCCAAAGGTGTGATCTTTTGCGTGTGCGCACACGTGTGCGTGCTCTTTGTCTTACAGGGGGTACCTACAGCATTGCTGCAGCCCTGCTCCTGATCCGCACGCCCTGGCCCTCCAGGTCGCCGTGGAAACCCCTGGGACAGGGTACGCTAATGAGGGCCATCTGCACAGCGTCAGTCGCGACACACAGCCACACGTCCGGGACGGTACCCCCACCCGCCGACCCCGAGACGATGCCCCCTCTGCTGGCTGTCTTCCAGACACCCGCAGATCAAACAAACTGCGCTAAGATCTGGACCTGATGTAATGGGTTTGGGGGGAGTGGGGGACACACACACACACACGAAGAGGGATTCACAGCGGGACCGCTCATAATCTGGGATGTAGCGAGCTGCGGTGGAGTCGTTAACGTGCACACTGCTTAAATTAAGACTTTCAGAATACAATAATTCATTTTTGTTGTCACGGAGGCACAAAACCAACGTATGACCCAAATAACGGAACTGAAACCAAACTATGGCGGGTGGGGGGGGGCTTTGTAATGAGCCACACAAAGCATCTTACTTACAATCTGTCAGAAATCAGCATGCTAAAAGCGACTGACTTCACAGCGTTTAAAAAGTCAAAACAAAGCACATGCACATCGCACCACGCGCGCGGGAACGCTAATCAAACCGCGCAGACCAAGCAGATACATCTCCATTGTTCTCGCACCTCCGACACTCTGCAGGCTCCAGACGGGCCGTCCTCACACTCTCCAGCTGCCTCCTCTTCCTCCTGCCGACTGTAAATAATTGTTTTACCTGCAATACGTTTGCAGCCACCGCCGTCCAAATTAGCTATGAATATTTATCGCCTTTTCCTCTTTTGTTTTAGGTTGTTTTTTCCTCAGCAGTCTTCATCTCCTTATGTTCTGCTGCTATACATTGTTTAAAACATTGTTTGCTGTTTTCCTGCCGTTTTGAAAAAAAATACCCCATATACATATATACATACATATATATACAGTATATACATATATACATACATACACACATACACACATATATATATATATATATATAGAGAGAGAGAGAGAGAGAGAGATACATATATATATATATATATATATATATATACACACACACACACACACACACAATACTGATACATGTTATCGCACCCTGTATTTTCGATACTGACAATAGAGGTCATCGGGGTTGGTTAACCCTATAAGCGACTAGGGTGCCAGCCTCTTAGGGGACTCCAACTCTCCAGCAAATTGCACTTTACCTTGGACAGGGGATCCAAGCAGTGACACTCGCCTAAGTCACCACATTGGCTAGGACCGGTACAGAAGGTCACCATCACTGCTCCTGTGAACAGTTCAATTTTCCGGTTACTGATGATGTGGCAAAGCCAATTTAGAGTTATAATTTACTATCAAACAGATTCTATGAATATTCATTGTCTTTCTTCTTGAACTGGCATACAGTATATCTGTGCCTGTCTCTCTCACAGTATACCTACGTGTGCTGTGTTGTTACATCATTGTAGAACAGGGGTTACCCCTTGTGGCCCAAATCTACCGAAGGACTCCCCCACACCCCTCAAAAATAAATAAATAAAAATTTATGGATGGCATTGGACCTTAGCTTTGTGTCACTGATGGAATTTGAACCTCAGGGAGAAATAATTGAGTACCCCCGATGTGGAGCATGAAGCATCATTTTAAAGGTCTGCCACACAGACCATGTGCTGATGATCTCATGTTCTCACCGTCCCCAGACTGGCTGCTCCGTAAGTCACTTCGGATTAAAGTGTCTGCCAAATGTAATGGAGTGTAATTATACAGTTGTTCTGTGTAGCCATTGTCCCCGACACCAGAGCAATGACACACACGTCAGGTTAAAGGGACATCCTCAGTGAGGGGGGGGGGGCACCCTCATCCAGGAAGGATTGACAGGGACACTCTGTCACTCCCCGGCAGCACAGATGGCTAATTTCCGGAAAGAGTGACAGTTTGTGGGAGCATGATTATTTGGAACGCAGCGTGGGTGGTGGGGTGGACATGCGCGGCCAGTCGGGGCCCGGCGTGTTCCAGAGGGGTCGGGAAGCCACAGGACGTGCCAGCCGTCGGGACTCTGTCACCGGTGACACTCACGTCACTGCGGGGACCTGCCTCTCGGCACGGGTCACATCCACCAGAATAAGCAAAATAGTGATATGCTGTAGATTTGATCCTGAATTGATTCACAAAGAGGCTGCTAAGGAGAAACTAGGAGAACCTGCATTGAATCATAATAAGCAAGAAAACAGCACATTAGGGCAGATTCCCAGCCAAAACATCCCATATAGAAAAGCGCAAGTCTACCACAGAATTATCCATAACTGAAGAATAAGAGGTGACAATCTTACAGAATGTTCCTTGGTTATCACCTTGATTCAAACTGACTGATTTTTAAATTTATTTTTACCTATTTATACAGCTGTTCATTTCACCGGAGTAATTCAGGTTAAGTACCCAGCTGAAGGGTACAGCAACAGGGCCTATTCCAGGACTCCAGGAATTGTAGGTCACAAGTCGATGACCTTAATAACCTGCTGGCCTATTAAACTGGTTGGTAGGTTGCAGGTTCAAAACCCAGGGGAGAGTTTGCTCATGGTGTTTACACAGGTAAGTTAGGCATCCTTACTTTTGAGAAAACTTTTCTGCGATTAAACAAAATAGCATCGCAGGCATTAAAGGAGGCAAACATTAAATCTGTTTCAATAACTATTAAATGTAAAAAATTACCAAAAAAACCCCAGAAACACCATGAGGCCGTTTGGCACCATATGGAATCAAAACAGGACAGCCCCCCCAGGTGAGAAAGACTGTTAAAGACACCCCCGACCGCCTCCATCAGACATCACTGGGCGCACCTCACACGCAATGAAGGCCCAGGAACACTCCACATCGCTAGTGCAACTCAGCAGATTCGCCTCATAAATTCTAATTAAACACCCCCTCGAAAACAAACGGTCAGAAAATACGGACATCTGCCACACACGTCATCTACACTCCCCAGCCGGTCAGGCCACTGCAGCGTCCCGGATAACGGCCTGCCGATTACATACATTCATCTGTCTCTCGACCCTCTGCTCAAAAAAGTGGGTCAGAGGCAGCAGGTGCTCCTACCCCAAAAATCAGCCCCACCCCATCTCATATCATTCTAGACACACAATGGATTTCGAAATAGCTCTTGTTCCTGAGAGGCCAGATAAGAGCCGAGTGAAATCTGATCAGTGATATATGCGAGCGCTGCGGTGCCTGAGGAGACATCCCGGGCATCCCGGTGACAATGGGTGTGAATCGGGGCCCTTGGCCGCCGGGCTGACGGCGGCAGGAGTTGCACACGCCAACGGGGCCACAGACATCCCGGGCATCCCGATGACAATGGGCGTGAATCGGGGCCCTTGGCCACCGGGCTGACAGCGGCAGGAATCGCACGCGCCAAAGGGGCCACAGACATCCAAGGTGAGCCGCTCTGCCGAGTCGCCTCTGCTGCCGCGCAGCGAGCTGAGAACAGCACCGGAGCAGCCGGCCGTGGCAGAGTGGACCACACGGCGCCCTCTTCAGGTGTGCGGTGTTACCAGCAGTAAACAGAGGTGAGCAGACTGTTCTCATTAAAATGAGAAACCTGGAGCTTCCTGTACAGCTCAGTCGTCCAGCCCACAAGAAATGGATGAAGGCAGCCAACCTCCTTCCACGTAACTGGGTGGATTGTGACTGTTGGGAGCCCTGCCCACTGGGCTGAGGACCTGCTTCTTCAAAGCCCCGCTCACCTGGCCTCGGCACCTCCAGGCCACCGTGACCCCAAAGGGATGGAGCGATTTGGGAATCAACAGGCCAGGCTGAGAGCAGACGAAGGGAGGGCGCCTGAGTCGGCTCCCACGTCTTCCGCTCGATCCTAACAGCCATCCATCATGCCCAGACGCCAGCTTTATTTATTTCCTTGCTTGTTACCCCCATCTGCTCACTTGTCAATGCGAAGCGGGGGAGGGGGGGCTTGTGGGGGGGGATGCCCAAAATGAAGAATGATTTAGACGGAGGGAGCTTCGCTAGGGAGATACCACGTGTCCGGCGGGGGGGGCGGGGGAAGCACAGACAGCAAGGGGTGTTAAATGTGGTATTTGCTCAGCCTCTGAGTGAGAGAGATTAGCCCGCAGACCGCTGATTTATTGACGATAAAGGCAATCCCTTACCATCTACAGCACACTCCTCCCATCCCATAATACCCAGCATGCCTCGGCTGGAGAGCCCTTGATAGTCCATTAGTCCGGAGGTATAGTGTTTGATAATATTACCCGGCCCCTGTCACAGCTGCGTGCATGCGGGCGAGTGTGTACGTGCAGAAAAGAAGGTGTAATATACAGCTAACAACTCAGCCTCTCCTTGGAAAAATGGAAAATCATATATTATATATATAAAAAATATGGCAAAAACAGACAAACCCTTTGAAAAGCAGCAATAAAAAACACCTTCCTTATAGATGCCCCTCCATGCATTATGATTTCCATATTCATATTCTATTCCCGAGATCATAAAGAGTATATTAAGGGTCGCTTCTGTGATCCCAGCAGAGACCCCTATGCTCACTCTGTCAGTACTGATGTATCAGATATGCACCCCTCCCCCTCAGTGGCCATCCCAGTGAAGCCCACCCCCTTCCCCAATACCTCACTGCTACCCGACTGCATCCACCTTTGGTCAGCAACACCATAGCTAGGGCACAAAGACAGGAGCACAGTGGCTACAGGACCAGAGGGAAAAGACAAAGACTGGGAGATATCTGTGTCTCGATCAAAATGTTTGAAGTTCTACAAAACTGTTATGAGAAAGTGCAGTGTTGTCACTTGTGGGGCAGCCTGAGCAGTCAACGGCTGGGGCTTAGAGAGGCCAATGTGAGGTCACGGCGATAAAGCACTGGGGTGGTCACCCGCAGGGTCATTCAGAGGTTAGTGGCGGGAGCCTGGGCAGATGGGGTCAAAATAAGGCCACTCAGAGTTCAGTGGTTGGGGGTTAATGCAACATAGCCAAGCCAGGTCAATAGAAGTTTACCCCCGGGTCAGTGCAAGTTCACAAGGCGATCAGAGCCCCCCCCCACCCCCAGGGCTCAATTTAGGAGCGATGCTGTTGCCAGTATGAATTGCCCTCTCCTGTCTAAAACAGTCAGCTGGCTAAGGGGGGAGTCAAAAATAGGTGCCGGACCTAAAACAGGAACACGGGGGACATATTCTGAGCAAATGAATAACATCAATCTGGTGTCCGATATGATAAGTGATTTAAATATTTATGTCAGTCCTACAGAACCATCTCTCACAGCGACAGGCTGCGGTGAAACACACAGCTTTAGAGGATGGTGTGGGGAGGCGCGTTACCCAACAAGAAGCGAAAGACTCGTACAAGAGCAGAATGATGCCGAACCTGACGGTAGCTTCAGCACGACGGCCGTGCAGATTTAACGGGGCGAGTGCCTTTAAGTGGCAGGCAAAGGGATACAGGTCTGGTCGGATTCGCGGTGAACGTAAACTGGAGCGATAACTCCAGCTCAGCACCGTCAGCACGCGTTAACGTCGGAAGCTCCCCGAGATCCGCAGACACGGCGAGGAGATGAAGGCGAGAGCTCATGCCAAAAAGTTTATGTGGTGTTGTCTCACACCTTGAGGGGAAGGCTCATTTCATACAAGCATTAAGCTCACTCCGCTGTCACACTCCATAAAGGCTTGCAGACCGCGTCTTCACAGAGGTTTTATTCCAAGGCCCGGAGCAGGGCTGGGATCGCGGGCAAAGGCTTCACAGAAGAAACATCAAATCGTACGTGAACCCTGACAAGAAACATTTCCCTCTCAGAAGCAGCGTCGGTTGCTACCAGCACTGGCAGAAATGCAACAAGGTGATGGTTCAGTTCAGATCGCAACTTCGGTCCGTTTTTGCAACCTCACATTCTGGATTCAGAGGGATTGTGACAAAAAGACTATAAATTATCAAGAAAATCATCAAGATGGACCTTCTGTTCTCTCTTCTAATCATGTAGCCCACTAGGGGAGGAAAATGACTGCAAGAAGGACACAAGAGAAAAACACATCTATCTAATCCAATATAGCTGATGTGAATGCCAGTAGAAGCTGTGTTTACCATGAAGTGAAATGTATTCATGCTGGTGGCAAAGCCAGCAAACATAAGAGAATGGAGCGGTGGGCAGATTTCACACGGATTCTGTATGTGGCAAATCTCAAAGCAGAAAATATATGAGTCGATCAACAGCAGAGTATGCGGGCAGCATTGCCAGCACATGTCCCTTCCTCCAAACGGCTATACAGCTTTTGGTCCATTCAAAGCTCCTTTGACACACGTTTCAGAGGAGCCTCCACTTCCTGATGGCCAAGTTTCAGTCAGAGTCCGGGTACAGAGCACGCAGGGTTGGCCTGAGAGCTTTTGGCAGTGCTTAGCATTAGCGATTAGCTCCCCCACTACCTCACCACTGGTTTGTGCTTCAGTGGAATAAGAACACCAAGTCTGATCACCAGAGAGGGATGTCATCTCAGTGTGAAAACGACGTTAAAAAAGGCAGCGCATGTGCTAACGGCATCCCTGTCATCGGCTCCTGAAGAGCCAGCAGCCCATTGACGCATTTTGTTTTCATAAGCTGTCCGATATTAATCGCCAGCTATGGGCTGGGGGCAAGCGGCAGGGTTACAGCACTCCCCAGTGTGCCATGTTCTGGGCTTCAACGTCGGCCTAGAGGTGTACAAAAATACAGCTCTACTTCCCATTGACGTTTTTCATTACTAAATAATGGCCATCAGGATCAGACTCTGACAGCACACGCTGATTAATTGAAACGAAAGCCCCCTTGTCTTTATACCCAAGTGCCAAGCTAATGAAAGTTTGACAGCTGAAGACATGGGCCACGTTAGCACATCATGCTAATAGATAGAAGCCGTTAGCTACATCATCAGGCCTTGGGACCAGATTCTGAATCCCTACTTCCACGGGCCAAAGCTGTGAATTCCCTTCAACCCTGAGCATATGACACATGATTTCTGACTAAGTAAGTCTACTGCACAAGAAGGATATATTTTTGGCACAACTCTAGTCATGGGCCTGCCTGCAAGTCCATAGTGTCCACAATCAATTACACAGCTGTCTGGTTTTTCTGCTGGTCTTGTGTTGAGACCTGGTTGCTATTACCATGTTCTCTGTAGATTTTACTTCTACTTGTCCCTACCCTTTTTCCAACCAGGTACTGATAAAACATCTGACCCATTTCAAAGAAGAAATCAATACGTTCCTGTTAGTTCATGAATTATTGTCATTTAGCTGACACACTTCACATAGTGCCCTAGGGTTAGGGTTAGGGTTAGGACACGAGAACGGATGCCTGATGCCTCAGTCATATCTGGAGCTGCCTCAGACAGCAATGTGGGAGGCCCAGCAGGAGTGCATGACACGGAACTGCAGCCACCAGACGACACTGCTGTCCCCCAGATTTGGTGAAGTCCAAACAGCAAGCCTAAGAATCTCATTGAAATAAGGGAGCATAGCTTTACTACAGCCAAAACAATCTCTGTTGTCCTGTGGCGACCATGTAGTCAACTTAATCTCCAGGAAACGTCTTGTTCTATCTTACAGAAAGTCCCTGAATCTTTCAAAGTCAGAGGAGTGATGTATGCCCGAGACTGTGATAAGCCTTCGAATAACTATAATGGAGGAACCTACCAGTGAAAATGGGAAAAGCCTTTGCCGTTTGGCGGGTGCCCAGTGGTAAGGACAGCAGGAAGCGGTCGGGATGGGGACTGGGCTGGAAGAACGCGAATCGCGATGAACTCAGCAGTCTCGCACTGGTGGGGAGAGGCAGAGAGAAGGATGTACTGTGACGACAAAGGGCCAGAATTACAAAGGAACAGCATGGCCAATCAGCAAGCAAATGGATCAAATTAAATTTAACCTGGCAAAAAAAACAAGCATTTTAACAAAAAAGGGGCCCAGAACACCTGTGATCTGGTTTGAACCAGATCACAGTGTCCTTAAGCGAAACATGCTAAGCCTTAAAACCATCTCGGCCTCATATCCTACTTTCACAGGATGTGAAAGAAGACAGTGGCTGGACCATCACCTGTCTAATTTATGGTTTCCCTGAGCCGCTCAGGCATGCTACTCTTCCGAAAAGGCAGCATTTGATTGAGCCCTAATAAAGACGACATGCTCCTGAGGACCACTCTGTTTGTTTGTTTGTTTGTTTATGCGGGTTCAAAACGAACCAGTTAAAAAGGCCCATTACTACGCCCTTTGTCAGCGCCTTGTGGACTCATTTGCATAGTCTTGTCACTGACGAATCGCTTCAAGAGCTTACCTGCTAATTGCAGGCTGCATGCAGGTTTTTTAACAAAACAAACACTTCATTGGGAATGCAGAGGAGGTCGGATAATCATTAGTGCTGAAACAAATCTTTCCTGAAACCCTCATCGCAGCGCAGGAGATGGCACAGGAGGGGAGGAGGTGAGATGCATGACTTCAGATTACATCAAAACCTTTAACACAGAATAGGAATCCATTCAGAAACACAAAATGACAAGAGGTTGTGAAGGAACATGCACTTTCTGCAGGTGAGCGCCGTGGTAAATACACTTGTGCATCTTCACAAACACACACACACATACATACATTTTCTGCGGTGCGTAATTAAATGACCCAGACCAGGCTATGATTTGATTTTAATTACCACACACAAATTAACAAAGAAAATTATTGCACGCTATCTGTATGACAGTATAAGGCCACGCTTTTAATTACAACCACCTCGCCCCCTTCCTTCAAAAGGGAACAGAGAGATTCCACAACAGATAAAATAAGCTTTGTTAAGGTGCTAGTGAGGTGTTCACCGGTGGCTTAGAAGGTCGCACTGGTGCCACACGCTCCAGAACTGGTACCCTGCCTAGTTTGCTATTGCAGTCTAAAGACATACAATTAGGCTAACTGGAATCTCCCAGCAGAGCTCCAGGCACGTCGGTGACCAGCAAAGCCTACGGAAAATGGATTGACAAATGGATGAAAGATACGACTTAACATAACACGCAACTTATAAGCTGCTGAATTGAAAAAAAGTTTTCAGAGTATGACTCGCTGTACCCTGTTTCTATTGCCGGTCTCCACTATTGTCTCCTTAAAGGTTCCCCAGTATGTGTGTATAAGCAAGTTTATTTTCGCTGTTTTACCGCTGTGCTTTTAAGGATCATGCAATAAAAGAGTCTGCTAAAAACTGAACTTTGCTGTCCGACTCATGATCTCGTCGCTACTCCAGCGCCACAATATTGTATTTATTCGATCTGCGACATGTTTATAATCTATTATTAAATCTGGCCAGCAAACTGATCTTTCGTTTCGAAAAACGATGCAATGTGATTCCGCTAATAAGGGGCAAGCTGTTTGACTGGCAGCACCAGTGATATTAGACGAAACTATGGCGGTTATGGATTAAATTTTCCAGATAGTCGGGAGGTTTGGACGCGATAGCCCAAACCCGCTTAAGTGTGTCACAGGAGAGCAAGGGTGGGTCCGGGAGCCGGGAAAATCAGTCACCCGTGCTGAGGTACACCTGACTCATTAATCAAATGGGAGGAAAGGAGAAAAAAAATATATTTACTGGGCTGGACTGTAGATTCATTAACAGGAAACATTTTGGTGTCCTTTCACAGCAAGGACTCGAAAAATGGAACGATCAATAACTAAAAACACAAACATTCGCAGCATTATGAGTTTGAAGGGTCTGAATTCCATCCTCTGTAAAAATTAGATTCGATGAACTTCAGTGATCCCAGAGAAGTTCTTGTACATACTGCAGAGGTCGGACGGCATCCCCGACACCCAAACATCCAGACGACATCCAGCATGCAGCATCACCCTAAGCACTAGTGAAAAAAGGAAGGCCAGCATCTCTGCAGCGGGGAGAAGCGTCCCGGCCGCCATCTTTCTGCTTGGATCCTAACTCAGGCCCAGTATTATACCATGTGACCACATATCCCGTGACAAAAACAAGACCTTTGTCAAATTCAGGTCAGGATTTAATCATCTACTGCACAGTCCATTACAGCACCAAGCAGTTAATGACTGACATTCCCCCCCCACACACACACACACACACCATACCCCAGAGAAAAAGCATTGCTATTTTCCAAGGAATGTGTGCTGAGGTTAAGACAGGTCCCCCCCCCAAATTATAATAAATCCCCCAGCTTGCATAATCTTATCTGCTTGATTAAAATAAAGATTACTACCAGCAACTGGATGAGGTGCCCCTGACTAGCCTTATGATGGCATAACTCATAACCAGAGCTCCGTCGATGACTGTAGTGAATACTCTAACACTGTGCAACTGGGACTTGCATAATTCTTTCAATTAAGCAGAAAGGCCATGATTATACAAATGAATTTAAATGTGCTAGTTTGTAGTTTTACAGGATTTTAATAAGAGGGACAGTCCCTTTGGTTGAGTCCCGTGTTTGTCACAGGAAGCAATGATGTTTCACGGGGGGGGGGCAGGGTGTTACTTGTCAAGATGGGTGACAGTCATTGCAACAGACACCCGCTTAATGACACGTTACAGCCCCCATGTGCTGTGAGCTGACATCAGCAGTCCTAACTCCGCCCTTGTGGTGATGGCCAGTCGCACAGCCTCGTACCCCACCGGGGGGGGGCACACCTTTGTGGTTTTTCCATGCGTGTGCGAAACGGGATCTGCGCTGTCAGGATTTGTAAAACATAAAAGCATGGCTGTGGAGAAGAGTGAACACTCTCTGTGCACACGCTCGGTGCACACTCCACATGCTCGGTGCACACGCCGCATGTAAGGGTACATGGAAGGGTCATTTCCCTGGACTTACACCTGCAGCTTCCACATTGTGAACTCTGTTACCCATAATTCCACACATCAGTGCAGATATGTAGGATTGCATGCCTCTAGCCAGTGAACTCCAAACTCGATCTCTGGTCACCTGTCCTGCACCCTTGCTCTCTACTGTCCGCCACGCTCAGCATAAAGATCACGTCCCTGCTTAAATTATGCATGTCAGGTTCACACGCCCACCGCGACTCGCCGCTGCTGACATGTGTCAGGGGCCCCGTATGTCAGTGCAGGATAACAATGTTGCATCGCCACTCCCATCAGTGCATGTTGGGGTGGCGTGTCATTTTTGAGGAGGTGGGGGGGAGGCAGGTCTTCTCCTGGCCTACCCCACACCATGACCAGACCATGTGACACAGATGCAACATGACAGCCTTGTTTATAATGCCTTCCCCTTCCATGGCCAGACCACACCAAACGTGCACGGTTCTGTTCTAATCACCAGCCGAAGAGCATCACCCTACGGCATTAAGAATGGCTTTCTGGGCCAGGAGTTCACTGAAGGTGTTATGCATGAGTAATTGGGTCATCAGCCTGCATGCACCACATGGTATCAAAGTTTACACCCTTAATCTGCCGGCCCAGGGAGGATGGGCTCCCCCATTGAGTCTGGGTCCTGAGATTCATTCCTAATAGGGAGTTCTTCCTTGCCATTGTTGCTCTGGCTTGCTCTTTGAGCTCATTGGGCAGGGATTATCTGAAGTGCTTTGACACAATGAATTGCTATGAAAATACAAAAATAAATTGAATTTAACTGAAACATGCATTAAGAATCATCACTAACCAGTCATGTTTTATTGCAGACCATTCTTGCTACATATGTTGTTTACAATAATTCACTATGTCAATAAATGGCAACAATCGCCAGTCATGGCATTGCCAATGGATTGAGGGATACATAAAGAACAAGACCAGCGAGTCATCAGTTTCTACAGATTATGTTTATCATTTCTACAACATCTTGAGATGCTGCAATATCAGACCAGGAGGGCAATCACTCGAGGGTTCAGCAAAATAGCCACAATGGACCCAATGGACCAGAGCTCTACGGCTTCTGATAAACACCACCCGGCTCCTCTCACATCCGCACGTACAGTACACTTTATGTTCTGATGCATTTTCCTAACTTTTCCTACATTAATCCTGCCAGAAAGTACTACCAACATTAAACTAGTGGAAGTATCTTTGATTGTCACACATTCAGGGCCAAATCATATTCTGACATCTAAATATACCTCACCTGAAAATTCAGCTGACATTATGATTTATGGCGCATTGATGTCAATTGTGAAACATTTCCCCCAATAATAATTAGGTATGGTGACAAAATATACATGCATGCATGCAATTACCCTGAACCTCGTTCGTGTAATAAAAAATAACATTAACAGTAAGTTCAAGGAAAACATAGTGCAGTAAAACCAAGTTTGAATTTGCATGCATTTATGAACGTGCCTCCTGAAACAGACTGTAATTGCGCTATGCACATGCGTGATAACTATTAGTTTAACGGCTCCACTTGTAGAATGAAAAGAAGGAAGACGTGTTCTCTCCTCTGAAGGCATGTCATCAAATAAGTCTGCCCTGGCACGTTTATAACGACGCATATAGCCAAACGTTACGGTAAACTATGCTCTGTTCCACCAGCAGTAAGTATCTTACTAATGGGCCGACAACTTATTCTAACAGACGGAACACTGACAGAATGCAGATGGTCACATTACTAGCTGGACTACCAATCACAGACGAATCAGGTGCTAATTAAGCTGATAACCAGTCAAGAAAAGCAGGTACAGAAATATAATGTTCTCTATTTGTGACTTTATTGTAAAGAAATATTCTAGTGCTTGAAGTGGACAAAACAGGTTTTGGTACTTGCTTAGTTACTCAGTACCAGGTGCTGGTACTCACTTTGTCACTCAGTGCCAGTTACTGGTACTCACTTTGTCACTCAGTACAAGTTAATGGTACTTACATTGTTACTCAGTACCAGTTATTGTTACTCGCTTTGTTACTCAGTACCAGGTGCGGGGACTCGGCTTGTTATTCAGTACCAGCAGATATTCCAGTAGCTACTTTGAAGAGAAAAAGAAAGAGGCGCTGATGAGTAGCGGCCCACTTCAAGCACTGGAAAAACTCCAATCCTCAAAAAGCAGCTTGAAGATGAATGGAAATGCGCCGTCATGCATCTTTCATCTATGAGTCGAAATACTAGTCCAACATGATTTCCGTGAATTCATTTGATTTCACATTAAAACTCTCCCAACTTCCAAAGTGACCTATTCTATTACCTTTACAGTAAAGAAATAAACAGAACTTTGCTTTTAGAACTGTTTGTCGCCCGCTTTTAATTTTCCGTCTTTTAACCCAGACAACAGGTGCTTTTGATCCACACACCGAGTGAACTGCCAAGTCCTTTTAACGGCGTAACCATTAAGTCCGACGTTTCAGCCTGGGTGTAAGTGACATTTTGATTAGAACTACTAGTATTTTACACAATTGCATCAATGAGGTCTTTGTGTTCAGATAGACAGCTGTCTCATGGGATTGGACGCCAGTAAACAAGTCAGCTGCCATGGGCTTTGTAAACTGCTCTTTTTCTGTGAAATTGCGCAGACAGTACCTCTTTTATTCTGTTTTGTTCGTCTCTGTGAGACATATAGCGTTTCTAATCTGGACTTCTTCCAGATGATTGTTCAAAGGTGACAGTTACGTGAAACCCTGTACTTTGCGGAGATCAACATCAAGTTTTTTTTTTTTTTACTCCCCGCTTGTCATTATCAACAAAGGGCCCCCGTTTTCCCTTGATCTCTTACACCCAGCTTCCTGCGGGCTAGTTCTCATATCGGGAGCAAAACATATTTTTCATACCTTTCAGGTAGTCCCCAGACGCGGATTTTTTCCCTCTCTCTCTCACACACACTCGCTCGTATTGTTTTTGAAACACATTGTTGCTGCTCTGTTTACTTGCGTCTTTCTCTCTTTCTGTTGCAAAAGCATGGTCTTGGTCTTCTGCGCAGATAGTACCGCCTGTAAGCCATCGTGACTTTTTTTTTGTCTTTTTTAAACCAGCCGCCTCCAGCAGGAATGAATGAAATCTGCGAGGAAGCAGTAAGTCGTTTAGGAAGAAAAAAAAAACCTCCAGCCCTGCCTTGTCCCTTTATCCACAATAAGCGTCAGGATCCCAGGTGTACGGACTTAATTTTATAATACACGCACTCGCATTGCCCCGGGGACCTGATTTTAATAACAAAGTTTTATTTTTGTAGACCGTACAATGAAAAAAACAGCGCTGGGTTTGCTTCATTTATTTCGACTTCGCTTACAAAGTAACTTCCATTGCAGTGTTTTGTGTTCTCGGGGTGATGAAGATTAGGTATGAGGTGCCTGACCGGATCCTTTGTGCGGGGGGTTTATGATTTAAATGGTGGCATGTGTGTGGCATCGCTATACTCTTTATCTAAGTAACTGCAAATCGGCAGCATGAAGCGTTCTCGGTACACTATGATGAGTGACACTAGTACTGTTATGTCGTTCCTTTTAGTAACTAATTCGCAGAGATCCGTTATATGTTAATATTACTAAAAGTGCAGCTGGTGTTTTGGCTGAGCAGACAGTGCAACGTGGCCCTTGAAGGGTGTGTGCGTGTGTGTGTCCAGCAATACTACCCCACCCCAGCCACTGGTACCCTGTTTTGCGCTACGTAACAGGACCGACACCCCCAGCTTCCAGACCACATCACTCATCCGCTTAGTGTTTTCAGTGTATGATCATGACAAGCATGCATCCTCCTACAAGGAACCTGCCATTCCCGGCAGTCCCTGTTCAATACTTCTACATTCATATTCGTAGCCTTTAGATTTCGACAAGACAAGGAACAGTCTCGCGATCGTTCACGTCTCATTAAGAAGTTTTGCACACTGGACGTTAAGTTCGACTGCTCCGCCGATCTTGCATTAATTTTGGGCCACTCCACGGAGACCTACTCCTCAAATATCCGTTCGAGATCACCTGCAATTGATCGTTTACGAAAAAGCGTGCTGTGAACGAATTTGTAAAAAATAAAAATAAAATAAAAATCTGCTCACATACACACAGAGACGTACACGGATCCCCAGGCGAAGCAAGAAAAAAAAATTCGACTGCAACAGAAGCTGCGCAAATCTTCTTACAGACTGTTTATCTTCCCCCGTTTCAGTCCGCGCTGCAGGTACCTAAATTCTAGAACTTCGCATTTACATATAATGCGCCGAGGTCCTTGACAAAGCAAAATACTACATGCGTGAAACGTGCACTGGGTGAGTGCAGAATGAAATTTCGGGCATTAAACCTACAAATAGCCTAACCCCCAGCTTTGGGGGCGCGTTTCTCTCTTCAAAGCGTTTTTTTTTTGTTTTGTTTTGTTTATCTGAGATACTTTAGCCTTACCCTGGCTAATCCTCGCCCTTCGTGTTTTCCTTTGTTGACAAATTTGTAGAAAATGCGAGGAAGGTAAGGCTGTAACAAAAGGCATGTAGCGAAGCGGGACGAAACGGGTGTATCCCGCCGCAATCGCGTGCCTCTTTCACCGGGAGCCTCTGGGCAGAACGCGGTCCCTTTGAAGCTCCATGGTGGTGATGCTTACACGCCACGGCAATAAAAGCACAATTTCTAAAAAGGAAAGAGACACTAGCCTGCGTTAATGTGGATTTAAAGGGTGGTGCAGGGAGCTGCGGTTTCACAGGACAAGGTGATATGACCCTCCACCTGGAACCGTGACCCGTAGCATCTGTGGGTTTTTGGAGACCCCACATGAAGTTATCAGATCTCTTTGTCCTATTTAACTCGCGGCGGTCTCACTGACGGGGATGTCGATGTTTTCGGCGAGCCTTTGAAAAGGACGCTCTTGAAAGACCCGCGATTCTATTTAGGTTTCAGAGAGGAGTTGTCGGTGACGCCTTTCTGCGGGGACTGCGTGGATTTATACCCGATCAGGCAGATCACAAGTCGAGCGCATGATCCGTACAATGTCCACACTCACAATTTTCACTGTGATCAGGATAATAAAGATCCAGGCTAGCGTCATTTCTCTGAAGCTGAAACGTAATTGGTATTTGTATCTTGTGTTTTTACATTTCGCTTTGATTATGTGAAAGATTCTCATTTTTAAGTAATAAGAGAAATGCCTATAAAATGTGAGGCACTGATCTCAAACAAAAAGTGTAAGAATTTACCGATTTCAAGAGAAGAACTCTAGGCTACCCCATCTGGACTTACAGACGCGAACTTGAAGCCCATTTATACTTATGGATGTTGCAGAAACACATGTCACAAGAACAATAAAATCAGTTGTTTTACGGTTTATTTTACAATTAGGAAAAAAAAAACAAAATGAAACAACGTTTATTGGTGCGAGCCAATTTTTACAGTAATAAAACATTGAAATGTATATGCACTTTGCATTGCCTTTAATTTCACACAATATCATGCATCAAAACGGATGCAAGAATAGTTAAAATTACTTCTGTAAACCAAGCTGGAGGAGATACATTTTATTAAAAAAACAAAACATTTTTGTGGCTCTACAGTATATATTTATATACATAATTTGTTTTGTTTTTATTTTAATATATATAAAAGGACAATATAAAAGTTAAAGAATGCACATAGGTCTTAAAGTACAAATAATCGTAAGCCGTTGCATTTCGCAAGATATGTCATACGTAGTTTTACATAATGTTGCTAAGCATTTACACGTAACAGACTTCCATGTTTTTACATGGTTTGAAATAGAAGTGCCGCACTATAGAAAGAAACTTGTAACAAATCATATATCTGGAAATTACTAAAAAGTGATACTTTACAATGGAAAATACGACATGTAAATAAAAAATTGCATACATTATTTTCAGTTGGTTTACAAGTCTAAAAGCAGCAACTGAATATTACCTCTTGTCGGTACACTTAAAATGGTTTGATCTCATTCATCTTCTATGCTTATCGAGAATTTACAGATCCTTTCAGAGCTGTCAACTTGAGTAGTGTAAATGCCAGTGAGTCTTTTTAGGAAACAATAGAGGTTAAGACATCATTCAAATCCCTCCAATTTTTAGCAATTAAAATAAAACCAAACCTGGGGGTTTTCTTCACAAAATAAGCTTTTACGTTTTAAGGTGCTACTTCAGTCTTCATGTGGGCAGCAGCCCTTCGTTTGGTGAACATAATTCTCATTAGCATCTTCGCTTAAATTATTTTTACACAGTTCTTAATTTTTGTTTCGGCCACTGCTTTACAAAATAATACAAAAACAGTAGTTTGTTTCTTTGTTTTCGCATAAATGAAAACTAGTATATAAGCTTGAATCACTATATGACATGCACAAACAAAGGGCACATAAATACAAATAATTGATAAAAGCATAAGGTAACAAAAAAAAGCAATAAAGTCATGGTCCAGTTAGGCAGTTTAACAACACAAGAAAGACCAACTTGAAGGCTCATTTCATGCCCAGTGCAGTAGGGTGATCAAATTTAGTGCAAACAAAATTCTCTGGTCAGACTAAACAGCTGCTCCCTTGGGCTTTAAGGTGTGTCCAGCTTCTCTAACTCCGTGACGAACACGAGGTGGTCCTCGGGGGACTTGCCATGCGTTTTGCTCAGGTGCAACTTCACCGCGTGCTTGCTGACGAAGGTCCGACTGCACAGCTTGCACTGGTAAAGGGAGTCATCCTCCGACAGGGCCAAAGAGCCAAAGGCCTTGTCAGCGATCGCTTTTGCCACAGCCTGCTGCTCCCTGATGTGGTCTATAGATAGCTTGGAGAGGTCCTTTAAGCTGAAGCCCAGATGTGACTCCAAATGGCTGATGTAGGTTGAGGGAGTCCTGAACTGAGAGGAGCAGTCGCTGCATAAGAACACCGGCTGCCCTGAGTCTATGTTCTTCAGAAACTTGGTTCCCCCTGTCCGCCTTAGCTGGTACTTGACGTTGGCTAGCCAGTGAGAAATTGTGGTCATGGAGAGGCCTGTGAACTTGCAGATGTGCACCCGCTCCTGGGGGCCGAGGTCAGTCATTACATACTTTCCCTCGGGCGTCTCCCGAAGGCTGGAGGCAAACTGGGCCTGAAGGATGAGGAGGTGTTGGGGATTCCAGTTGGACTGGCGGCCTTTTCGCTTCTGAATGGGAGACATGTCATCCAGCGGATCCTCAAAGGTGCTGCCTTCAGCGTCTGACTTCTCTGACATGGAGGATGGGGTGGAGGACTTGGGTGTCAGCCTGCCCGTGAGGTTTTTCACCATATCTGAAATGTCCATCAGCGCATTTTCCCGCAGTGGGGATGGGATGGCTTCAGGCAAGCTCATGCGGGCAGATCGACTGTCGTTCCCATTATGGCTGCTGTTACTGACCGGAGTGGCCGTGCTGCCATTACTGTTTTTGGATTTGGTCAAGTCCATGGGCTGGTCATCATCTTCATAGTAGTATGGATTCATGGACTTGGCTGGCTTAACCTGAGTTGGCTTGTAGCTGGGCTTTTCCATCATACTGTTGCTGATCTTGTACAGCATAGCCAGAGGGTCCAAGGCGGGGCTGGCAGGCTTCGAGGGCTTGCCCAGGTGGGCATTCATTATTGATTGCAATGCACTCAGCGGGTTAACAAAAGGCTGCTCAGGTGAATGATCAGTGATTATCCCCAAGCTGTTGCAGCCATTGCTAAGGGGTGATTTGTGACCCTCTGTGCCATTCTTGACCCGGGTATCCACAAGGCCCTCCCTGGGCTCCTGCTTGCAGGGGGACACCACCTCTATACCTGTACTACTGTTCTTCACCCTGGGCTTGCTGGTGAAGTCATTTGGGGTAGGGGCATCCCTGTATGCCTTCAACTCAGGAGAAGGCGCTTTTACAGGGAGGGACTTGCATTTATCAGCACTCTTCTCTTCCTCCTTCTCCTTCTTTACAACAACTTTCCCTGTGACCTTCTCCACCAGCTCCTCCATGGCAGAGACATTGCTTCGGTGGAGAGGGGACAGAGATGGACTTCGGGGGGAGTGGACGATTGGCACAGAGTCAGACAACAGTGCTTTTGGGTGGCTGTTGAATGTTGACTGGACCTGGACGCTCTGCACTGAGGACAAGGACGACTTCATCGAACTCTGGATCTGATAGGCAGCATGAATGCTGGGATATCCCCCCCAAGTTGGTGTACCAGTCTGGGCCTTGCTGATTGCACTAGAAACTGTGTTTTCCAAAGACTTGAGGATGTCCAGCCCACCTTTAGGAGAGTCTTCCAGGTCTTCCTCTCTGAGGTACTTGTATGGTGCATTTGCATCAGTCTTCTCTCCAGGCTCCTCCTTCTCTACTTTGATCTTCTTTTCCGGCTCACTTACATCCATTTTTTCCTCCTCCTGCTCCCTCTTTTCCTCTGGGCCTGAGGAGTGACTTGGAGACTTGGGCTGCGACTTAATGCTAGGAGTCGGCAACCTTGAAATGGTCGGTGGCAGTGGGATGGACTGGATTTTCTCCTCCACCACCGGGTCGAACACCAGCTGCTTGCCCTTCTTGGAAGCAGAGTTGGTGACCTTGAGAAAGTGGCCAGTGACCATCATGTGGGCGGTGAGTTGCTGCAGGGTATCATGGGAACTCCCACACTCCATGCATTTTAGGATCTGGGCTTTGCGTGCTTCAAACTGCCACGTGTAGCTGGCCCCGTTTTGATAGCCATAGCGGTTGTTGGGTGTGACATAGGGGTTAGCTGCTTTGGAGTCTTTCCCCGTCTCACTGATGGGTGTGCTACTAATGGACTCTGGGGAACACGGTGAGACCAAGTCCTGAATTGATGCCCGTTTTTTCGTGGATGGGATCAGCTTTGTGGCTAGGGCTGGAACGGGCTCTTTGAGAGGCACTTTCTGGTAGTGTTTCGTTTTGATCATGTGGACGCTCAGGTCTTGCAGAGACTCGAACGAGTGGCCGCAGTACATGCACTTGAGTACCTTCTGGGCATCCTCCTTGCCCTCCATCTCCATCAGCGAGCGCTTCCTGGGCTTGGACCAGCGCTTGCCCTGCTCCTCCTCCTTGTCCTTATTGTCATCCCGGTAGTGACCCGTCTCATTCATGTGAACGGTGAGGTCCACGAGGGTGTCGTAGGCAGCGCTGCAGTCCCTGCACCGGAACTTGCTGGCGCCCGTGAACACGGGCCCGTAGAGCTTGTTATTCTGCCGGTACAGCTGCACGGTGCTGAAGAGGCTGGGCTCGGGCAGCAGGTGGTACGGAGCCTGCTGCAGCGTCTTGGCCAGAGCGGCCTGGTGCCAATCGTAAGTCACGCCCGCACCGTTGCTGGCGATGCTGTTAGTGCTGGCGTTGTTGGCCGCAGCGGTGGTGGCGGAGGTGGTTGTGGTTGTGTCTGCGGTGGCTGAAGCACTGACTCCAGTGCCGCTGCCACAGTTACTATTGCTGCTGATATGGCCGCTCGCGGCGCCCCCCCTCTTGTTGTGGCCCCCGCCATTAACGCCGGTGCCGCTGCCGGCCAGTTTGGCTTTCACAAAGTCCTCGCCGATGCTGGTCCAGGAGGACTCCGAAATCAGGCTTGCATAGACTGCTTTCATCTGCGCCAGACTGTCCTGCAGGGACACACCATTGGCCGCCGGACGGGCCTCCCCTTTCTCCCGGGCGTCCTTCGTCAAGAGGCCCCGAAGGTCCACCAGCCCATCGCTGGCGTCGCTGAGCGGGGAGCCGTATCCGGCGTCGGCATTGGTAGTAGTGCTGAGCGGCGAGTTCTGGAAACTGGGAGGTTCCTTGCCTTCTTCCTCCTCGTTGCACAGCAGCTCCCCGTCCTGTCCATCCAGGGACAGGCCATCATCATGCAGGTGCTCCTCGTCGATCGAGGCGGCCTTTAGTTCGTCCTCAGGCACATATGCTGAGATTGGGGAGGAAAAATAAAACAAATTAAGAATGATAAATCAGATGTGCCACAGTTCTGGTTACAGCAAGGAGCATCGTTAGATGCTCAGTTTTTTCCGGTTTCCATTGTGTATGTAATGACATAGAGACGATTTTTGGTGCGCTCCACAATCAGGAAAAATATTAACATTTTGAAATAAAAATTATTAATCCTTCACCGGCAGCAGAAATCGGGTTACCGAACAGAACGGGGACAAAACGCTATAGATACAATAAACAAACAGCTGCAACCTCCCACATGAGAGCGACAGGGAGGAAAAGATTAAACAGAAATTCACTCAACATATTCGGTGTCTTTAAAACAACTTCAGAATGTGGCCGTTTAGTTTAAGGCAGATCAGTCATTCTAATTTAAAACCACCTAAACAGATCAATGCACACACACTGCCTAATCTTTCAAAGGTTTTTATACTTGTTAGGCTGAAATATTAGTATAATTAAACATTATGTGGTTATTATTTGCATCATGGCATAGTATGTTTTTGACTTGAATTCTTTGCAATCTTCACAATAAGCAGGTTATAATCTGCCTCACTAGGCTGCTGTAGTCTGAACCTGCAAACCCCCCCTGGTCTGGAAAGAGGGGGTTCCTTTCCTTTCTTTTGTTTTCTGCAGAATTTTCTCCACTAGCCCACGGGGAAATACGACTATGCACCCAACGCTCACGTCCGGCTCTCCACCTATGTCTACACCTACGAAGAAAAAATAAATAGCAGGATATGGGAGGCGACGCCAGTTAATGTACCAGCTAATCACACAGCGCACTTTTCCTCTACAGGTCTCCGAACTGACTGTCCCCCGAGCGGCAGCCGGAGCGAATAGGAGCCTCAGATGACAGGAACCTGAAACCACTTATGCGTCACCCTCTCCTACAGCTGGATGGCTTTCCTGATGCTGCTACATCAGCTTCCATATTGGGAACAGCAGGCAGCAGCAGTTGTTAAGGACGTGGACAGGGGTGTGTGTGTGTGTGTGGAGGTGTGTGTTTCTGTTGCCCTTCCGCAATGATGTCAACCTGAATTATTCCAGCACAGCATCCAGAGGCGTAACAGACAGAAGCTTTGAAAAGATGCGTTTGCTAATCTGAGATGCACAATCAAGGGGACTGCAGAAGGCTCTCACCTACAAGGGACTCAAACTCAGGTTTATGCAAGAGACTGGCCCTCTCTTCTCAGCCACGTTACAAATAATAATAATAATTCTTGTTTATTAGCTGAACAAGGGATGAACACAAAGTGTATGTCAGTTCCCAAAAAGTCATGTCTTCAAATTTCTCTGCTCCTACCAGCCATGCTATGGTGTCCCAGTGTGGACCTAATGATGGTTTTTTCCCAAAAAACGTATGTTCCCAAACACGGCCTACATAAAAGGCTCTGCTGATGCCAAAGCAGCTGGTGAGGATGAGGAGAGGGAGGAAGGTGGACTTGGGGCAGAATGACACTCCAGGAAGGGAGCTTATGCTCAGAGGATGAAGACACGGGCTGGGTGGTGACGGAGAACACGGGAGAGTGGGAGCGAGCGAGAGAGCGATCCCCCCCCTCCCGTGCAACTCACTGTCCTCTCCTGTGGAAACAGATGTTCCGTCAGCTTGAAGCGGTGTGCAAAGCCGCCGTGTGGTAATGTGAGCGGACGCGCTGCCTGATAGGCGCAGGGCTGTGCGCGGTAATGCCACCCGAGACGCGCAGGGGATGCATGCACGGTGGTGATGGCGCAGGAGCCTGCGTGCGCATGTTCCCACAGCCCCACGCTCTGGCTTTCGCCAGCTCTTACTCTGCATCGCAAAAAAATCTGCAGAATCCCTATCACAATGTGTGTCATCATTATACATATTATCTGCCATATTTCAAATCAGATAACAGATGAAAAACTTACGCAAATGTGCTTGCTTGCATTTTAATTACAGAGTTCCTAAATATTCAAGGCACAGAGCAGAGAAACTGACATATAACAATATAAAAACGGATCAGATGTTCTTATACATTTTTTTAATTCCCCCCAATAAAAACAAAGACTATAAAGCAATACAACATAAAAATGTACAAGTGACTGACATTGGTGGAGGCGAGGTCTGGCAAGGGCGGGGCACAGCACAGAGTGTCCTGGGAAGGCTGTGGACTGGAGCGCAGTGTTTGAAACGTTTGTCAAGTAAAATTAAAGTTAGTAAATAAAAATGATTGCAGGCCGGCGCACCAGTCGACGCTGAAGCCGCACGCCTCCCGAGAGCACCTCGACTGACATACAGCGGTAGGAGTCGCTCTGTGCGCCCGTGAAATCACAGATGCCACATTTACGGCGCGGCGTTCCAGCTACGCGCTTCCTCCCGGCCTACCGCCCACGCGGAGCGGCCGACCCCGGGGGAAACCCCTCGCGGTTCGGTTAGGTAACGCGCAGCTGCTGCTCATCCCTGCAACCAACCCCACACGTTTCATCTCATCGCATGACTGCAATTTCCACTGCAGTTATTATATAAGACGCAGTGACTGCCGACAACGTCGCATTTTTTTTTTTGCTAAGAAACTCCCGTTTGGGGACAGGTCCCCTTTGCCTTTCAACATCACCCTGACGCCGGCCTGTCAGGCCAACAGAAATGCCCAGCGCGGCGAAGTGCTTCCCGAAGTAAAACGTACCCAAGAGGAAGTCGGACCAGCATCAGCGCAGAAATGCGAGCAGACAGGGCCGCGAGGACGGTATGTCACGCGGCCCACTGCAGCCGGTCCTGAGGACGTCGTCGTCTTCTCTCCTCACCCCCCCACCACCTGTGTTATTTATTCATTCCTTTTGATTTGGGGCGAGAGCGATCACAGCTCCGATTTGGGGCCACTAATGTCCAATTCGGGCCGCCTTCACTCATCCAATTTAGGCGGTCCTGCCGGCTCCCGAGCGGGCCGGAGACGGCGGTGCTTAGCGAGCTCTCGCAGAGGCGGCTGACAGTCTTATTTCTCTGCTAAATTCACTCTGTCACCGGGTCTCCATTACGTGCCACTCAGCACCGATGCCTTTGGACAGGACTGATCAAATGGCACGGACTGACCCAGCAGGCTCAGCAGGAAGCCCACCCCCATCGCGAAGCGTAAATAAAAGGGACATTATTATTTCCTGTGTCCTGGTGTGCGGAGACCAAGCCAATTATGGTAACGCTGTGCCATGGCAACGGAGGTGCCACGTTTGCTGTGGGGCGCAGGGGGCCATTCAGATCGCGCGCGACTGCAGAATAAAGTTTCAGCATGCCGAGTGCAGTCCCGAAGTACAAAACGACACGCTTAAAGCCCTGGGCGTTGTAAAGTATATGCCGCTAGTCTGTATGTGTGTGTTTTAAACTACATAAATGGCTAGAACTTCAGGCAGCCCCGGGCTGGCTGTCCTCTAAACAGGCACAAAACACACGTAGATACAGGCACACAGACAAAACGAAAGGAAACCCAGAGACTAAACAGACGGGCAACCAAACAAAACGGAAAACAGGCACACAGGCTCAATGAAGAGAAACAGACGAAAACATACAGTCACACAAATACTCAGGGACCTAACGGAAAGGAATAAAGGCTCAGAGGCCAAACGAAATGCAACAGAGACTAAACATACAGTCACACAAACACTCAGGGACCTAACAGAAAGGAATAAAGGCTCAGAGGCCAAACGAAATGCAACAGAGACTAAACATATAGTCACACAAACACTCAGGGACCTAACAGAAAGGAATAAAGGCTCAGAGGCCAAACGAAATGCAACAGAGAAAACATACAGTCACACAAACACTCAGGAACCTAACAGAAAGGAATACAGGCTCTCAGGCCAAGCAAAAAGCCACACACAACCACCCACACATACACACACACACACACACACACACACACACAATGTAGAGCAGCATATGTGGGGATGCAGGTCTTCCCTAAATTAATATCCGCCCCCGCCGTCCCCTGCTGCCCACACTGCCCCCCCTATCCCCACCCATATGGCAATGGGCCTCCGGGCCAAAACTGACCGGCACTCCGCCACCTCCGCGAGACCGGCACGCTTCATCGGTCCATCAGCCACGTCGCGCCGTGCCAGGGACAGCCCGGGACAGGAAGGCGCGCGCGGCCAACGCGGCGGTCAGACCACGCCAGCTCAGGAAACAAAGACCCCTGAAATCTGAGCCAGTGCCACGGTCAAACTGCGAGGCCCCTCCGTCCATCTCTGCTCTTTCTGGGACTAAAGGTCTTTCACAAAAAAAAACAGAGAACGATTAAAGATATATCGTGTTACAGTCACCACGGCACGCAGAAGAGACACATCCTTTGAAGAATACCTTCCTAAAACGGTACACTGTCTGCTTTTCACACCACTGCACCCTAACAGAACCAGGCCAGAAGTTAAGAAAAAGGACTGTCAGGAAGATAAAGAGCCACTGTGTGTGGCTGCTAAACAGTAACCATTTTAACATTCATACTCACCATTTAATATGTTTACATTTCTTAAATATTCTGGAACCAAACCCCCTGAGTGGAAGGGGATGGAGATGCGAGTTTTAAATGCTAACAAACACACCACAGCCTAGTTATTCTTTAGCAAATCATAGTCCAAAGATCTCACTGCAGTTTCCAAGCAGCGTTACTAAATGACATGCTCGTTTAGGTAAATAGGTTAATGATACTTTGTCGAAGAGAAAGCATTGTTGGAGCGGTGCACACAGAAAATGCAGGCGTGCCGTTTTCTGTCATCAGACAGAGCCCAGAGCACCATGTCTTTACACCTTTAGCGTGAGGTGGATTTTCCGGGCCGGTCTACTGATGAATGCGGCCGGGACAGTATGACAGAGACACAAAGCAGGTCCACACAAAAACACCTGTCTTCGGCAAGCAAGCAAGCTCCACTATGTACGGAGCGCTGATCCAGCCCAGGGAATCTATCAAAAGGGGAGCCGATCCCAGTTATAAATTAACTGACAAAGGGCACTGTGGCCTCTCTGATTGGCTCTCACTCCAGTGACTGCTTCTCGCTTTCCTCCCAGCCTAATTCTGTATTTAGCGTTATGTTCCTAGCACTGCTCATAATCAGTGGCCTGGCTTTGTCCTCCGGTCCTACAAATCCCACAAACAATGCTGCAAATAACCTTCCGATGCATCCAAGTGTAACACAACAATACGCAGCCTACAGGCGTCCAACACCACGCCAGCTCATTGACCACCACGCCACCTGCTGGTTCACACCCATTCAGCGCCACAGAGCAAGCCAAGTACACGCAGTGCCGGACGGCACTCTGACACGCCTCCACCTGGCACCGTCCGGAAGTAACCCCCCGAGCACCAGCTTTCAGCCATGCCTGCAGTAATGGTTCTGAACTTTGAGAAGGACAGGCTGAGAAACGCAAAATCATTTCTTATGTGCCCTGCAATAACGGTCTCTCTTACATACATCATCATCTTTAAAGATTATAAAGGGATATCCAAAGTGGTTTGGTCCCCCCATCCCTAGAACAGGGGTTCCCCAGTTCCGGTCCTGGAGGGCCGAGTTTGCTGGTGAGCTGAGTAAGGTGTGCTTGAGGAGAGAAATGTGCAAACTGTGTGGCAGACTGGCCCTCCAGGACTGGAATTGGAGAACCCTGTACTAGAACTGACTGCATTACCTAGGAGTGGACCCCGGCAACTCCAGATACCCTGTGAAGAGGAAGCCAGGTGGCAGTTAGATTCCCAAAAAAAAAAAAAGACATCCCCCCACCTTTATACCAGTAAATCAGGTAGCAAGCAGGCAAATGCCATAATGATGCCATAATAAATAATAAATACGTTTGTGACAACACTCTGAGGATTAAGTCCTTTCATATTAGAAGGGTCAGAAAACTATTATGTAAATTAAGTAGATTATCAAGTTAATTTCGAAGTTTTATTTTCATCTCCACGTCATACAGGGAGTGTTTTATTCCACAGGTCACTCATTGCATAGTGCAGTATTAGGTCTGAATAACATTATTCCTATTTATTTTTTTATGAATTCCCTCAGCAAAACTTTCCAAGATAAATCGACAGAGAAGCTTATTGAAATTGAAGCAATTTCTTCCCCTTCCTGCCATATTTTCTATTTTATGATTAGGATGCTTTTTGGAAAACAAGCTGGAGAAAAAAAATAAACAAAATAAACAGAAAGGAGGACACAAAGGAAACTTGGACTTCATGAAACTCTGAGTTAACTTTGCCAAAGGCCGAAGTATACAGAACAAGAGCCACACAGAATGATCTACGTAGCATATTACTACAGCACGGAGTACGGCAGGGCTACAGTAACATTACCGGCAGAGTGCGGCAGGGCTACAGTAACATTACCGGCAGAGTGCGGCAGGGCTACAGTAACATTACAGGCAGAGTGCGGCAGGGCTACAGTAACATTACCGGCAGAGTGCGGCAGGGCTACAGTAACATTACAGGCAGAGTACGGCAGGGCTACAGTAACATTACAGGCAGAGTGCGGCAGGGCTACAGTAACATTACAGAGTACGCCAGGGCTACAGTAACATTACTAGAGGGGTATGGTAGGGTTACATTAATAATACAAGAGCATTTTAATTTTTGTATGTTCTGTCTATTAGATGCACTTGATCCCTGGTGATCTCAGTCCTCGATCAGTTAAATACCCAATACAATCAGAAGGGCACTAGTTCAAATCCTTGGAAGGAAACGGCTTGAGATAAGCCAAGAGTGAGTTACAAATGAAAGCACAGCGGAGGTGCTACACAAGGGAGGAGGGGGATCGGAGGGGCGAAGGAGCAAGGCGCTCCTGTTTTATTTATAGGGGGGGGCTATTTTTATCTGGCTCACGGATGAGAGAAGAGGGTCATGTTCCAAGCCGCAGCCACGTGGCGGTGGTCCCATCCGCGGACTCCACACACGCGCACGCACATACCCACCCACCCACGCATGAAGCCCAGCGGCCAGCGCCGGCCGGGCGAATCGGGCCCATCCGCGGCACCCGCCGCTCCGTCCACAGAGCCCCAAGACTTCCAAATATCTGCTGCCCCTGCCAAATGAGTCACGGCTTCAGAGCACCGGCATGCCATGACACAGGAAGTGCACGTCTGAGGCGTGACGGTGGCTGGGATCACACACCCCCCGACCCCCACCTCACTAAGAGAAACCCCAGGCCCTCCCTGAACATCTTCTCCCTGGCTAATACAGGATCTCTCACGCTCTCATTTATCATTATGTGCTGTCAGTAAGTGTTTAGTACCTAATGTTTTAGCCCCAAGCCATTTTCATACCATCTTACTAGTGGATACTAGACTGAATCGGGTCGGGCTCGGTGCTCATGGGTAGTGAAGTATGACCCTCCTGCAATCTGACCCAACATCCTCCAGGTTACACATTTTTTTCCATTTAAATGGCACTGATGCGAAGCCTGTATCTCCACCCCACAACCAGGGACTAAAGATCGCCCACAAACTAGCACAACCTCTTCCTTTCCGCTGGCTGTTGGGAAGGGGGAGCTGGAGGGCTGGGCAGGCAGTCGGACAGCCCTTCTCGCTGCCTGGGAGAGAGGCCGCCCATTCGACAAGCCTCGAGTAATTAAAACCATAAATCTCACTGTCTCCTTTAATTATAACAAACAAACAGGGGTGTGAGCAAGTAAACGAATTGCATGTCACGCCCGTGCTAACGAACCCCCATCTTTCAGAAAATAATAAATCACAAGGTGGGCCTAATTATGCCTTTTCTTTACAATCCAGCCAAAAACAAAACATATTACAAAGGCGACAGTTAAAAAACACACACTCGGCAGGGGCGAAGAGGCACCTTATCTGCTGCTAATCTGTTGACGGATCCACTTTATATCCAGATTCACTTGAGGGATGACAGGAAAAAGGCAACAGTGCAAAAGAGCCGTGCTGATGTGACAGCAGAAGTAACTCCAATTAAAACAATCGCTAGATTAAAAATGGTGACCGAAAATTAATTACGGGAGACTTTTCAGGCTGCGTGTCAGTGCCAGAAAGTGATTTAATTCACACTTCTTCGACAGGGAGCACAATGGAGGCTATTTATGGGCCGGTGGGGTGGGGGGTAAGTACAAAATCAGCTCTGTGTAATGACATAATCTCTCACTTTCTGTGTCTGGATTCTTTAAACACTTTAAATGCGCTCATGCAGCATTCGCGGAGCGTGATCTCAGCCTAAGGTTTCTCTCTTGCGTGGTTGCGTTTCAGAGGCAGTCAAAAGAAAAGCTAGAGGCAAAGTTGAGTAAAATTTTTAAAAACCAACAAACAAAAATTCCTTTGCTATAGCTCCTGCCCATCCTTCTACACCTGCTGTCCCTCACACGCACACAGATACACACACACACACACACACACACACACACACGTTTGTATTCCTATCTCAGTGAGGACCATCGATTCATTTCTATGGGAAAACCCTAAACCCAATCACGATACCCATGACCCCTACCCAGCCCTAACCATAACTATAAGTAACCAAACAATACACAAGGCTTTTGGCATTTTTACTTTTGCATGATTGCATTCACAGATTTTTTTAAATGAAGTCACTTTTTTTGAGGATTTGCCATGCTTGCGAGATACTTTGGTGCTTGTAAGTACAGCAAAACCTGTAAACTAGCACATACACACCCACACACAGAGCTGCTGGTGACTCCCTGGCCTCCAGTCACAGCTGCCATGACGACACTCACCCGATAAATCACTCCTTCCCATCTCCCCCACCTCCCTGTGGTCAGACGGTGACCTTTATAATGGGCAGCCCTATGACCCACATCCAATCTGCTCTTTAACATGGGAGCCTAACACACACACGCACTCCCAAACTCAGACAGAGCACAGAACCGCGAGGCCAGAAGCCCGCCTCTATCGCCGTGGTTGCCGCGGCGAGCGCTCCATTCATTGGCTCATCTCCCTGTCCCTCCCTTGAACCAGCATCTGCCAACCAACTCCAGGGCATAGCGCAGAAACCATTAGACAGATGCTAATGAGCCCCTGGAGGCACTTGCATTCGTGTGGCCAATCTCTACAGGCGGTGCAAAAGCAAGCGTCCCTGATTGGACGCAAGAGGAAGCCGTTTAAAAAAAAAAAAAAGAAGAAGAAGATGCCTCATCTGGCAAAACTCTCAAGGAAAATAAATCCAATTTGGATTTGAATAAGGCCAGAAAGTGCATAAGGAGTGAGACAGGCAGCAAGGAGTGAGAGAGAGAGAGAGAGAGAGAGAGAGAGTGTGAGAGAGAGAGAGAGTGCGAGAGAGAGAGTCTGCTCAGAGCCCGCCTACTCCTGCACTCCCATCCCACATGCAGACACTGCAAAGGGCAACAGGTGGTCTAGCGGTTAGGGAGCCAACCTTAAGACTCTGAAAGTCGAAGCTTCCAGTTTCAAGGAAGGATGGGTGGTTGGCGAGAAGATGGCAACCAAAAGCTATGGTACCTAGGTGACCATTTAAACGGACGGTGCTTAATAAACGGCATTTATAATCTGATGCTACCTGACGCCAACGGCAGCGCGGACCTCGTGATTGAGTGACAGTTAAAACAAAGAGGGGGTGACTCACGGCTAGCGGACCTGCCGACTTCCTTTCTAGGGGACACTTTCTGCTTTCTCCACTTCTCCTTCCAGCGCTTAGGTAAGGGGGGGTAGGGAAGTACGGAGGTGACAGGAGCAGGCATGGCCAGCTGGGAAGCCCCCCCCACCCAAGGCGCAACCCACCCCCCGACAGGGTCAGCCGGCCCACCCCACAACAGATTGCGGCTGGGGGTGGGGGGCAACCGTCTGTCAGCGAGTGCCAATCAAAGGACACGAAAGGTACCCTCCAGACGGGGATCCGCCAATCAGGTCTCAGATCTCAGCCTCTTCTCACATCTTTGTTTCTCCACAATCCTCCTCTAAATCCATCTTTGCCCCCTCCCCCACCCCCATCACCTCAGTTTCGACAGCAACCATTTGGTTACCAATAATAGAGTGACAGGTAACAAGGACAGTGACTGGTAGCTTTCGCCTGTTTGGGGAGGGGGGAGGGGGAGCAGGTGTTCGGGGAAAGCTGCCAGTCTCGCACGCGGGATCGGCACCTTTCATTACGAAAGGATCTGACGCCCCCCCCCCGGGCTCAACTTCAAAACATTCGTCCTTCAGCACAATCCTGGGTGATTTATATGGCGGAGGTCTTTGTCTGCTACCTAAGCTGAAACAAGTAGGCCTTCAGAGATGTTTCCGGATATAAATCGTAGATTCGCACATGGGAGGCCTGCTCCCAAGGGGCACCACTGCAGGCCGCTCAACAACCTAAAAAAGTCAATCGTCGCCAGCTCGGGCCTTCAGGTAGGCCCCCTCCTCCTTGGTGACCTTTATCCCTATTGTCATTGCTCAGGAACTTCAAAAGCCAGCTGGACCCCCCCCCCCCAATTATAGCTTCACTTATATCCGTGAATTAATTGCGGCGTGCTACAGGACCGCGGCCATTTCTGCTCCCTCGGCGTTCGTGGGGATCTCCTGGGCTTTGCTGGGGCTGCAAAACTCGAGCACTAGAACGTTGCTTCGCAAACAGCACAGACACGGCGAGCGGGGCATCAGAGGTGTCGTTAATTAATGAAGCGAGTGGACTTAACGAGCTCGGAGGAGGAGAGGAGGAGCCCGAAACGGCTGAGGGCGGGAAAAAACAGAGGAAGAGGTGAGGCAACGAGAGGGGGGGGAGAGAGAGAAAACGACGCTGACCTTTAACTGCCCTCTACCCAACTCATACTCAACACATTACCTCATATATGGGCTGTTCAATTCACATTTCAACAGCTGTGAAAGGAAACAGAATCTTGCACATCAGCCCGAGAAACGGAGACCGCGGGCGGAGAAGTACGCAGACGAGAGACGTGACCTCGCTGCTGACATCCAGCTGTGCACGTCACGCACTGTGAATCATCGCCCTCACCCCCCAGCACGACACAAAGACATGGGAACAAGGTTACTACGCTTGCGACACCCCCCCAACATTAAAAAAAAGCTTGACTGTCCCGATACTGAGTAGCACTTTACCACACTTGCACCCTCCCGCCACACTACAAGCCCCGAGACGAAAGAGAAAAGGAGATGAAATCGTCAGTGAGAGGGGTGCGTGGGCTGCTGACCCACATTGCACCCGGGGCGACGAGCATGAACTCAATAGCTAGAACCACCTTACACAGAGGTACTGCAAAGCCGGTCCCGGAGCTCGCCTGATGCTCCACAGCAGCTCTGACAAGCCCTGTGTGATGACAGGACCCACCAAACCCAGGACCCTCCACCCGCTGGAGACCTTACTGGGGGGGGAGGCCAGTACCCACCTAACAGACCAGCTGAGAGTTTATGGGGTAATGCTAAACTCCTTATGTCAATGTTCTGACACCCCCCCCCCCAACCCACAACATTTTACAGCCCCTTCTGCTTTGAACAAAAAACCAGCTGCAGCCCGATCCTCCAAACCAGAGCCACTTTCCTTAGGTTTAATAACAACAACAAAAAAAAGCTTTAAGACACAGTAAATCCAGGTAAAAATTAATAACCAGGATATTCATAAAACAACCCAACTGCAAGCCATGCATTTCCAGCCTCCCTTTCTTAGAAAAAAAAAAAAGATAATAAATAAAAACAAAATTCTTAAGCAAATCAAATCCACTTTTAGGCTATATGGGCGCCATCTTCTCCCTTAACAAGCAGGACGGCGGCTGACAGACGGGCTTTCAGACGCTCGCCGAGACCCCCGGAGCCACGCTAAGCGTCAGCCGTCAGCCGGCTGCGGGACTGACGGGCCCGTCAGCTTATAGGCGCCTGACACCAGCTCCTACACGCCGCCAGCGCTCGCCCTACAATATATTCTATTTCCCGTATAATGTGAAATAATCCTTTGAGTGAGATAGTAATATACTTGGCATATCTGGGCAATAAAATCTGTCACTGACAGGCATTAATTTTATATTTATAACGGGTTCAATCACGTAATGACGACGGCGGCTGCTGGCGCGGAGGCCTTATTACCTCCCGCTCTAATGTGCGCTTGATTAAAGTTACGTCCTAATAATCCTGATGAATAGCCGCCGAATCCGGTCTAAAATAACCCATTATTAGGCAGATAGTTTTGATTGACTCGTGTTTAAAAATGACTTATCCGGCACCGGGGGAGATAAAAAAAGGCGAAGTTTAAAATTATAAAACACCTAAAAGTAGTGCTAATTAAAGGCTCGGCTGTGTTGTTCCCGTCATCCTGAGGAATAAGCAGGAGATGCCTCCCTAAAAGGCGACACGGCGGCAAACTTTATCCCATTTTATTTTATTTTATTGTATTTTATTTTAAGGGGCACGCTGACATACGAGCGAAAAGATTTGCGTGGGGAAAAAAAACGGCATTTAAAAGTAGCGGGTGTGTCAGGCGCAGAGGCTAAAGGGAAGGGCTGGCTGAGAGGGGGAGGCAGGCCGAGGCGGGGGCCTCGGGTTACGGCGGCGACGGCAGGAGAGAGGGGCCGCGCCGGAGCATCCTAATGTAGCCGTAAATCAGGCGGCAGACAGGAAGCCCTCTCAGAGGCTCATGTCACGGGGGATCAATGGCGAGGGGGCGTCTTTCTCAGGCTGGCTTAGCTATTAAGGGAACGACGCACGCTGGGGAGCGCAGGGGAAGGGAAAACACACCGATGACTATCGTCTCTTTAACTGTAGGGGGAAAAACACTAAAATGCTTTTTTTTTTAATGAGTCAGTTCCATTGCACTACCCCTCTCTCTCTCACACACACACACACGCGCACGTACGCAATCCATTAAAGTTCTGCAGCTTTCAAAATGCCCCCCCAGGGGTCTTTCTCGAGTTCCTGGCCCCCCCTCCCCTTCAGTCCCAGAGCTTAAATAATATCAGGCATGACAAATAGAGGTACAGTTCTGATATCCGCAATCCATCTTTGCTTTAAAGACGCATCCATCTTCGATAATGTGGCCGGGGTGGGGGGGGTAAAATGAGGGGACGTGGCTGCTTTTGCTGACCTTCTATGGAGTCGGAGGGGGGGCAGGGAGGAGAGAGAGAGCTGGGGCTGCCCTGAGCGATGCCTGTCAGCTCAAAGGAACAAATGAGGCCCAGGAAGCCAAATGGAGGCACTCCTCCTGAGGGACAGAGGGAGGGAGGGATGGAAAGAGAGAGATACGTGGAGAGGGGAAGCCTCATCACAGATAGCCTGGCTTGTGGCGTCTGCCTCCCACCCAGGCCACCTCCATGCGTATGGACCTCCCGACCCGAGCAGGGTGGTCTGCAACAGCTCAGCTCCTCCCTCCATCCGAGTGGGCCCATCCACCCCAAGCACACATGCGCCAAGAAGGAATTTACTTCTCAATGCCACACAGTGCCTGTCTGAACGGATGGAGTGTGTGTGTGTGAGTGTGCATGTCTGAGTGTGTAAGTGTGCGTGTATGCGTGTCTCTGTGCGTTTGTCTGAGTGTGTGTGTCTGAGTGTGCGCGTGTCTCTTTGCGAGTGTGTGTGTGTGTGTGTGCGCGCGTGTCATAGTGTGTGTGTGTGTGTGTGTGCGCGTGCGTGTCTCTTTGCGAGTGTGTGTGTGCGTGTCTGTGTGCGCGCGTGTCTGAGTGTGTGTGTGAGGACAAACCCAGAGGGATATTTTCCCCTCAACACTACAGGTCTGAATTAAATGAATAATCATATGGTGTAATGCACCTTCACACGGCAAGCTCGCATGCAGGACCCGGTCCACAAACAAACAATATTTAAACCCCCCAAAGCACAGCCATAAAGCAGAAGAACAAATGTTTCACATCTAAAATAACTTAAAGAATTAGGCAAAACCATACAGGAAAAAAAATCTCAGAATCGCATTTAAACTCCTCCAATACACTCACGGGAATGATAATTTGATGTGTGAAGTTATGATTGTGTGCATGTGTGTGCGTGTGTGTGTGCATGTGAGTGTGTGTCGGGGGG
>JAODKN010000134.1:8386728-8398259 GCA_026774425.1 Petrocephalus zakoni
CGCCGTGGGGGGGGGGGGGGGGGGCGGCGCGGGGGGCCCCGGCGGGCCCCCCCGCCAGAATCTGGTGGCTGAGGCCTCCTGAGCCATCACCTTACCACAGGCTTTGGATGAGTGGCCCCTGGGGCGATTTTGAGGGAAAAAGATAGGGATACACTTCACCCTTCCCCGTGAGATTGGCGGACAGCGCCCATTATGGAAATCCCGGGCCATCAAGTAGCAATCGGAATCAATATTCCAGCTAATTCTCCTGGTAAGTTTGCAACTAAATAACTAACCAGGGTCCCGCCATGACCGGGAACCGATAAATACCTATACTCAAAAATCAGCACGACAAAAGGGGTCAGATTCTAATACATTTCCCCACTTAAGAACTTTAAGACCTCAATTCAATATTTCATCCTGCTCGAAACGGGGCAAATTAAAATAAATACCGCGCGCACTTCGATCCTTCTCGCATGAAGCTCGCACAATTCGTCACAAGCAAGCGTTTGAAATTATAAACTAGCAGTTCAAAGCTTCTCCTTTTTTTCCCCTGACCTCCTGTTCGGTCCGCTTCGGCACCTCATATTTCAGAAAACTGCTTAAAATTCTGCAACTGTCCTTTGTTCGCTCTGGCTGTTAATGCCCAACTTCAAAGGCAGCTCCTCATTAGGACAGAGGTAGAAATCCCCCCCATCAGCCATTTACATTTGCTAAGAGCTTTTTATATATTATATATAAAATACTTGAAAGCTCCGGATCACTAGAGCTCAATCGTGTTTGTGCAATGAAAGCATCTGATGGCCGAAAGAGACCCCAAAGTCGCGCGGCGCAGAAACTGGAAGCGCGCAAAGTAACTGGCGTTTTTGCATCCCCTGGACCGCCTGGCGGTAGCGCGTTACATTCTGATCCCCCGTCTGACGCGCATGAGTCAGTGGGCACAGCTTTGCAGGCGCCCAGTAACTGGAAATGATCTAACTTCCCCGATCACCCCCTCCACGGGAACAGGGGGGGAGAGATAAGGACGCCGCTTCTTTAAAAACTTTTCCCCTCCCTCCATTTCTTTTTTTTTTTTTTTGGGGAGGGGATGGGAAGTTGTCCTTTGAGTGGCTAAAGCTGTCAAGAGCATGCGTGTTTCCATGGTGAGTGATTTATTGATGTTTATCGGGGACGCGCGGATCAAAGAGCGCCACGTGACAGGCGATCAATCACGCATCAAATCAGGGATGGCAATCCTCTAATAAAAGCTCGCAGAGAGAGAAAGAGAAAGACGGTCAGCTTCCTGTCAGCCCCCCCTCGCTTTCGCTTCTAATTAAAAGATGCATTTCCAGTCTACTTTTTTATATATATATACAGCGCGATTGACCCGAAACGACACGTTTCTGCTCCCCCGAATGAAGCAGACCCTGCAGAGCTTAGTGCGTTCACGTGCATTAAAAACCCCGCTACGCACAAGATCCGCAGAAATGCGGACAGATCCGCGTCCATTCTGACAAAGAGTCGGGGCTGTACATCTTACATTAGGGGGGGGGGGGAGTTACATCCGTATTGGTACGTCATTTTAGGGCTGCGTGTGTTACCTCCTGCTGTACATGAACTGTCTTCGGGGGCGGGGGGGTGCAGCTGAAAAAATACTATTTTAACTGCGGATCTGTAAGAGCTGCGAGGTCATACTCTTAAAAAATAAAGAACGGGGGTATTTTGCGACCCGATGAATACTTGTTTTTACACACAACTACTTCTCATTTGACAGATAATCTTTGTATAATTGTTTAGGTTTAGATCTTTTTTTATTATTTTGAAATCCCCGCAGGGTCTGTGAAGGCTGCGTTCGGCTTACCTGCGGACCGCCTCGGTTCCTGTTGCTTTCGCCTCGGCATAGTGCTTCCGATGACTTCCCACTAGTCTTTTCATGCAGGAGCCAAAATAAAATTTCGATCAGCCGAGAAAAGAAAAAATAAATAAATAAAACGATGCTTTTCTGAATGTCGCTTGGATTGTTTATTATTATTATTATTATTATTATCCCCCCGAAAAGAGACAGGATTCCTTTTCTTGTTGGATAATTTGCGGGATAAGTCCCGAAGTCTGTCGGAAGTCTCTTTCAACGCGGCGGCAAAGCTCGACGTATCCCCCTTTTGTAAAATGAGAGTGAAAAACAACAAAAAAAAGGCAAAACGTTAAAATGAGCGACGGAGGAGGCGAGGTCCCTGCGTAGCTGCGGCGCAAAAATCCCCCGAACTCATAGCGCGTCCGCGGAGGCAGTCAGAGGAGCCGACTTTCGCGCAATCCCAGCGCGTCCATGGGGAGAGGAGACCGCCACATCTGACAAGGATGGATATTTGGCGAAAAAAGAAAAAGCGAACACTTCCAGCATGAACACCTTGTTTTATTGTATCCCCTTATCAGCGCTCCTGGTTCCCAGAGCTACAACCGAAAGGAAATTAGGAGAAAACAAGACAGGCAATTAGATGGTTAATGTCAGTCAGTCACTACGCCACCTCAAAGCTGGATCAAGGGAGAGTAGCTCGCCGGCAGTCAAATACTTTCCGTCTCCCCCGCCCTTCCACTCGGGCGGCTTGGGCTAGGCTCCTTCTTCTTTAAGCTACATTTAGGAGACGGAGCGGCGATTCCCCCCCACTTTGGCTGGGGAGCGCACGGCGGCGCGCCGCGACTGCGCCAAAGAAAGCGGACGCTCCGGCGCGGCGATCTGGCATGCGGGGGGGATCCGCCAGCCCCCGGGAGGAAAAAAAAAAGTCCACCGGCAGGGATCAGCCAGCCCCTGGAAAAGTCCACCGACTGAACGGTCCTGGGCTGAGAAAAGCCAGCCGACACGCACATCCAGAGCCCAGGAGCGCCTCAGACAGCCTCAACTGATAGACAGACGCATCGAGTTGGGTTTTCCTGCTTCACTTTTACTCCTCCCCTCGCTACCAGCGTCACCCTGACAGTAAAACCTACCTGTCAATCTTTTTAATTGTCTTTTCTCTCTCTCTCTCCCTCTCTCTCCCCGAACTGAGCGCCCTGACAAAGGAAGGCTTGGATCTGCCTCATGGAAACGTCAAAGTCATGCGATTGTGGAGCATTAAACTTGAGCCGCTATAAGAGGAGTACAATAGGTTATTATAGCTAAGCTAATATGCCCGCAGATCGTGTTAATTTTACATTTGGAAATGTGAGCCGTCGCTCGATTTCCACGGATTAAACGATACTTCCAAGTAGGCTGCAGATATCCAGGCAGGGGAAATGCGTTAGTTACTCCCCTTAAACTATTACAGCTACGCAAATAAAAAAACAAACGCTTTTAATGCATTTATTTTTAGAACCTGCCCCGTAAACACCTGACCGTGGAGGCAAGGTGGAAATTCACGGCGTCACCGCTGCCTTATATTTCAATAAGAAAGTTAAGGCGCCTTCGCGCAGCAAACAGCGCTATCCCAGCACAGAGCCGCTCGGGGAACTTCTCGGCAACCGAAATCTGCGTGCAAAATATTATACGAGACACGCAATAAAGAGTAACAATAGTGAATAGTGATAAAACACTTGTGCTCAGTTGCAGGCACTGCACCCACCCCGGGTCCCCCATCTCCCGACACTGGTGCCCTCTCCCTCCATCCCTCCTTTTGAAGGATGTTTGGAAACTGCAGATTGATTCGTTTCACCTTACTAGGAAGTGAACGCTTTGCACGGGAAGAGGAGGGACCCACTCGGGCCAGCGACTCCATGGCAGCCGGGCTGCTCCGTCTCTTATTTGTCAAGGGCTGGAATTGACGCGTTAAAGCGGCGGTGCGCGCAGATCAGCGATAATCGCGATAGAATAGCGATACGCCGGCCGGGTTCCGTAAGATCGGCGCACACAGAGTGTCCGTGAACTTTGTCGCGCTGCCCCCCCCTCCCCGCTCCTCCTCCTCCTCCTCCTGCTGCAGCCGCAGGGCAATGTCCACTTCACTTTTATTCCGTACCATAAGGGTGTCTCCAGCGCGCCGCTGGGGACGCGGAGCCAGAGACGCACTTTGCCGGCCGGCCGCGGTCGCGCTGCAGCCGCGTCGCCCCGTAATAGATCTGTCGTACTCCAGGCACTTCATGGATTTCAAGGGCTCCTCCATACCTAGCGCCATGAAAAAGCTGGCGGTGACAAAGCTGAGCCCAAAATTCAGGGACGCCGTCTCCTTGCAAACCGCTCCGGTCCCGACACCTGGCGACGGAGACTTACTGATAAGAAATCGGTGAGTTTTATATAGTATTCTGCGCTGTGTTTAGCCGTTTTGTTGTGTTTGGGGAACATATAACAAGGAGATTTAAATATCACCTTTATCGTACTATTACATCCAAGTGTATTGTTAGATCGGGGTAAGCAGCCGTCCTGTAGGATCCGGAATAGGTCCTTACCTCTTGCCGTGCAGCAACGCTCCTGTGAGAGTCCCCGCCGCCTCCTGGGCGATCATTTATGCAGAACGCGCAGAATAATGTGGAGATATGTCGTAGTTCCGCCCCAACATCTGTCTATCAATCCGTCCGCGCACGTTGATCTCCCTGCACGGGCTACGTCACGCAGCCGCAGCCAGAAAGCCGCCGGGACCTGCGGGCAGCGCCGGGGCGCCGCGCCGCGCCGTCCGCCCACCATTCCCCCTCCGCCACCCCGTCGCACCCTGCTCGCCCATTTCCCCTTTGCTTTCTGTTTTTGCTCTTTCGAAATAATAACCGCGGACGACACGAAGACTCTCCGACAACCTGCGATTTCTCAGAATAGTGACGAGACGCTCCCTATTATTTAAAAGCGAGATGGTTAGGGTAGTGCTCGTTATTACACCGTGAAATTACGCTTAATATGGCTAATAACTTATTGGTGACTTATGCGTCAACAAATATGAAGACTCGCGAATTTAATTTGCTCAACTAAATTTGTTCAATTCGCTCATATAAACATGACAGAATAAAATGTTACTATAAGCTGTAAATGTATTATTATGATCATTCTTTTAATCTTAATTCATTTCAGATGGGCTGCACTGTGTGTACTATCCTTGTAAAACGGCACAACTTTTAAATATACGTACACACGGTTACTGTAGCTTAGTTTTAGGTCCTAATGCCGAAATACTGTAGTGGATTTTACATTACAATTAGTACCGATTCTGATGTCTGTTATTCTGTTGTCTTTGACAATTTGATCACCTAGACAGTCCACTTTTTACATTTATTACGGACATCTTGATCCAGTAAAATTAGCAGTTTTATCTAAAATTATCGTGCTTGTGTAAATTTTTCATGTTTATTCCCTCTTTTTTGTTATAGGCCTAATCGTTAACAAACTAAACAAGATATTTGTTAGTGTGTGTTTTAACATGTCATTCTGCATGTTATTCACGTAGGCCGTTTTTCCTACTTTGTTTCAGTAAATACTTAATGTAATATTTGGTAAAATCTTACTTCATGGCCAGTAGAATATAGGTCGCCGTGTTATCAACGCAGTCTACTGTAAATAAATCCACCATTGATAAGATCTTACCCTTTTAGTAAGTAAAAAAAATACATATTATATATAAAATGTAACGTTCCCGGCGGTTTACGCATTTATATATTCTGCTTTGACAAAAGTAAAAATTCAAATAGTAAGAGCCATTTACTTAAAAAAAAATGTTTGCCTGTTAAGTGAGATTTAGCAGATTTAAGGGCTTTGAAGATACTTTATTATTGCGCGCCCAAACTGTAGTCCCTCACGGTACCCACGCAAATTGCAGGCTCTACTTTATTAAGAAGTTTAATGGGGGAAGGAGACCGCGTCTCACATTTGAGACCCCCTTATGTCTTGGGGGGGTTCCTTCATTTCTAAGTTACCTGACTTGACTTTCGGGCGCCTTTTCCTGCGGGTCCCGGAGGGTCCTGTGGGTCAAAGCGCCGCTCCGAGCCCGTAGGGCCATAAACTCAGAAAAATATCAGTTTACTTATGAACCTCGGCTTCCCCGCAGAAACGGGGTCGCATCTAGATTTTAAGGATTAGCGTGTAATGTTACTTACCTGCAAGAATGAGGCCGCTATCGGATATGCAACATTCGTTCCCGAATAAACCACTAGATGCAGCGAGTAGCCTACTATTATAGTATTGTGGTCCGGCCACCGTGATCATGTGTAGGCCTAATATATTTAAACTCTTTAAATCGAAAATAAAACGTTAGAGACGAAGTGGAAACAGTTAATTGATATTTAATTTCCACGGTGCTTTGCGCATCTCCGTAAGCTTATAGGCCCGCCGTGCGGATTTTGTCTGTGCCAAGGCTTTGTTTGCTAAATACCCGCTAAATAAATGGTGAATTTAGAACTACTGTGGTAGTGCTCAGATTTCATTTTAAACTCATAATATCAGCATGTTTGGGGCTATTTTTATTAAATTACATGTAAGTACAGTGTATAACAAATTTATGTAAACACGAGTCTCTGAGGGAGGACATGCGTTTATTTAAATATACCCATGTTAAGTGCTTATATGGCCACTAATCTGACAATTTAAAGTCTTAATAATATTTTTAAATGCCCAAATGTGTTTAAGGCCCTACATATAATCATTACTATTGTTGTTGTTTTTGTGTTGTTATCATTCTAATGACAATGATAAATATTTACTGTTTGCTAATTGTTAATGCTCTAACAGTACCTTGGGCACCTTTAAGTTGTCCGAGAGCACGACAGCGGCACCCGGTTACGCCGATCAGCTTTAAGGTCGTGTACGACCATGCTGTCCATGTATCCATGCCGGACTCAGAGTTAGAGGCTTGGGTCACGTGGCGTGACCCTGAAACATGATGTTGGCATGTGGGGGGCTGGTGGAGCACAGCTCTGTTCTCACGAGGACCTCTCCTTTAGGCTTCCAGGGGCGTTTCCACAGTGTCAGAGGCTTTCTGGGGACATTCCTGTTTAGGGGTTAAGACTCGGATGAAAGGTGGATCAGTTCTCTCATTTCTCTTTTCATTTGAAAGATCGTCATGTTTGGATTTTAAGGTCTCACGTTGGGCTGAACTCTTGTCAGATAACTGTTTACTTTATTGAATACTGTATCTTTGTAATAATGTTGAGATCACCACTTTAAAGATTTTTAGTCATCATCATGTTTGTTTCATTAATAAAATGATCAGTTAGCAGTAGTTTAAGATGTTACCGCATGACTGAAATGGTGGTAATCTTGTGGATACATTGTTTCTCAACAGCATTCATTAATAACGCAGGATTCATTATGGCTGATATTTAAAAATGAGAAAAAAACAACTTAATATTTTGTGATGCTTTTAATGGAAAACTCAGGATCTCAGGACCATGAAAACAACTTGACATATCTAAAAAAAAAAAAAAACTTGTGGGGGGGGGGCAGTAGCAGTCAGAGACTGTCGGAAAGTGTCTGCTTAATTAGTGCCGTATATTTTGCTGAACACACAAGAGACCCTGTGTTGCTTGGCGTGTCGACTAGATTTACACGTTTATTATAGAACATGGACACATTCACGTAATACATTATAGGAAGCTTCACATTTACACTGTAGAATTGGAGACATTACTTATGTTATCTGCATTTAATTATTGCAAGAATTCACATCATTTATCATGGTTGTTTCGTCCCCCTAAGCGGCCTAATCTTGAGTTGGTTATGCAGCCGACTCAAAGGTGCAACAGATAATCCCATCCAGGAATTTAGCCGAGGAGTCCCTCTGTAATTTGCCCCGTGCCTTTTGCATGCAGTGACATACACAAACACTGAAGCTCCAGCTGAAACATTCTTGAAATTTACACTGCAAATGCTTGTGTACTGACTACATCTCGTGTCTTCGTCTTCGCTGTTTTAACCATTTTGGAATTTCACCCTTTTTTTGGAGGTGGGTGTTCACCGTGTTCATCGTGAGGCCGTGCTCATGTCCACTCAAAAGTAATGGGAGAGACGAACTGCCAGTGTTCAATCCCATTTACGGTAACTGTATTATATTGTAACTGTATTGTATTATAACTGTATTTTAATTGCGATAAAAACTGTGTGTCGCACATAAAGCACAAAGATGAGTCTGTGCAAGAATAGAGTTTTTTTATATTTGCTTTATCTTTATCTGTATATTTATGATTCCCGAGATTCTAAACGTCTTTTGAGAAATCGTCCTGGGAGAGATGCAGAAGGTTGTAATGTATGTATTTTTTCCCCATGAGCAGCTCCATGGATAGCGAGTTCTTGTGGCAAGCTCTGAGTTTTGTCTCTACACAACCCTGTTCCGTCGGAATTTCAGCCGCGGTTTTCGGACGCAGCGAATAGCAAGGGCAGAGTGTACACCATACCCTTCCCTTCAGCAGTTCAGCAGCAAAAAGGAAAGCAGGGCTTGCTGGTTTCATTGGGCGAGCTTGTCGACAGGTTGGGGCCTCACCATAGCGACTCTGAGGGCCACAAAGGTCGTGACCTTGACTAATTCCTAGGAGAAAGCTTCTTTGAAAGCACTCATCCAACACCTCTGCTTTTATTACAATACTTGACACATCACATGTGATGTCATAGACTTGTCATGCAAATTTTTTTCATGTGATTTGTCCCTGGGGAAGAAAAATATATGCTGTGTATAAATATAGATGTTTATCCTGTGTATAATGACAGCACTCATCTTCTGCTTCCTGTACTTTCAACCTTGTCATCTGTTTATTTTCATGCCGCGCGGCGTCTCCTCCTCTCTGCCCGCCTGTGCAGATGTGTGAGTGTCTCACGTTGCCCCTCTCCCTCCCACGCCACTCAGATTCGTTGGCATCAACGCATCCGACATCAATTACACGGCGGGCCGCTACGACACCTCGGTCAAGCCACCGTTCGACGTGGGGTTCGAGGGCGTCGGCGAGGTGGTGGGCGTGGGCCTGAGCGCCAGCGCGCACTTCACCGTAGGCGACACCGTGGCCTACTTCGTGGAGGGCGCCTTCGCCGAGTACACCGTGATCCCCGCCAAAAAGGGCCTGCACGTGCCAGCCGTGAAGCCGGAGTTCCTGGCGATGCTGCTGAGCGGAGCCACCGCCTACATCGCACTGAAGAAGCTGGGCGAGCTGGCACAGGGCCAGACCGTGCTGGTGACGGCGGCCGCCGGGGGCACCGGGCAGTTTGCCGTGCAGTTCGCCAAAGCGGCCGGCTGCCACGTGATTGGCCTGTGCTCCTCAGACACGAAGGCTGGCTTCCTGAAGACCGTCGGCTGTGACAGACCCATCAACTACCGCAAAGAGGACCTGCCGGCAGTCCTGCGCCGGGAATACCCGCTCGGAGTGGACGTGATCTACGAGTCCGTGGGCGGCGATGTCTTTGATCTGGCCATCAACAACCTGGCAGTCAAAGGCCGGTTGATCATCATCGGCTTCATTTCCGGCTACCAGTCGGACATGGGCCTCGCGCCGGTGAAGGCCTCCGCGCTCCCGGCCAAGCTGCTGAAGAAGTCCGCCAGCGTTCGTGGATTCTTCCTGCCACATTACCTGTCCGACTACGGGGAGGCGCTGGCGAGCATGCTGAGCATGCATGGTCGCGGCGAGTTGGTGTGCGAGGTCGACCGCGGGGACACGGCTCCTGGGGGCAGGTTCGTGGGCCTGGAGTCCGTGTTTCGTGCCGTCGACCACATGTACAGTGGGGGGAACCTCGGCAAGGTGGTGGTGGCACTGGGGCCGGAGGCTGAGAGCAAGCTGTGAGCGGGAAGCCGAAATGCACAGGGATAGACACAGGCGTAAAGTGAGCAGACACACGTGTAAATGGTATCCCAGTATCAGAGAAATGAAAGTGCCTGTTTTTTCTCTATAAGGCCAAAGGCAGCCTGTTAATTTAGACTGATTTTCCTGTTCATTTACATTGAATTCTTACACATGGTGGTAGTAAAACTCAATAGATTACAGAACTCTGGAGATCCAGGGCAGCTGGGGGGGGGGCTGGGGCCCACATGACCAGCAGGCCCTTAAAACGGGGACTCTGCTGCCATCGTGTGCATGTTAAACCCCCAATAAGGGGGTGACAGCACGCATGTACCTGCTTATCATCAGCTGTCCTCACCTGGTCAACAGGAATCGAATGCTGAAGGAGACAAGACCGCAGTGTTTAACAACCTCTATTCACAACCTTCAACAGTGAAAGTGATTTTCTGTTTATTGAGATACTCCTGCCTTTCCCCTGTTATAGCTGCTGTGTTTTTTTTCCTTTGGCTAATGCACTATTTTTGTTTTCATATAAATAAAACTGCTCATTGTACTCAGTCCTGCACTGCGGGTAATTATTCCGAGAAACCGTTTAACTGCAGGAAGATTTTATTACATTCTGTGTTTGCTTACTGGATGGCTTCTGAAGTACCCTGTTATACAGGGCTTTTAACATTTGTTGTTGTTTCTTTACAGTTTATTTATTTTTTATTGCGAGATTGTCCTTAAATACAGCAGTGTGTCCTCAGCAGAAACTCAGTTAAAGGTTTTCGCTTGAGGGGACACTAGAGATTCGCTACCTGGCTTTTAAAAGGGCAAATCAGCGACCTCGAGTTCTGTTCCGTAACGATGGTGCCCCTTGCTGGCCAGTCCTTTGGGTAGACATGTAGGCTAGATAACAGTCATCATGGGGGGTTGGGGGGTGTTTGTGAAGTAGGTAGGGAGTAAGAGAACAGGGCCCCCTGCCCAGATTCAGCTACATTACTCATGCCAGCAGGAGCTGAGAGATGTCTGCCAGGAACAAACAGAATACACCAGGGCGGTGATTCCGGAATGCTCTGCCATTAAATACAAAGACGTGTACGGGCTACTGCACAAGCGACCGAAAACACCACAGTGCTGAAGCATTCATTTTTTCGCTCCAGTGTTTAAAAAGTTGAAAAGGACCGTAGGTCTAGATCTCGTTCACGACCAGTTGGACCCGGTACTGAAGCTGTTGTAAACCCCCATCATTGACAGAGTTGGACTAGTCCATGGTTGATCCTATCCTAATTAATAAAATTGGAACAGACCACCTGTCACAACCCCTGCCCCCCACCACCCCCCCCCCCGGTCACAGAGTTGGACTGCTCTATATGTTGTTACTTTATCTTCCCCACCCAAGTTGGGTTAGTCCATATGCTTTACCAAATCAGAAAATTGGACTAGTCTATGTGAAATATCCGGGATGGACTGCTCCATTAATTCTGTCCCCCGGTCAGCTGTCCTTTTCAGTGCTAACAGGGGATGACGACTATCTGCTCAGCGTGGATGCTGCACGCTGTTCCCTGGACCTGGGTTTTCATCACAGTGTCATGTGACGCCATCCTCACGGTCAGTCAGTTAGGAGACACACGTGCGGCTTTTGTGTGTTTAACTTCCATCGCCTCACCAAACTCCTCCCTTCAGTCCCTCACCTGCACCCCACGTCCATGCAGCCCTGAAAAAGGCTGGTGTACCAAAACCCCGACGTGGCTGGTTTTGTGTGAAAGGTTTCTGCTGAGCCATTCTGTCCCGTCTGCCAGGCTGAGCCGACTTGCAGCAGCGTCACCCTGTAACAGCCTCACTCTGTAACAGCGTCACCCTGTAACAGCCTCACTCTGTAACAGCCTCAC
>JAODKN010000134.1:8398359-8419318 GCA_026774425.1 Petrocephalus zakoni
GCAGCAGCGTCACCCTGTAACAGCCTCACTCTGTAACAGCGTCACCCTGTAACAGCCTCACTCTGTAACAGCCTCACCTTGTAACAGCCTCACCCTGTAACAGCCTCACCCTGTAACAGCCTCACTCTAACAGCCTCACTCTGTAACAGCCTCACTCTGTAGCAGCGTCACCCTGTAGCAGCGTCACCCTGTAACAGCATCACGCCACACTGATGAACTGCTCCGCACAGTCCCAGCCAACAGTACCCCCACCTGCAGAGGAAAGGCCTCGATGTGGCCGCTCCCAGACCAGACCCCAGCAGCTGAGCTCCAGTGCATTCCCTGGGGGGCCCTCTCTCAATACTGGCCCACTCCCCCTCCCCCTCGATACTTACGACCTAATTACAGCATCCTACATGACTAATTAATCACTGTTGCCCCAATCACAGTGACAAGGCCGCAAAGGTGACTTTCCTTAAAAATCTCCCATTCGCATGATTTATTTTTTTTCCCTCAATCACTACAATTATGTTATCCGGACGTCTGTCCGGCTCTGGGCCCAAGGGCCGTGCCCAAATGGCTGCCGTGGTCAGGATGCATTTCACACACTTTCCAGACAAGGCTGCAGTTGAGGAAGATGAAGGTCTTCAGATGATGTATGTGTGTGTGTGTGTGGGAGGGATCATAGCCATGATGACAAGCACAGCCATGTCAAAGCATTTTAATGACACAGGTAGCACAGAGGGAGGGGCTTAATGAGCTCACTCACAGGAGACCTCCTTGGACTTTGATGGACTTGAAAGTGTCCCAGGCAAGGTGACCAACCAATCTTCTGGGCTGTCACAGTCAATGGCAATAAATCCCAATCATCCCATGTGAGCTGATGAAGAATTCATCCTAAATTAATGGAAATACTTGTAATGAGACAGAAAGGGAATCTGGAGGTGTTAAAATGGCCACTCAGTGGCATTTTGAACCTGAAGAAGGTAGATCTGGTCAGTGTGGTCGATGCGTATGATCCCAAAGTTCTTGGTAGGCTGAAATCTGACGTCTTTAGTGCAGCACTTTCCATATATTTCCATATATTTGCGAGGTAATAAAACAAAAAAAAAGTTTATTCTGCAATAATTCTCAGGAGAGGCAGGAAAAAAGAGTCAAAGGCTTGGGTGTTTGAACATTCGCACCACCACGGAGCTGAGAAACACTCTCAGTGTGAAGCTGGGAAATTTACCACAAGCGTGTCCTAGAGCCCCATTCCTACATTATTTAGGCAGAAGCCATTTTTATGGTCGCTGATTAAATCAGGCCCTTCTTCCATTCATTGTCTTCTGGAAGTTCTGGCGAGCTCACCAGTCCTGGGCCTCTTTCCATTAGCCCCCCTTTAACTTTTGTGTCGGAATCGAATGCCTGGGCTTATGGATATTCTGTGCACCAAAAATATAATCAATCGATACAGTGGATTAAGTTGCGCCTGTTTTTTTCCCCCCTACCATCTTGTATCGCTATTTTCAGGCCTCCGAATGACTCATCCGTCGAAGGATGAAGCTCTGCTGGTTGTGACGCCACCTCTTCAGCTGGTGCTCTCTGAAGACATGGAACTTTCCAGAAGAACGTCTCCAAGCCTGCGCCAGAAAGTGAGGAGCCATCAGTAACGGGCAGGTGCCTGGACCTCACCCTGTACCATTCTGAGATGAGACACTCTTCGCCCAGGAAGCCTTATTAAGCAAAGCACACCAAGACTGAGGTTGTAACTTCTTCCCCCCTGACAACTGAGTTAGGAGCAGTGTGCTTTCTACATGGCCTAGGTTCAGCCATCCCGATCAAAATGACCAAGCTGGTCTGGGATCAGCCTCTCAGGGGTTCATGACAGTGCAGTGTCACTTGAACCAGCAGGACAGTTCTAAAATTGACTGCTTGGTGTGTATTTTCTGCCTTCCAGTTTATGCTGATCTGTCGCATTTTTTTTTCTCAAACAGCTATTCGCTGGGGGCAGAGAACGCACCCACCGTCCCACTGTTGCCCCAGGCACCGTTGTCCCTTTTTCCTCAGGAAAACACACTCTCAGGTGGTTGGTAGCGGTGCTACGAATGCCGTAAAGCACACCGCATTTGACTGATCGCTGGTGGGTGGGTGAAGGGGCTGGTTAGAGGGTTTTTTTTCTTTCTTCAACACGGTTAGGAAAGGGGGGGTCTACCGCGCACTCTCCATATGAGTGACAGGTGCGCAACCATGTAGGGCCGCCTGTCGCGGGTGGGGAGGGCAGAACCCAGAAAAATTACATGGTATAAGAAGGCCGACGGTGTCAGGTGTCCAGGCGAGGCCAGGCTGCGTGCGCATCATTCAGTCATCGCAGGAAATGGATAATGCATTTCGCGCTTCTCGGATCATGTCCGCCCTCTCTCCGCCGCTTTCCCTGAATTGTTTTCTTTTTTTTTTTTGTCCACCGCATTCGAAGATGCATAATCGCAGAGCCAGGAAAACCTCTCCCCCAGTCCCTAGCCATGTGCCGAATTAATCCTAATTGGGAGAGATGAACGCTCAAAGCAGGAAGTCAACTTCTGCATAATTAGGCGGCGTTGAGTCCCAGCTTTCCCGCGCACGGCATGTTTACCTTCATGTCGGGGTTGATGTTGGCCAATTAGTGACAGGGAAACAGTTTAACCTCCGTCATTCACTACGTATCGAGGGTGATGGGGTGTTAACCGAGGTGGTGGGGGCACGGAAATCTTGAGGAGATTCTTGAACACCACAGCGACATTTAAAGCATCCAAAATAGGAGCTGTAATTAAATGGGGTGGCGTGTGGGTGTAGCTAGGCCAGGGCTCCATTGTAACATTCGCAGAGGTCAGAAAGACGTTGCGAATGAGGAGGAGAGGGCGTCCTGGGGCTGCTGGGAAACCTGGTGTCTCCTCCTGGAAGGAGGTGGCACTTCTGCACGTCTTGTAGAATACATTCTAATTAGCACCTGAACGGCAGCGGAAGCGGCAGGCAAAGTGTGTCATCGCACAGATAATTATTTCAATAAAGTAATTAGGAGAAAGGCAGCGGGTCCTGCGACCCTCCAGGATAGGGGTCAGGCGGCCCCCCTTCGGGAGTATGGTGGTTACAAACAAATGGTGCCTGGGTCCTCGAATAATGATAAAAGAGAGTAAGAGTGGTTGATGCCTTAACCACTATGCCATCTGCTGATGAGTGAGAAGTGTGGGATGGTTTGTTTTGTCCCAGAGCACATTTTTTACCCATAATCCTCCATCTCCCGGTGTCCTCGGCACTGCGGCGGTGATGAAATGAGGCTGTGGGCCTTGTCGCCCTGCCTTTGCAGTGATTGATGTACTCTGTGTGGCCTGCTTCTGCCTTTGGAGCGTGCGTCTCTGGAGGAATGGTGAGTAACGTCCCTGCCCTTCCCCCCATCCCAAGGCCTGTTCAAGCCACACCCACACCATCCCAGGCTAAGTGATTTCTTTTACTCGTGCTCAAAAAGACACACCAACTACATGCCCCCAGTGCTAAAGGCCTGGTTTAAGATAATGTTATTTGTTCTCACATTGTTCTTCTGTCTCTAGTGTTGCTCATAAATGAATACAAAGAGACCTGGCAGGCAAGTGTCTTTCTCTTGGCTGTCTTTTCCCATCGATACTTACATTTACATTTATTTATTTTATTCAGCAGACACTTTTGTCCAAAGCAATGAGCAAGTGAGGCAAATAGTACATTAGAAACATACGGCTTTCAGGGAGTCGAGTGGGCATAAGTGCAGCTATGCTGAGCTTCTGATAAATGCCCAGTTACAAGTATAAGTAGTTTAGAAGTAAAACCTACACAACATCTTCCAACAAAGCAAGAATCTAATGAGACCAAAGACCTGAAATGCAACATTAAGAACATAGAACATAGAGAAACATCAGGCTAGTAGAGGAATTCATGGAACAGATGAGTCTTGAGGTGTTTCTTGAACGTAGCGAGGGAATCTGAGGAACGGAAGTGGTTTGGCAGCTCATTCCACCATCAAGAGAACCACACATCGGAAATGTCTGGAGAGAAACTTCTCTCATGGTGGAGGGATTGCCAAGCGGCGATGGCTTGCTGGTTGAAGAGGGTGAGACGGGATGTAGGCCTCTTGGTGGAGATGGGTGCTTGTTCATTAATGGATCTGAAGACCAGCACCAATGACTTGAACTATATATACTATGTAGGGTGTTGCAGTAGTCTAGTCATGAGCTAACATGTGCCTGGACTAGAAGCTGAGCTGCATACTCCGACGGAAAAGGCCTGATCTTCCTGATGTTATACCGGGTGAATCTGCAAGATCAGGGGAGTGTTGTTATGTGCTCAGCTAGTCGTCAATCATTACTCCTTACTTTCTGGCAGACCTTGATGGAGACAGCATCAATGATCTAGGCTGAATAGTGATGTCATAATGGACGTTAGGGCTGGCAGGGAAGACAGGAATCTCAGGCCTGGAGAGGTTTAACTGGAGGTGATGTTCCCATGTCCAGGCTGAAATATCACTGAGGTATGCAGAGATCTGAGTGGAGACTGTGGTGTCATCAGAAGAGAAGGGCAGATATATTTGGATGTCAGTGGTGTAGTAGTGATAGGAGAAGCCATGTGACTAGATGATCTGGCCTAGAGAGGTAGTGTCAAAAGAGAAGAGGACCAAGGACAGAGCCTTGGGGGATACCGGCTGCCAACTGATGTGACTTAGACACCTCTGCACCCCAGGCCACTTAATTTTACTTACTGTATTCAAAGATACTTCATTATATTTTCTGTATCCATTGATACTTCATCGTAGTTACCATCACCTTCACTTCATTTCACTTCACGTCCATCAATACTTCATCATACCCACTGTGTCCACAGCTACTTCATGAGACTCACCATGTCTCTCAGTGCTTCATCATAATTTCTGTATCATTCGGTCCCTCATCATACTTACCAAGTCCAACAATTCTTCACCATTCTTACTGAGTCCATCGATATTTCATCATACTTACAATGTCCATCGATAATTCATCATATCATGTCCATTCATGTCTCATCGTATTTACCACGTCCATCTATTCTTTTTCATGCTGTGTTCATCAACGCTTTACCACACTTACCATGTCCATCAGTATTTCATTATACTAACCATGTCCATCGATACTTTATTATACTGTGTCCTTCAATGCTTGATCATACTTTCCATGGCCATCATACATTCATCATAGTAACCATGTCCATTGGCATTTCAGCACGCTTACTGAGTCTATTAATACTTCCTCATTTTTACTGTGTCCACTGCTATTTTAATACTATTACATGTTGTCATGCAGGGCTTTTAAGAATGCCATAATGACAGTCAATAAGCTCCCCCCCCATCTGTGTTATGGTACCAGCCACAGAAACAAACACAGGAAAAACAATATCAGATAAATAAGCAGATGTATTTTCCACTCACTTGTCATAATGCCAGCTCTCTCTGTCTGGGTCCACTGTGTTATTTTATGGATTATAGGGTCTTAATGCTGCGGCCTGCTGTGTTGTGAAAATGGGATATGTGTGCAGAGACTTGGATACATGTGTTTTGCTTTCAATTAATATCCAGTTAGCCTGAGGTGCTGGCCGTTCATATGAGCCTCTCTCTCTTTCTGGCTCAGTGATGTTTTCTGAGGTCTTTGCTACCTCTCCCTCCCTCTCTCCCTCCCTCCCTCCCCCATTCTCTCTCTCTCTCTCTCTCCCCCTCTCCCTTTCTCCCTCTTCCAAGCTTCACCGCTCATCAGGGAAACATCTTGATGAGCAGACAATTAGCCCATGGTTTCCACTTGCTCCTTCATTGCTCAGTCCCATTAATGGGGTAGATACCTCCTTCTTTATAACTGGGGGTGGGTTACGTCAGCGTCTCACCAGCAGCAAGCACCTGAACTCGCAGTGACCACGATGCACCCAAAAGGTCATTTCTGCATCAGAGAGACAGGGACCATAGAGTTGGGTAACTGATACAGTGTACAGTTTACACAAAACTGTGAAACTGATACAGTGTAGAATTTACACAGAGCTGTGTAACTGATGCAGTGTAGAGTTTACACAGATCTGGGTAACTGATACAGTGTACACTTTACACAGAACTGGGTGATTGATACAGTGTAGAGTTTACACAGACCTGTGTAATTGATACAGTGTACAGTTTACACAGAGCTGTACAATAGTGATAGATAGTGCTGTATAATGTATAGAGCGCATAGATTTGTATGCATTTTAATGTCAGTACCTAATATGCTTTTGTTTTTTCCTTGGCCCATTGACAGGAGTCCTCTCAGCATGGGATGAAGAAAGGCTAGAGCGAAGCATATGGATGCGATTTCCAGAACGCTCTGTGGAGCGTGGTGTGCGACACTCGTCAAAAGCGGCCGGGAAGGCCGGCCCGCTGTCTGCCGGGGGGTGACCTCTCGGGGCGGCGGGCACTGAAACCTCCATGACATCATGACACCTCTTTGGCAACGGCCACCAAGCGCACAGGTTTTTGCATATAGAATGTATACATGGCCGTCGCCCCCCCCCAGCCACCCGCTTGCCTTACAGGGAGGCTGTACACCTTAAGGAAGACATCATCAGCAGGGGTGGATGGGGGGGGGGCTATTTTTGTGTCAGGAAGGTCAGGTGACTTGGCAGGGTCAAGTACAGGAATGCTGTCAAAGGAAAAAGAGGCCAACATAACGAAAAAAAATTAAACGTAGAGGCAAAATATGAAATTTCCGTTCCGTTACGTAACCTTCTCACATGCCTTGCCCTTCGCTGCCGTTTTGGAGAGGGCCCTCACTTTGAAATCATTTCTAAAAATTCTTGCAGTAAGTTATGCGCCTGTTTAACCTGCGGTTCTCCCCTGACAGAAATGCAGATAATGCAGCTGATGAAATGCTAATGATTTCATCTTTCAGAATAGCGAGCCGCTAACTTCTCACGGGCTGCGGCGTCAGAGCTGAGCCCCAGGAATTTATTAAGCGGGGAGTGATTAACATTCAGAGTGGCCTGCGGAGTCACTCAGCCCCACCCCGGCTAGAACTGCAGATGCACATCGTCGGTACGCAAACGCACTGCATGCTGGGTAACAGCTCCACCACGTGTACTAACTGTGTTCTCTGTGCGCGGTTTCCAAGCGGCTACACACCGTCTCTAAGTCTTACCCCCCCCCCTTCATTTTTTTTTGAGCTGTGGCATAAGACTGTTTGTTTTTTTTGGGGGGGGGGGATACACTGACTCGTCAAGGTGGAAATAAGCCCCTCATGGAGGGCTTTTAGCTCAGGGGCCTGACGTGCGGGAATCACAGCAGCCCTCCGGCGCTGATCCGAATGCGTTACCATCAAACCCAGGTTGCTTACCTAATGTTTACTCACTCTGCCATTAAATACATGCCAAAGTAGAAGCCCCACCAGGACTAGAGGGGCTGACAAAGCCAATTTACCAGGGTTCGACTTTAGATTAAAAATAATGTTATAGTAAGGCATCCTCAAGCAGTATATGTTCTACTGCTAGATATCAGATATCAGAGGAGCCACCTTGGTAAGAAAATCGAGAAGAAATGGGCTTGATATTTACAAGATATGAGGCATGTAACCAGACCGTCCCGAGTTCTCTACCTCTGCCACTGCCTGCTGCCTCAGGCATCCGATTAGACATACCCATGGGTGTTTCCCGCATATTGCCCAATCATAGATAGCTCCATCTTGTCTGTGATTGGCCAGTGGCAATGGGCGTGGCAGCCCGTTGGGCATGTGGGGGTCTTATTTTCTCCTCTTTTGGACAGTTAACTGAACTGCTTGGCTTCAAGGGACATGATTTTTTTTTCTCCGTAATTAAAAAAAACAGTAAAAGATGACTTTAATTAATCATCTAAGCTGTGGGACAGCATTCTCGTGTCAGAACACAACTGGACCCAGCAGAGAGGAAGTGACACAAATACAATAGCAGCAAATGACCCTGCACCCTACAGCAGATTAAAAACACTGTTAATTACTCACATAGATGTTAATGCATGTCTTCTATAGAAAGCAGCCTGGTCCAGTCTGGTCCTTGTGGTTTCTTTTTCCCCTAATACAGCCGTTTGCAGAGGGAAGGATAAATGATTATAATTACGGAATTAGTTGAAGTGTTTATGGGCTCAGCTGGGAGGGGAAACCAACAGTAACTGTGACACAGGATCAAAGCCGTTTGGGTTTTGAGGGTTCTGTTGGTTTTGCACCCTTATTTCTGCAGGAGAAGGAACGAGCAGTTACATTAACGAATTAAAACAAGATGTTCAGCTTTGTTTAACGTGCAACTTTCCCAAGCTAAAAAGATATATTATGTATCTGAAACATCACTGGCAACACTTTACTTAAAACAGTTATCTATAATGCATTATAAATGCCTTCATAATGCCTTATAATGGTCGGTATATGAATTAATAAATTAATACATTTTCTATTGACAGGCATTTGATATTATAGGGTTGATTATAATACTTCATAAGCTCAAATGAAGCTCTCATCTATAAAGCACTATAGATTAATTCCTAATACATTATAATGGTTGGTATAAGAATTAAAAATGTTTTGTACTGCATTATGAAGGTATCTATTTGCATTATAGATGAGAGCTTCATAAAGCATTCATAATGCATAATAAACATGCCTATAATGTACACCTACAGGACCTTTTATGATATCCCATTCTATATCCATAGGCACCAGGAGTTACACCCCCCCAGTGGGAATTCTTGCCCAGTACAACTGCCATCTTGAAAATAATCACAAACTCAGAAAACAAAATAAAATAAATGAACAAATAAATGGATTAATAATGGATGCATGGACAAATGAAGGGATCCGAGCCATAGTGATTATTAAAATGATTATTATCGTCTCTGAGTGCTAAACTGCAGACTGATTTTTTTAAATACATTATATAATCTATAAGACTTATTGCAAAGGTGGCATCTTATGACAGTAGCATGCTTGAATTCACTGAGCTCTTGAGAATGACCCGTTCTTTCACAAATGTTTTTAAACCTGATATTATACACCAGGTCTGAATTAAACACCTGAATTCAGTGATTGAGAGGTATGTCCCGATACTTTTGTCCATGTAGTGTATATATAGTCGTGTTAATAATGCTTTATGAATGTATTATAATGTGTTTTTAATGTGTTCTTATACACATGGCATTCGTAGAAAGTCTTACCATATCATTTATACTAGGGACGCCACCCTGATTTCACACCGCCAGTGCTGTGGGTTCGAATCCCACCCCTGGCCTATTTGCATGCCGTTTGCATGGTGACCCTCCATATAGCTTTCTCCCATAGTGCAGGTGTAGCAGGTGCAGCAGGTGAGTGGAGGTGCCTGTTTGTGCCCAGCAATAGGCTGGCATAGATCCCCAGTGTCCCCCTGTCATGTGCAGCCCCCCCCCCCCTCCTGGCAAGTGATCAGAACGTGGATGGGTGATTTAAGAAACATCATTTTTCACATATCTGATGTGCTTTTCTGCTAAGTGTTAACGGTGTCATGATACCAAATTTGAATTAAGTGATCCGTCATTAATTAATTCCGCATGTAAAAGGGTATTCAAACCCAACCAGTTTAGGAATGAGACCATTTTGAATGCAGACACATATCTGTATAGCAGTGTAACCCAAAGTGGAGGTGCAGAGTGAATCAGAATGAGTGAAGGCTGACTCCTCTGGCACAGAGGACCACAAAACCCCCGGGGACTGACCCCGGCCTCAAACGCTGCCTCTCTGCATAATTTACACTCTGTAACGTGTGATCCATGCCTGGCCCTTATTAACTGTTATAATTCAACAGCGCTCTGCCATCCCCACCCCCCAGCATCACCAAGCCAGGACCAAGCGTGACACAAGCGGGGGGGGCGAGAAAGGGGCAGAGATAAAAAAAATAAAAAAACGAAGAGGGGGAATCTGAAGGATTAAAAATAAAGGAGACATCATATTTAACTTGGACTTGACCTTAACAGATAAGGACGTTGTCAGGAGAGCAAGCAGAGATTTCTGATGATGGGGAGGGGGGGTGACAGCCGAGATACATTCACTCCTTCCCCAGGGACGTGGTGCCTCGTCAGGGGGGCAAGGACACATATACATCCAGTGGGAGCGAGGGCCACCGAAGAGGTCTCCTGAATTTTAACTGCTGAGAAATGCACATGCTGTCCGATGTAGGGATGGGGGGGGGGGCTCGTGTTGGAGCATCACCACTGACAGGCCAGGTCACACATACACAGGCATGTGGCTTTGGGCCGAGACCCCAAAATGCACCAGTGTCACCGGGGGTCCGGCCTCGGTGTCAGGTTAATGACTCCGCCCGGGTCCCTGGCCAGAGCCGCTACCCCAGTGGAGCTGTGGACCAGGTGTGAGTTTGGCCTCAGTTGGCCGACCTCGCACCCGGGCCCCCGTGTGCCTCCCGGGCCTCTGTGATAGGCAGGAACTGCTTTATACATTGCCCCCACTGCTACCCATCTGGACAGGAGTCCTTAACCATTATGCTATATACTGTCCTTTTATTCTCAAGGAATGACCATGTTTGATGGGAGGCCCCTGTTTTTGGTAATACAATTATAATTCATAACTTAACGAGGTGGCCAATCATGTAGGAATGCATATTCAAGACTCATTTTCACATGCCTAATATAGATTCCTGCTAACAGTGGATGATGCCCTCATTTCTGCCAATCATTGTCGCCGCCTCTAGCAGGATTCACCAGACGGAGTGAAACATTGTTTGTGATTGGCCAGTTGGCCAATCTCGGGCTTTATGCACTGTGGTGTCTCTATGTCCCAAAGCTCAGTCACCTCAGAGTGCTCAGATGGCATGTTGGCTTTCACTGGACCTTTAAGACACATCGCTAAATTTCGCTGGTTATTACCAGCTGTTTTTCATCTGTGGCCCACCCCCCAAAACCTGCTTCTGGCCAGGCTCCAAGAAGTTACAGTGGAAAATACGTCAGTAGCTCTGTGGCATGGACAACGCTTAAGTCACACCAGTGCATTTTCAGGACTCCATATGTAAAGTGAAGTACCAAATGATATGAAGCACAGGTATAATGCATCGAGCCGCGTTTCTCAATCGCTGGGGCCACAGAACTGTGGCATGGAAACAAGGTCCAGTCTGTAATGGGCCGTCACAGGAAAACTTGCAATATATACCAATGGGTCAGGGAAGTCAAATGAAAAATGTACTTGCGTTTATTTAAGTGAAATTTACAAGGAGGATACCCCCCCACCCCAAGGCCAGCAGGCCCCATGTTTGGAAAGGCTGAGAAACCCAGGATGCAGATATCCTACTCAGGGGAAGTCAAAACAGACTGGGGTACTAGGGAGCCACACAGCAGCTCTGAGTGTGACACACATCTGCTTGACTAAGCCCTAAACGGCAACGCGGGGACTCGCATGCGGGACACGGAGCTAATCCAGCCGCTAACAGCTGTCTGTTGTAGGAGAGCTGAGCAGGGTCGCAGAATGGGTCTGGATGCTATTCACCATCGTCATCCTCATCTTCATCTGCACTTTCCATTATGTCTCACTTCTCCTTAAAGGGCCATCACTTCTCCGCTCCCTCATCCTCTCTCTCCCTCGCAGCCTCACCTTCATTGAGTCTGTCCTCCCCTCCACTTCGATTTAAACTTGCTGCTGGAGGAGGTAAAAGACCATTAGAGAGATATTATAAAAACATCATTGACCTTTAAGAGGCGGCACCACGTTCGCAAAATCGGCTGTTGCGTAGTTTTAGGGCATCACACCGCCTCACAATACTGTCAGCATATGGCAGTAATAATAAATGCTCTCTGTCACTGTATTAAGAAATTTAAGCACAACAGTATAATTCTTTATGATACCCATAAAGGAAGGGAGCGTTCATTTTATTTTCTTGGATGGCAAACTTTCCTAGCGCACTACTGAGTTACGTGATTCGTTCTGGCCCTGTCTCGACCCTGACCCATCCTCCTTAGTCCTGCTTTATCGCAGTCAGTTAGGGGGCGGAGTCACAGCGCACCCGAGGACCCGGCCTGGCAGTCTGCATTTGTGCGGCTCTTTCCATCTCCGTCGGAGGCGGATTGATCACAGTCTCAGGTTCGACACGGCCGAATGAATTGTTTGCATGCCACGATGTCGTATTTAGAAACACGATAAGCCATAATAATGCTGATGCCAGCATCAATATATCGATATTAGTAATGATTATTTTTCAGTATTTACATTTCCTAAAAAGCAGGAAGGAATTATGAGGAAATATGATCTGAGCCACCAGCGAAAAGGAAATACCTTATCAGACAGCACTCTGTTTCTCTCTCTCTCTCTCTCATTCTTTCTTTCTCTCTCTCTCTTTCATCTCTCTCTCTCTCACACTCTCTCCTCCATCTAAAGGCTAACTCAGGGGCCTCTTTATCAGGCCACTGTCTCAGTGCAGTTTCTTGATGATGGACCTCTACCCCAAGGCGCTATCACCACAACACAAACCCAATCCCATCTCCCCCAGAGAATATCGATCAGTTTAAAAGGGAAAGCAGAGAGACGCTGTGTGTCCCTGTGTCCCCCCCGGATCGGGAACAGAAAGGCCAGAACGGTCAATGTTAAAAAGCACACAGGGCCGTTTATTCCACTCCGTGTTTTCCTCTCCCCTCCGACTTACCGAAGCAATAAGGAAGGAAATGCCGCAGGCCAGCATCAGAGAAGACAGGCCTGACTTCTGATAGCACTCCCAAAACATCACACGTAACAAATTTACTTTCATCCGTTTGGCTGAGAAGGTCCTGCCGGTATCCCCTGTGCTTTGGGAGTGTCCCTGCTCCTTGGAGGGCGAAGGCCCAGCTGGTTTAACAGAATGCACCCTGAATGGCATCTCACTGTCAGAGAACACAGTGAGGGGCATCACTGCTCAGAAGATTACGTCACTAAAGCGATTAGGGGCCGGGACTGAGCAAAGACAGACCAAAGCCACAGCTTCAAGAGCTATTCAGTTATATATCATCCTTTTATATATCATGTTATATATCATCACCCACTTGCTTAATCTGGTCAGGGTCACAAGGTTGTGTATCATTCTATTGATTACATCCTCACCATTACCCCCCTTGAATTTTCCTTACCCTCTACTCTGCCTCCCCAGTCATGCACTCCTGTTGTAAGTCTAAGAAGGCAAACAAAGGTATGTACCTTAGGATTCCCCTCAGTAGGGAAACACATTAAGTCCTCATTATGAACAGCCAGGTTTTTTTTATTCCAGAACTGTACATTTCCTGTTTTTTTCAGCACTGAATATAGAACAGAAGCCTTGTAAAGGGTTTTCGAGGTCTTTTCTAGAAATTAAGGGAAAATGATGACCGGGGTCTCGGTTAGCCGGATTTGGCTCAGTAATTATTTATTATTAATAATTATTTATTCTCCATGCATTTCCTCTGGGTTCCGCCCCCAATCCAACATCAGGCAGTTAGATGAACTGATATTTGTAGACGGTCTGCATTGTGTGATGGTGCCCTGAGATAGACTGGCCTCCTGTCCAGGGGGCCCTCATGCCCGCTGTCTGGATTAGCTCCTAAAAATGCTGTATTACACGCATGCTTGGGAGATGGATCGAGCTCTTATCACACTGATCATTTTCCGTCATCATTATCTGCAGCAGAACTGTGGCCGTTATCTGATTTTCACACCGTGTCCACGTGATGCCTTGATGAAAGGATGTGGAGATTACATCACTACATAAGCTCCAGCTATTCCTCCACAGGCGGGGTTAGGTTCAGTTAGAATATAAATATAAAATGATGCAAACTGTGGGGGGGGGGCTTTTCCTTGTTTTTGCACAGAATTACTGTGATGGCTTGCATCAGGCTCTGGGGGCCTGACACGGGATAATTAGTAAGACATTTACGAATCGCTCAGCTCAGGTTGTGGGCCAGGAGGAGAAACGAGGAATAACGTTAACAAAAAGGGTCTTTATTTCAACTCCTGGTATAAAATATGGTTTTTGAAACATTTTAAAAGCTCACCATTGCTTATTTAAGGCTTGAATGAATGCAACAAAATTATAAATTTAATTAGAGCAAGAGGTCTGACAAACATGTTATGCACTGATTAGCCATTGTCTGTAAGCGTTACTCTGGTACGGGGTCACAGTGAACCCACAGCAAAAGGCAGGGGACACCCTGGATGGAATGGCAGTCCATCGCAGGGCACCCACTCACACACATATGGTCCCTCACTACCGGAAATTCAGAAATGGTCAGAGGGCAGCCGAGTCCCCACAGCAAGCTCGAGCAAACGCAGGGAGATTACGCAAATCTCACCCACATGGAGCCCTAGGAGGAAAATGACCCACAGCCTCAAAGGTGCGAGGCCAGGGTGCTACTGGCTGAACCACAGCTCATTCAATTTGCAGCAAATTAAAGGAAAGTGTATCCAGGGGAGAGCGAAGAGGATCTGTCAGGGGCCCCACCGGTCTTCCACGCAACTGAGCAATGGGACTCGTTGCCATGACGATGGCAGGTGGCCACGCACTCGCCGAAAGCCGCATCTTTGGGAGTACCGGGATTTCCACATATGTTCTAGACAATTTGCTATGGGCCACTTGCAGGTCACGTGAGCCTCACATGCACTCATGGTGCCATAAACACCAATGAATGAGAAGCAGACAAAATACAGTTAGTATAGCCTGTCACACTGTCCAATAACTCTCCCCTAAATCACAAAGAAACCAGCAGCAACAAAAGTCACTTTCAACAGGAGTATACCAGAGAGACGCCAAAGCAGCACTGGCTTCTGGTGGGTATTTACCACAAAGAGTCGTCCGGCAATGACGGGGACGACTGAGAGGCTCTTTAAGGAAGTCGCAGCGTGAGGCGACGTGTCACTTGATGGCACTCGAGATGAAAGCAGTCGTGGTGCTGTGGGGACCGGATGGCACGCTGTTATTAATGAGAACCGCATCAAGCAGGAGCAGGGAGCTGGTAGGTCACACAGGGGAGCGATGGGGACCGGGCCGGGGAGGAGAGGAAGGCCGGGAGGTGAACCTCCAACCTGCTTGGGGGGTAAGGGCCAGAAATGGGGTATGTTTCTCAGGGTGAGGACACCTATGTCTCACTACAGATGCTGGAATAGAGTTTATTTACATTATTTTTTTGTGAGTTCATAATAAGCAGTTATGCTCACGGAAGTGTTCAGATGTCCGTCGCTTTGGCATTGGAGCAAGGTTTGCTGTTGCTGGAGCAGGTCCACACCTGCCTTCTAGCATGGAGGGTGGGCACAGAGTCAAACACCCCCCGTGGAAAACATACAGGAGATAATGCACCTGTTGTCAGGGCAGGGTGACATGGGGGTACAGCGGAAGAGAGACCGGATATGATCACAGTGCAGGATTTGGCTCCCACAGTGGTCCTCAGATGTTCTTCACAGGAGTTTCCAGGACCACTGGGTGCATCTGGTCACTGTACAACATAACCCCCCCCCCCCTTACATATCTCCGATCCACAGCTGAACCCTGGCATGATCTGACTTCCCCAAACCCTCCCTGAACTCAAACCGACTCACGAGGTCAACAAGACACAATTAGCAGCATGTGAAGCCAGCATGAGCAGCAACAAAGTGCCTCTTCTCCCTCGGGCCGGGGCGGCAATCCGACAGGCCCCTCTCTCCCTCCCTCCGTGCCCCTGACAGACCCATCTGTGACATCCCACTGGCTGACTGACTGACACCCATCCTGCCAGCTGTCCTGTTTCCATGGCAGCAAGATGAGACCAATACAGGAACAGGGTTGGTTTATCATTAAATAAATCCACCCAAACACGTCGTAGACCTTGCAGGTAGCTCCGTGCAACACGGGACATTGAATAATCGTGATTTGCCACAGAAATGCCGTTGATGGCCATATATGTCGAGTCCTTTCAGGTTGTGGGGGGAGTCTCTGCCTGGGGTGATGATGGAACATTCACAAATGCACGTAGGAAGCGTATGCCGAGGTCTCTTTTTGGCAACACAGAACGCTAGATGTATTCCCAAAAAGCCAAAGGGAAAATTCAGACTTTTTTTTTTTTTTTTTAAAAAAGAACAACCAGATTACAGGGCAAGGGCAGTAAATCTCCATGTGCCCATTTCTTCACAAAAAAAACACTGAGTGAGTCTATCAGCTTGGCACCTGCTCCGGAACGTTCCAGATGAAGCAAAGGTTGTCTTCATTAAGAACATTAATATTCATGACACATGGTAATTTTGACACAGAAAAGGTCTCGGTAACCTTTTCTTGTGTGAGATTTTTTTTTAACTTCTCAAGGAAATTACAGTCCAACAATGACTTAATTAATGCTGGGTTTCCTCACTGGAGTTTGGGGGGGGGCGGCTGCTGTCAGTTTGGGGTCTGTGGCATTCGTCAAGCACACGGGACTAAGGGAGAGGACAGGAACACATCTGGGCCCATCCAGGGAGGACAGCAAACACACCTCCCTGACAGATTCATGGTTTATGACACCCCTTTATCGTACACTGTTTTTTTATTATTATTATTCAGTGCTTTCTTGTTTATTGGCCTTTGTTACCTCAGAGCAATGGGATGCATTGGAATGAAAGTGGCCTCTGAGGACAGAGTGAAGGTGTGCCTGCTGAACATTCCTGCACTGCTCCGGCTTCATTGTAACAGGTTCTCAAATCTTACAAAAAAACCCCCGCACCTCCCACACAAGCAAGCTTATCAATTCATGCCTTCGTTTATCACTAAATATATTCATTCCCAAAACCGGCAAAAAGCATTTTCTTCTCTTCCCTTCTATGGCTCCGAGGCAGAAAAGAATATTAAAAGATAAAAAAAAATAAGTTCTCAGTAACAGGAGCATACATATGTATAGATGGGAACGCGCACACAAGGGGACACACACAAACCCTAGATACCCAGTCAAGGCCCTACACACCTCCCACCCCCCCAGCACCAAGACAGTAAAATATTTGAACGTAAGGTTGCATTTTCTTTATCGTGTCCCATAAAAATAGCAATTTGCCAAAGCCCTGGTAGCACAATACAGTAGGCAGTGTGTAACAGCGATAACATGGAGATGACAGATAGGCTTACACTAGGAGGTTTCCATCCCGTCTGCTCCGGCTGTGTAATAAATCGTGTGGAAAGATGGAGGCAGAGGAGCCACCCGCACAGCCACACCTCCCGAGAGCTGGGTGAAGCGTGGCCACCGCGGTAATTACACTCCGGCGAAATACGGCATTAATTAGGCCTGTGCCGGAAAGCGAGGCTGCCTTTTCGGTGGCTGCGGCGCTCCTCTCTCGCCGTTTTGCCACCACTCAGGCTGGGCAGCGTTGCGGGCCACGGGACGCCGGCCTTGTCCCACCCTGATTACCTGGCGTCAGCCCGCTTGGCTCCCAAAGGTGCTCCTGACACGGGAGAGGACTTACTCCAGGCTCCTCTGTCACCTGTTGCGGGAAAACGCGGGAAGTCCAGAAGGATCCGTTTGTGGGCAGAGGGAGGGGGCGGATAGAGATGGACACGGTGATGCTCCCCTGCAATTAGCTGGTAAATATGCTAGAAACTGCAGTGGCGGGTGGTGTGGGGTGGGGGGGGCCAGTGGGTTGCAGTTGGATCGTTATAATCGGAAATAATTAGTGCAGAGGAAGTGACCTCACGAGAGCGCAGGCCCACAGCGACCTCATGAGAGTGCAGGCCCACAGCGGCCTCGCCAGTCCGAGCTTTAATCTGCGTTATTTTTCACTGTATTCCCATCTCTGTTCTCCCGGCCCAGTCCAGCTCTCCGACGGCGGTTCCGCGTCCCCCGTTCCAGCGGCTCCATTCTTATCAGCTCGTCAGCTAAGGGCAAACATTTCTAATAATGTACGTGGGAGCGTGCGTCGGTGTGCACGGACACCTGCCAGACTCCCGCGCGCCAGCGGCGGGAGGGGCGCTGACTAATTACACCCCGTTACGTCTGGCCTTTGTGGGATGCGCAGATCACCTGGAAGCAGGACGGAACGGCGGGATTTTTGGCACGCCGTCAGCTCCTGGCGGCTCCACTCGGGACCCCACGGCACTCGGCCTCACAGGGCTCCCATGAGTCACATGACCACCGGCTCTGCTCCTCACACTAGCTTTACACATCCAGCTGTGTTGCGGCTAATCGACAGCAGATTTGCACCCTGTAAACGTCTGAACCTCCTGGAGTGACGTTTGATGGGGGTAAGAGGGGAGGTGAGGGGGCCCCAGCAGTGAAACTCGCCTAGGGTAACACAGGGTCTTGGACCAGCACTAGTAACAGCAATGCGCAAAACCGTGAAATGAGTTCCAAAATTTAATTAGTCACTTTGCAAAAATCAAAATTAGGAACAAAAATAAAAAAACATTGAAAGTTGTCTGTTATAGAAAAAAACCCCCACAAAATCCTCCCATCCGTTTTGCAAACCACTCAAGTCAAGGTAAACACATTACGTTAGAGACACAGTAAAATCGGTGAGGTTTCCTGGAGCCATCCCACCTGGCTCCTTCCATTATGACTGCTACTGACCTCATTACCTGCTCCTTGTCCCTACTGTTAATGTCGGTCTTGGATTATTCCTCTTGTGCATCAGTGCATCAGGCTTTGGGGAGGCCTCCTGCCCCCCCCCGTCTAATCATCCGCACCAACCACAGCAGACAGAGCCAGTCGGCGTCCTAATAGGGACCCTGGGGACTCCCATCTGATGCAAAAGTTGCAGAGTGTGGAGTCAGTGTCCATCATTTGACCCTCTGGGTCTGGGACGGGGGGCTTCCTGTTTGTTTCGGCCTCCTTTTCCATGACAGCCGTTGTCTTCGGTGATTGTGTTTTGCAGAACATCGCCCCAGACCAAGAGAAAGAGAGTCAAAATGCACGTGATTGGCGGCATGGGAAGCCAATGCTTTCGAAAGCTGAAAGTTTCTCATCCATTGAGGCAAATTAATAATAAAATGGATTAAAACAATAAACGGAACCGTCCTGTCCTTACAGGAAACTTTTCCAGGATGGCGCGACCTACCTGACCGATGAAACCAGCTACCATGAGCTTGTATAAAATTTAACCTCCAATACAGCAGTCCACAGAGGTTCAGCCAGGTTCCGTTCAAGCTCATGAAGGAACACCGGTCTCTCGGGACCCAACCTGGACGGTTCATTGACCCGCTCGTCCAGCGTAGGGGTTTTGTTCACTCACCTGAGATGCAGGCAGAACAGAGGCATGGCGAGGACACTTCCTGGAGGGCATGGCTGGAGCAAGCGAGGCCATTAATCGGCTCAGACCCAAACAAGTAATTAGGCTGGTGGCATCTCATCCAAATGAAGGCAGATCACAGCTATGGCAGTTATGTAAAATATGGACGTGCTGCTCTCTGCCAGGGGTCCCTCTTCAGGCTAATATTTATTACAGCTTTACAGGCTACATCCGCGAGATGTGTCACTTAGACGCATGATGTCATCTGCTGCAGGTTTTCATGCAGTTTTTGCGTGGCGAATGCTGAGGCTCTGCCTCGATGTCACACAAGTGGCCCCATTAGGGCGCTTCGGGCCTTGGGATTATAGGCGCCGGCTTAGTGGCGTTTGCTCCGCTTCTCTGGAAGCCGTCGGGTTTCCCTCCTTCCCATTCTGTGGCTACAGGCTCTTTACCTCCCCCCACCCTGAGCACTTGAATCAAGGCCTATTGAGGCGGATTATCGAGCAGGGCTCCTGCTCCGACCCCGGCCCATTCTGTCCCCCCCACAGCTGTCGTCTCTTCTCCCCGTCTCCCTCCCTTCTCCTCCAAAGCCCTCCCGCTCCCTTGGCCCAGCGTAGGAAGCTCGCTACCCTTCTATCGCCCCCTCCCTCCGGCCCGTAGGACTGGCGGCCGATGCGACGCCTTGGGGAGCCCCCGCTCTTAATTCCCGCATTTTAACGCGCCTTCTTCCCTGACGGTCTCCTCTCAGTCTGCCTTTATTCCTCCTGTTCTCCCTCTTTTCTTTGCCCGACTGGCGCTCCTTTACTCCGCCCCCTCTTTCTCCGTCTCCTTTTCTAAACGTATCCCTCTGTAGTCCGGTAGATGCTGTCCCATTTGTATTTTCCTGGGTGACATTCCAGCAGGGATTGCTTAAGGATTTCGGAGCTGGGGCCAATTCCGCCTCCCGCTCATGGATCAAACTGACACTTGGTCAGCATCAGCAGATTACCGAGCACGCGGCAGGCCTGACACCTCGCCATTGTTCCCCCATCTAAATATGAACAATAAGGTCCAACAAATATGCCGCTGACAGCTCATTCGCTCTTATCGCTCCCATGGAGCTAAGCGGCATGATCAGAGCCGCCCCCCCGCCACTAGCACCAAGCGAGGCGAGCAGACCGAGGTGGGGGGGGGTCGGCGGCAGGGCCTGCTCAGAGCGCCAATGCCTCAGCACTCCCTGTGCTGGGCCTACGCTGCCCGCTCGGGCTGCCTGTGCCGGGAGGCGACACATTCTCATCCAGCTCCAGATGCACCCTGTCCTTGGGGGCCCCAGGAAGGAGGATGCCTACTACAGATCTCAGAGCGAGACGCCGTGTCGAAGAAGCTGGGGCGGGGGGGCACAGGTGGGGTCGACGCACACTGCGTAACGCCACGGGTGTTAGATCACGGGGTTTTTCAAAGACTCTGGGGTCCCGGGCTGAACAGACGTGAGAGAATTCCTCAGTTATTCCATGTCACTATGACACTGTTTTCACCTGGAGCAAATATCCAAAATGTGGAAGGAAAGTCCACACGCTGTTGCTTAAGTTTGAGGGACTGTTAAATGTGAGACAATGAACCAGGTGAATGAACAGCACCTGGGCGTGGTGAAGGAACAGCACCTGCCAATCAAGAGCGAGGGCTCCAGGCACCGCCCCTGTGCCTTTCAGTGAGCCGCTTAACCTGTGCCGCGTAAGTATATAGGAGCATCCGCTAAGCTAATTAACGGAATGAGACCCCTGAGAAAGTGTCAAGTGGGGGGGGGGGGCAGCCCTTCACTGGCCCGT
>JAODKN010000134.1:8431359-8465925 GCA_026774425.1 Petrocephalus zakoni
AAAACAAAAATAATTCAACAGTTAAACAGTGAGATATGTAAATGGGTCACAGTGCCATGCAGAGATGGAAAGTTCAGAAAGTTCAAATCCAGACCAAACATTTGTTTTAACCAACCAGTTGAGTTCCCCATGACTGTGATTCTTTATATTCAACTGCTTGGTTGAAACAAAATTATTGTCTGGACCTGAATCCCCACTTCTGATGTTCTCCCATGTTAGACAAAAGCGACAATCCTGAGGATCGCCAGGATGGACGGGCAGGGCGGACTGCTTCAGTTAGAGGAATTAGCCTCATGTTAAGCCCCATATTTAGACATTGGAGAGACAGATGCATGCTGGGATGGCAGGAATAGGGAGGCTGCCAAACTGGGTTAAAAAGTCATACAAACAAGGAAAATGGAGAAATCTCAGAACTAATATCATTATTATGATGAAGATCATGAAGAATAATGTTATTAATAATAATAATGATAATTAAATATAATGTATTTATAAGAGCCATGTCATTTTAACCTAGAGAACAGCTTTTTCAGGGGTTCACGTGACGTACATGTGCCTCCCTCTCTCTCTCTCTCTCTCTCTCTCTCTCAAGAGGACAGTAGCAGCTCCACATTCGTCTAAATTCAAGAATCACACCTTGAGATTTTTCTTGGTCCCCATCCCAGGCTTTTCAGCCACTGGAGCTGAGGTACGAAGCACGGATGAAAATAAGAGCTGGACCCAGCTCAGGAGAATAGACGAGTCAGCTTGCTGCAGTCGCTATTGAAGAATCCCTGACGTGGAGCTCAGCTGTGTCCCGACACAGACTCATAGAGACGCTTCTGACTTCACGGGATGGTCACGGGATGATTATTCTCTGGGATAATCACCCCGCTGACATCGGGTCGGATACCCAGAGACGACTGCAAGTAAAACCACACCTGCCTGTATTTATGTCAATAAATCATCGTGAGTTAAGCCAAGATCAATCAGAAATAACCCATGCACTGTGTCATGAAGAGGACAGGGGACGTTTCGGTAATCGGTGTTTCGAAGAAAGGGAGCGCGGAGAATGATGGTTTGTAGTGCTTTTAGGAGACTCAGTGACCGTCCTGAGTGGGAACATGCACACAATCTCAAACACGACATTGTGATGAAGTCCCCCTCAGAGGAGCTTTGACTACGTCATGCTAGGTCTGACTGAAGAAAAATCATTTTTGAGTCCTTTCCAAATGTTTTACCTACAAAATTAACTACGGTTTTGCAAAAGCCTTGTTGCAGATTCACTGACAAATGCTCACTGTACAGAACCTCTCAGTGATGGCAGTGCAGAGTGACCCTGACTCACAGGCCTGTGTCTCCATACCTCCATCGAGCTTCAGGTACCAAGGACATTAGAAAAAGGCTTTACTCCCACATCAACTCACCCAAAACTAAGACATGTCTACAACATGGCCCAGGTGTCATAAATTTCAACTCTACACTGACAGGAACCCTTATAAGCTTTGTGTACACACATCTTAACTACATAAATTGCATATCACTGTACAGAACAGAATATAAATTACAGTAAATAGTATGAATCTGCAAACCGTGTGTGTGTGTGTGTGTGTGTATATATTATGTATATATATATATATACACACACACACATACATATAGTTTAATATGAATATGATACGATACAACTGGTTAAACAGGAAAAGAAAACTATATGATACGTTAAATTTTTGTTAAAAATGGCATAAAATGTTTACACTCACGAGACTGGAAGCGTGACTGCATAGCTGCTGTAGAAAGTATAAAGCATCAGTACAAAGTATAGTACAACATATCGCTAGCCCAGGACCCATCAAAATCCAAAGTTTGATGACTACTGAATGGACATCACTATCATACCACTGTAAAATCGAAATATCCCAAGTCGAATAATCATAACATAGGGAGCATCCAGATACAACGCTGAAAGCATATTAAAGCTGTTCATCAGCGTTCTCTGGTCATGACGGCACTAATGTATCTGTGCCAAAGCACACGGCCGGATGCTCGCGCCGTCTTCTCGCTGTCGCTCTTTGTCAGCACGGGTGGGTGCTGTAGAAAAAGTGGGCCCATCAATAATGGGTTTGGCCAGAGCGCGTTCCGGCACGGGGCCACACCACATAAATATGCAGCAAGCTTCCCGGGAAAATGGCCGATTATTTCTGTGGCAGATCAGTGTAACGTAAATAGATCAGGGTGGACGCTCTTGTTTTTCCCGCCTCTCTGTGGCTGGCGATCTGAGCGTGGAGGGTAACAGCCCAGTCCCTGGGGGCTATTTGTCCTACTAGATGTTGAGTGATCTGAAGTGGGACACTCCTGAGATGGCTCTGATCACAGACCGTCTCGTTTTGACGTCAGACACACGCAGGAGTGAAACCGTCATTGAGCGAGAAAAGTGAGCAGAGGATAGATGCCCAGCCCAAGGCCTTTGTCTGTACGCACCCCCTCTTTCACTGAACGCTCACCTGGCCAATCAGACCTTAGGTGTCGAACCTCACAGGCAGCAGAACATCTCCCGGCTCACCGGATGCTGCGAGAAAGTGCAAACGGCATCATTGTTTCACATGATTTAATCGCGAGCAGATTGGGGGTGGATGTCATGTGATGCATGAGTCTATCTGCCGTTCTGTTTCGCTGCTGCCTGAGCAGAGGGGTGGGGCAGTGGTGGGGGTGGGGGGGGCTTCTCCCACTCATTCATAGACCCGTCAATTAAATCCCCTGAAGCTCTGCTTTGATTACTTCAGCAAATTAGCCATGTCACATCCCAGTACGAATTAACCGGTCAGGTTTAGTTTTGAGCTTAATTACCACTGCTCCTCCCTCTCTCCCACATTCGCTCTCTCTCTCCTGATTTGTTGATTAATTATGAAAATTTAGTTAGGAAAAGCAATGCTAATTATTAATCAAAAAGTAATTATCTGGTGTAATTAACCAAAAAGTTTTTTTTTTTTTTGCTCCTGTTCTGGTATTTCTGAGTTTATGATACGACCAGACCTGCCGTGCAGCCGTTACCACCGTGGAGGTTGGCTATATGGAATGAGGAAGCCAGAGAGGGGCGGGCTTGTTTGGGGGGGCGTGGCACAGCCACATGCTCCGCCCCCTTCTGTCCCAACACAGCCTCTGTATTTACCGAGCGCATTAGCCCAGACACCACAGGTAAACAGGTTTTGACCACTCTGCCATGAGGTCCTCTTTGCCTGCAGCCCACGTCGCTCCAGGGGGAGGGGGGGGGGAATCATAAAAGGCACCGTAAACGCTGTCTGACCTGAACCCCGGCTCACCTCAAGCGGTGCGCTGTGCTCCCGGAGAGGTGCAAATAAAACACTTGGCTGTTAACACGCAGCTGTCAAGTCGGGCCGCACTGGACGCAGGGGGCATAAATCAGAAGCTTAGAGGAATCAGGGTTCATCAGATGTCCTCAGACTTACCTTGCTAACACACACTCTGCCAGCGATCTGTTTATATTACCCCCAGATCATCCCCGTAATATTTACTCTCTATTTACCGAGTCAAGGCAATATGAGCGTATTTATCACTCGCGTTTGGCTAAATATAGTGTTTCCTGGGCATTCAAGCCGCCGCTGTGGGAGGTTTGGCCCTAATCTCCGTCTCCGGGCTGACAAGCAGGAGAATTCCTGACCGGGGCCTCGTTTCATCTCTGCGTCTCTGTGTATCTGACAGTGTAAATATTTAGCGATACTGGACTCGCCTTGTGATCTTGCCCAGATGGACTGATTGATGCGTCCCCCTCAGTGCTGCCAAAAAGGCTTAGTGGTGTTGTGTAAGCCACCCCTTTGCCTCGTGGGGTGGGATGGGGGGGGGCCCAGGGCCTGGACACAGCTCTCGAACCTCGAGTACGAGATACCTTGAAATGGGCTACTGCAGGACTCACAGCCACAGCACTGTACACACGCTTGCACCCCCTACCCTCCCCAGCCATGATACTTCAGAGATGTCCTCCACTGTCCTTTATTTCACATAAATTGCCCAAAAATGGTGTTTTATCAGTAATAAAAATGGTTCCGAGTCACACATCTCTTCTGAACAGCTTCAGACATTCAGCGAGGCAGCTCCGGGTGTGCTGAGGTCCCTCTGCCACCCCTCAACCCCACCTGCGTGCCTCCCGGACTCTGGCCGCGAAGGAAAACCCCCCCATAGCGAGGATTCCCCTCCGTGGGGATGTGCCCTCAAAAGTGGTGTGATTGTCATGGAAACCCGAATGAGCCCAAGGGTGAGCCTGTCCCAATTTGTCTCACTTATTCATGCATTTAAACGCGTTTAACTCCTCACCCACCGACTCTCAGATTCCACAAGGATAAGATGGGGGACATTAGCTAGCTCATTATAATCAGCAGAGCCTATGTGAACCATAGCCATCACAAAAGAGTCAAAAGGACGGCATGTGCCATGGAGACAGAGCAAGATGGAGAAAATGCCAAGGTGAACCTGAACGATGAGGAAACTGGGAGAGAGCAGCATTGTGTAAACTCAGATAACTGATATAATTTATACATAATCTGGCTGGCAAGTAATTCTGATAAAGAAGACAGAAAGCAAGAAACCATATGTCATGCTTTTATGCAGCTATCAGAGTCTATACACATGCTCTATCACACTGAGAAAGCGTGGCTATAAGGAGACATTGGGAGGAGTTATGAGAAGGCGGTGCTAAATGGGAGGAGCTATTACAATAAAAGGGCGTGGCTAAAGTAAATTCTGTGAGGTGGTAATGATAGAGAGGGGGAATGGTGAGGGGTTATAACAAGAGGTATAGCTACAGGAGATAGTGAGGCAGTGCTGTTAGAGAGAGAGGCTATACAACATAGTGAGGACATACAGGCCAATTACAGAGAGAGGGAGTGTCCACACCAGACAAGGGAGGAGCTATTACAAATAAGGATTATGTCTACATGAGATAGTGAAGTAGGACTGTTACAGAGTGGCTACAGGACAATTACAGGGCAAGGGAGCGATTTAGGCATGTCAAACCTGGTACAGCTCTGAGCACTTTAACAGAAGTAAAAATAAATCGTCATTTAACTACATAAGGATCGACGTTTCAACTGCACGGTATACAGACATAAGCTGAACGAGACAGCTTCGCCCTTAAGGAGGACGACGTCTGATGAGTAACAAGGAAACGGGTCCCACCTGAAACATGGATTCAGCGCAATGAGACCTTTTATTTTCATTTACTGCAGAGGGGAATCTACCTCTTCCACCTAATTGTGTTCCAGCTTCAGGATGTATATTTAATATACCTAAATCACATTCCCGTGGTGATACCGTGGGCCAGGCACTCCCAGGTCTTTTACTGGAATTACCTGTCAAGTGTGCGTGGGATTTCAAAAGTACTGCTGCATTTATATTCGTGTAAGTAAATTATTTTAAAAACACACACACAAAGCTCAGTAAACTCACAAACGACATTTGGTTGCTTAAGGCATTGCTGTTTCATGCTGGCGTCTAACCACTCTTACCTTGTGAGAGGCAAGTGGTTTCCTCCATAACCCCTAACCCTCCAGTTCCTGTGAACATCATTCTCCCATCAACACAACTGAAGCCAATCCACTGAAAGGCTGCTCTGAAACACGGCCCACCCACACAGTCTGACCACAGACTAACACATCGATCTGTTGCGGCTTGCCCCCCGCCCCCAGCAGATCCCATCCCACATGCCATCTCGACTCTTCACACCCCACATATGTTCGATGGTCTGTTGGAAGTCCGGCCCACTGGTGATCAGTGCGGCACGTGCAGCCTGAAGCACCAGTGGCCTCAGTGCCCCCCCCCCCCACATTCCACTAAAGGATGACTGACCACAGCCACACTTGACCTATGTACTGTAAGACGGAGCGGTGGACAAAAACAGTGTTTATATCAAGAGAAACCCATGATTTATGGAGGAGCAGCAGTAACTAGCGGTTAAAAAGGACTGGCATGCTATTCACAGCCAGTACCAGGCCTTTCCCAGCTGCTCCTCATCCCGTGCCACTCGGTGCCTGTGCCACCCCATGCCGCTCAATGCCCTGTGCCTCCCCATGCCGCTCAATGCCCTGTGCCGCCCCATGCCGCTCAATGCCCTGTGCCTCCCCATGCCGCTCAATGCCCTGTGCCTCCCCATGCCGCTCAATGCCCTGTGCCTCCCCATGCTGCTCAATGCCCCGTGCCACATCCTGCCCTATGGGTCCGCAGAGCCTCCAGGAAGCTCCCAGGTCCATCAGTGACGCTAATACATCCACGGTGGGCCAGTTGTGGGTAAAGAATGGGCCCCTGCTCACAATTTGGAGGTTCTGCATAAATTCAAACAAAAAAATTGACTTTTTAAAAAAGCAAGATTGTTTTACTGCCCCCAAAAGGGCAGATCGAATCACACATCTAGACAGATTACTAGTACAGGGCCAAGACAGTCACCGATACACCAAAACGGAGGCTCAGGACCTCCTCACAGGACAGAGTAGGATCACTGTGGAGCACGAGCCCCATTCAGACAGAGGTAAACATCAGAGTTTGAGTGAAACACACTTTCATCCCACTTTCAGGCATAACTGACTGTGTCTTCACACAGATTAGCTACCTGGCAGAGGGGCTCTACCCACGCCGTGTGACCACTGACCCTTAGCTGCCCCCGTTAACCTCATCTCAGATTATTTTATTTTAAACCCATCTTCAGGAGCCAGGCATGCAGCAGAGGCTGGTTCCTAATCCAAGAAGCACAGGGTACACCCTGCTAGTCCGACACAGAACCTGCAGTCACACGCCCTGGCTGTTTACCAGCGCCAGTCTACATCCTTGTCTTTTTGGACTGCAGGAGGAAACCGGAATACCTGGAGGAAACCTTCCACCCAAAACCATGGAGAACATGTAACCTCACACTAAACATAAGTGGTTTCTTTATCCAAAGTTGTTTTTTCCCCATTTTCCTTTGGGTCCCTCCCACCCTCTGGTTAAGCCCCCAACTTAAATATTTTATCATTTAAGAGTCAGTGTCCTGTATGCCTGTCCCCCCCCCCCCCCTCCGCGCTTCCCTTGTGCCCCTTTAACAAGGCCACTAGGGTCCCTTGCAGTCCCCTGCCCTGCCTGTAGGGGGCTTCACCCCTGACACGACTGTTCCTCTAAATTTGCAGCCGAGCCAGAAACTCTGACATGGAAGTGAATAATGAAGCAGGTGTAGGATTAGAAATTTATAAAATGTTTAACCTAGCTTCCACCGTATTTGAGATAAAGGTGGTGACAGTCTAAAGATCAAGTCTGGCAGCCCAGGTGTCTGAAACATTAACCTTTTGTCTGTATGGACTTTCTGACCACTGGGTAGGGTCCCAAAGTAAATGTGAATGCTAATCTCAAGGCCAGGCTCTGCCTTTGTTGCTATGATAATGTGAAAGTCTGGATGATACTGTCAGGCTCATTAGATTAGCATTCACATTTGAAAGGCACTGCTATACTGATGAGAGCAGGGTTGAGGAACTTCCAGGCTGATTCCTGGACTATACTATGCTTGGTTTAGATTGTCTTCACCTCTGTGTATCCCTCCCCCCTTGAACAGTATAAACTCCTCAGAGCTGAGTTTTAGTCAGACTTGGATGACTACAGTGACGCACGGCGAGTTCTCAATAAGGAGTAACTTCTGCTTGAATGATATCCCAACGTCTCCTGGTCTCTGCTGCGACAAAGGAAAAAGGTTTCCAACACAGGAGAGGACAAAGACGGGAAGGAAAAACAAAAATGTTAACCACGTGTAAGGAATATTTTATAATTTATAATGAATAAACTTTCTGGGAGAGCACAGTCTGAGGTGTTAAGGCGAGGGGTGTTAAGGGCGAGGGGCATTAAGGAGAGGGATAAGCATAAACATAACAAGCATAAACTAATCAGGCATAAGAGATTCAAAACCTGGTCCCAGAGGCGTGAGATAGTACTGCTAACCACTACACCATGCCACTGAAATCCAGTCCAAAGGCACGTTTTTGAAAGCTCTATCAGTGACAGCCAGCCACTGATATGAAATATGAAAGTAATACTGGCACAATGGCAAACACAAACACAGTCCACGTATTCATCATTCATTTCTATGCACATAACCCTAATAACCCTAAACCCTAAACTATGACACCCTAAACCCCTACCTTACTTTAACCATAACTAAACCTTAACCATAACTAAACATGATGCGGAGCGACACACATGGCGGTCTGCTCCTCCCACAGGAGCCCGTCACAAAGCAAACCTCGACAACGGCCCCGAGGACAACGCTAACCTCCTAACCTCCTAACCCTCCTGACCCTAACCGGCACGTGCCAGGCCGTCTATCAAAATGCTGTAGGACGCGGACAAAGAACTTAGAACTCGATTATGTAAGGATGTGGACCAAAGATCATGGAGCAGAATGGGCACTGCCAAGAGAAATGCAGCAGAAAAGATGGGAAAGGATGCGGGTCAAGGATGGGGAGAACAGCTTTATTGGTCAGGAGCGTGAACGGACTTCCTGGCCTTTTCCGGCTGCTGTCGTGTTCCAGTAAGTTAGCTGCCCACACCTGGAGGCACCAGACTATTACCTCAGACAGAAAAGCTCCTAAACCCAAAGTGGGCATCACCTCATTGGAGCCCCTCATTGGAGGCTAAGGGGTCCCCCACCCATGGCTGAGCATACCCATGGTTCACAAGACCCTCTACCAGTCTCCGGATTCCAGGGTCAGCAGGCACTCCCCCCCCCCCCGCCCGCCCAACGCTGCCGTCAGCTGGCAGATGGTGATGCTCTCAAGTCACAGGAACATATGCCACGCTTTTCCCTCGCATGGCCAGCTGTGTGATCATCACACCATCACACGCCCGCAGGTGGAGCGCCGTGGAAGCGGCCTGGCTCCGTTACCCGGGAGACGGGGAGGGCGGGCCATGGGCCTTGCGGCCAGTGGGTCTGCATGAAGGACAGCAAAACATGAGGTGAGACCTAAAATCATTCTGCGATCACACACACACACACACACCCCAACCACGAAGCTCAGGCATGCTGAGGTAACCCTAGAGGGCAGGTGGGCTTTGAGACATTCCAGGACTAAAACCTTAAATAAAAATGGTACTGTGCACCTCATGACTACGGGTGATCCCGACCCCTTCTCTGCTCCAAGCCGCAGCAGATGCTGAGCTACCCTCTGCACAAATCGATGGCAGTACATCTCCTCCACATCGACTACACACGTTTCAAACCAGCAGAACAATAGCCATGGTAGACCCAGCCTACTCTTCCTCCTGCCGGGGTCAGCTTCGGTACCCTGCAGCAGTGAAAGCTTCTGGAAGGTTCCATGGTCAGAAGCCGTTCCACAGTCGCTCATCTTTCCCTTAAACCGTCTTCCCATCCGGTTGATAGCAAAAGCACTTTGTTAAAAAGAGAAAAAAGGAGCAAAGAGACAGAAGAGGCCTGGCGCCCCGCGAAGCCTGTCACATTACAGAAACATGCCTCTGTACAGTAACAGTAAATATCCGTAATTGAAGTGGAAAAGCCCCCCCCCTAGTTGCAAGAGCACTTTTGATGAGCGGTAAATTGGAAATGATACTTTGTGCCAAAGCAGCATGGAGGTGCCTTTCCCATGGCAGGCCTGCCAGTCACCGGCAGCGGGCGGATCAGCCCGACATCATCCGAGCATCAGAGCGAGAGGCAGCCGGGAGACTCCGGGCCGAAGGGAGGCGAGGGGAGAAGCCGTCACGGGACCGGGTCGCAACTTTCTGAAGGCATGACGGTATGGTGGAACCCTGGCATCGATACACACCCCCCCCCGAAATAATGCAGATGGAGCCGGTCTGGCTGGGGGAAGGAGGGGAAGCACAAAATATCCTCTCGCCAAGTCCACAAGCCAGCACTAATTTATTCAATGGTGGTAGTTCAAGTTCACACCGCGGGGCAAGTTAGAGGAGGCAGGGCTAATGGAGGCCTGCCCAGAGGCGTGTGTGCTTGCATGCGTGACGTGTGCGTGTCTCTGCAAACATGGCTGCGTATGCTGTATGTCCGTGTCTGCCTGTGGCTGTGTGCGTATGTCCTGTGTCTGTGTGTGTGTGTTAGCCATGTGTGTGTTGGCCAAGCAGAGGAAGAATACACAGTCATCTCATGCCCAGCGCCAAATTAATTGCACCAATTATTCTGGGAGAGAGTTGTCTGATGCGGACCTGTGGGGGGGGGGGGCTGTATGTTTAATTGGCTGTCCGGTTAAATAATTGATCGGAGTGAAGGAGAAATAGATGGGTGGGTGTGAGAGCCCTTCATCATGTCTGGAGGGGTACACAATCAGAAGGGGTCGGGGGCACTGGTGAAGAGTAGCCCCGCCCACCAATGCCTCTTGTTAACTGAGCCAAAACACAGCCCCCTCCCGCCCCCTAGCTATCGAAAAAAAACATGTCCTGAAATTCCAGATTCCAGATAGGTGATGCCCGTGGTCCGAGCGTAGTCAGGTGTCTAACTGACACTGTGAGTTAGCTCACAAATTCCTGCAAAAAAGAAGCATGTGTGCAGGACCCAAGCACCCCATCCTCTATGTGCGCATGCACGCGCACACACACACACACACACACACACACACAGACAGAGGCAGGAAGCGCATGAAGCGGGCAGCGGTTTTAATTAAGGAGAGGAGCGATTCTGCTAATCTGACAGACCGAGCGTAAGTGATGAAAGGCGCTTGTACCTCCTCATCCATTTCACGTTTGTTCCAATCAATTATTTACCCAGACAGCCAATTAAGATGCGGGGGAGCTCTGGGTCTGGCTCGCCACGGCAACGCCGAATCATTCCACTTTATACGAGGTCGTAGGAGGGCCGCGCTGCCTTCTCACGCTGGCTGGAACAAGCGAAGTCCTGCACGTCCCCCCCCTCCCCCCAATGACCCTTCGCAGGACGCCGTGTACCTGTGGCAGGGAGGGGCATGTGAAATTACTTCACATGACATGGTCTAGGATGTTGAGGACAGAGAAAAGAACACCCATAGATACTGAAGGTTGCACAGCGCATCCTCAAGCTAACCACATGCTAACAGAAAACATGACACTAGTCAGAACCGTACACTAACAAAAGACACATTGGTAACTAGAACCACATGCTAACAAAGAACCCAATGCTAATCAGAAATACACACTAGCAGAAAACACTTTGTTATTCATAACCATGCTAACAGAGATGCTAATCAGAACCACATGCCTACAGAGGAAGCCATGCTAATCAGAATCGCACACTAGCAGAGAACCCAATGCTAATAAAAACCACATGCTGAGGATGCGAAGCTAATCAGAACAACACACCAACAGAGAACCCAATGCTGATCAAAACCGTACACTATTGGAGAACCCAGCACTAATCAGAACCACGCAGTAACAGAGAATATGATGCTAATCAGACCCGGATGCTAACAGCAAATGGAATGCTAATCAGGACTGCATGCTAACAGAGAACCCAGTGCTAATGAAAACTGCATGCTAACAGAAAGCCCAACACTAAATAGAACTGCATGCTAACAGAGAACACAATGCTAATTAGAACCGCTGACGTACAGTATCACCTCACCCCGATGTATAACCACACACTGAGCACTGCTCTTTGGGTAGAACTGCTCGCTAAGTACTTGAAATAAACTGTTAGTATCCAGCAGCTTTGTTTACTCACACACTTGCATGTAAGATAACTCATGACAAACACACGAGGAGTGTTTTTCTCTGCTACAGGCAGGTAAAGAAACAATTAGCGCAGCTCTCAGGTCCATCCAGGCAAATCAATAGTCCCTGATGCCATTATAAGCCTATTGACCAAATAATACTCCTCACCCTGACTCACACCCCACACCAGCGAGCGTAAGAAGAGATCAAGCCTTTCAGAGCAGAGCTAATTAGCTCGAGAGCTGTGCCGATGTGAACAGCCCACAAAAGACATTGCACTCAACTAGTCAGGTCTTACAAATTGAGGGCTGTGCATATTTAAACCTCCCACAGGAGACGCGGTGCTCTGCTAATCGGGCCTGACAAAATTGGCCTGTGAGCCGAAATTTTTTTTGTGGGAAAATGAGGGGGCTGGTGATACATGTGTACAAATTACATTCTTGCGTTCCTAAAAACTTCTTCCCTTCGAGCTATACACTTGATGCTTAAGATTTAGTATCTGTTACTTTAGGGTGGCAGATGTTCTGCTGATTGAGTTTTAAAGCTGGGATTTCTGGCTCCGGCGAGGCTGCTGTACCTTTGACTGATGTAGCTCCAGTTAAATATCCAGCTGTGTAATATAATGTGCTATGATTTGGCTGAAGGGAGCTGAAACAAGCAAGTCTGTCCCAAATGAGTGATGACTGAGGAACCCGACTTGACAGAACCAGAACCTGGCCGGGAAGCGCTTCTCCCTTGATCACCAGTGTTTTTACCTCCTCTTTCTTTGATGTCTTTGCAGGGAGGCGGAGAGCTGGGAGAAGCAGTACTCCGTCTTTGGACATGAGGCAGTGGGCTGGGAACCGCGAGGACCCGCATCCTGCGGAGTGCGTTTCCGGGCCCGCCGACACCTCTCCATCAGTCAGCCATGGCACTGGGCGACCGCCGAAGACCCTCCCCATAATGGGTCTTTATTTCCATGTAAGGCAGCGCCGAGGGCTACGTGCGTGTCAGAGTAATTTACGAGCCCGGCTCAGACGCACAATATGTCATATTAAGCTCCTGAACCCCAACCTTCGCCTGGCGCCAGTGGAACGACGGGGCCCGGCGGTTCTGACATGTCAATCAACCTGTCACATGTGTGCGGAGGCCCTCAAGCATGCTGCGGGCCTCCACGCAAGCGGGGCGAAGACTCCTGTAAACACACCTGTCACATGCCAGCAGGAGGTCAGAGGTCAGCTGAGCCACTCCCACCCGTGGAGAAAGAAAGATGGACTTTTGGCAGCATGACGGCAGGTCTGCCATCACAGTCTGCGGTAGGATGGTGAAAACCGGACCGGGGCGGGATGGGGAAGATTTCAGGAGGAACGTTTAAAGAACGTTTAGGCTTCAAATGCTGTCAATCGGTTTGACAGACACCGGGATTTCTTTCAGAGAAGAGACAGAGTGAGGGATGCTTCATAAAGGACGAGAACAGCAGAAATACATCAATAAAACAATACGTTTGGAGGCATTTTGCACATTAACATAAATGTGATTGCGGACCTAGCTGTATATGCGATCCGGACTACTTCAATACAGATTTAAAATGCAAATCTCACTTAATTTTTCCTTTTGAAATTATGCCCATTAACTCACGTCAGAGACTAGCCAGCTCGCCCCTCTTATCGAACGCGGAAGGAGGTCACTCTCTCCAGGAGCCCCACTGAGCCCCAGGCCACCAGCTTTCCAGGCCTGATGTAGCAGCTCATATACACGATTCCTGTGAGGCACAGAGCCGCATCACAACAGGAGATGGGCTCAGTCGGCCCTAGATGCTGCCCTCTCCTCCTGCAGCAAGAGTGCCACTGGGAGAAGAGTCACGCCCAGTCAGAGGCTGTGGGCAAGCATGCTAGCCCAGGCCGGAAGGACCATCACCCAGCCCCCCACCAGTCCACACACACACTCATGTACCTATCTAAATGGGGACCGCCCATTCATTTCTATGGGAAAAACCCTAATCCCAATCACAACATCCTAAACCCCCACCCTGTCCTAATCTTAACCATAAGTAACCAACCCAAAAATTTTGGCTATTTTTAGTTTTTTGACTGCAGTCAAAAATTTTTGTGATGTTGAGTTTCCTCTTGAGGGGACTGAAAAAGGTGGTCCCTACAGCGTCAAAATAACAGGTTTTTACATTTTTTTTACATTTGGTCCCCCCAATGTAATACATACACGACCCCCACACACATAAACACACACGAGAAAAGCAAGGTGCCTATATTTCAGAACGGCTGTAAGTGAGGAAAGGTGGATTTATGTTTTATCGTCATAAAAGTATAGCATCTACTAAACATTCAACAACAATATACAGAAAACGGAATGTAAACACAGGGTGCTTTCTGGCTGGAAACTCTGGAAATTGTAATAAAACCTAAGGCTGGCTGAAGGAAAAATGCACAGCAGGCGTGACCTGGCTCTGGGAGGAGGAATATTACCATTAAATAACTAAACCCTGCTCTTTTCAGGCTGTGAGACATGTCAGCTGAGCTTCTGCGAGGAGACTCTCCGCAGCAGGGCCGTTTGGCCATGAAGAGAGAGCGCCCAGGGGCACAAGCAGCCGGGCCGGGCAGTGCTAATGCGCCCCCCCCCGCGCTTCAGCTTAACGCTGGGTAGCGGCCACGCAGAGCCTCCCAATGTCTGCAGCCGCTCGCGATGACGAGCAGGAAACCAGTGGCGGTCTGGGAGATTAACCTGGGGGGCGGCGGGTGGGGGGTTGTTAGATAAAGGGGCTCAGTGACAGCAGCCGTATGCAGGTAAACGGTCTGACCCCCTATTACTCGCCGGCGTTCCTGGCACGGCCACTCCGTCTCGCATCAGCGTGCCTGCTCCCCCCCGCAATTAGTCCCCGGCAAGGCAGGCCGGTGCCGGCCCGGTCCACCTAATGAGGAGGCCCACGTCCTGGAAGGTGTCACACACCAAACTAAAGCCCCCCCCGCCTGCCATGCTCTCCCCTGGACCCCTTTCTGCCCTCCTTCACAGGTGTCAGGAGGGATTTCACGCGCTGTGCGTGTGTGTGAATCCACCACGCCCTTTTTAGTGCTAATTTGCCCTTTTAGGTTTAATCTCTTTTATGGGGGCTTTCTTCACCGTTTAATTAGGCTACAGGGAGTCGGCATAGACACTCTCTCCATGTCAGCTCCCCCCCCCACCCCCACCAGAGCTCCTCTCTCTTCCTTACACTTTATTCCTTTAACTAATTCCACTTGTGTCAGTGATTCCAAAGCCGCCTGTGAAGCGAGCAGCTCCGTCACTGGGGCCGCTACCCAGACAGGCCGACGCGGCCCCGACCGGCCCCCTCCCAGCAGAGTGCGCCCCCATCCGTTCCTTTCCTGCTTTAATCCCCCCATATAATCCCTCCCACCTGCTTTCACACTTCCCGGTCACACACGTGGGCCAGGGGCGCTGGGGGCTGTACCCCCATACCCCGTGAAGCTGTGCCCTAGCCTCAGCTGGCTGGTCCTTGCTGTCCACGCTGGGGGGGCTCGCTGAAGGCAGGGAAAGACAGGCTGTTACGTCAGGAGCTGGACCGTGCTGGTGAGTCACCTGGTGTAGCCGGTAACTGGCAGACATGGAGCCAGGGAAGGGGGGGGGGCACCGGTGAGAGTGTCACTGGCTGGTCAGGATCCAGTGACCCGATGGTGTGGGGGACTGGGGCCCAGAGCTCACCCATCGTCCCAGACCTGGGGATGCAGCAGCACCCATAAAGGAGTCAGCAGGTGATGGGGAGGGGGGGTGGTCATGTCAAAAATAAAGTGTACTGTAGGTACAGAAATCAAAACCTGACCAATTAGGTAGAACCGCACGTAGACGGTCATGGATACCGCGTTGTAATGCTGTGGTCCAGCCCAGTCCGCATGCTAAAGTGGTTCAAACAACAGTCCAGTTAGCACAGCCACCACGAAAGGAGACTGGATCCCACACCATAGTGGGATCCAATCAGCAAGAAGTCGGCGCGTGGTCCATCACACGTAGAGCGACACGACCCCACCCCACGCAGCACACGGGCACGCCTGCCCACCCCACTGGCAGGAAGTCCTCGTTTGCAGGCCCAGTGTCACGCGTCGGCGTGGAAGACGGGTTTGAATAATGCATGGCATCTCCAGGAGCGGGCCAGAGGCCTGTCAGCGCCACGTCCTGCCTGTGCGGGCGAGCAAGAGGCGGAAGAGGGGCCGTCGCCGTTAGCCTCACGCTCTCCGTGCTAGCTGGGGGGAGGGTTTGGGGGGGGCAACCAGGCGACCGGGACGGGGCGTCGTAAGGAGACGGGCCGCCGGAGACGCCTGTCGCCATGGGGACGGCCTTCGCTTCATCATCGCCGTGATTGTTGCCGCGTTGGCGTGCCTGTTATTCCCGGTCTGTCAGCCGCCGTGACGGAGAGTTCCGGAAGCGGTGGACAGGGAGACGGCAAACGTAAGCACGCGCCCTCGTACTCACCGTCTGGGGGGGGGGCTTTAAGCCGTACGGATGCATACAAGAAGAAAGATACTCAAAGGTGCTCCCATATAAATAAAAATTATTTTTGAAAAATCCGAAAATAATGTTCCCAGACAAAGACTCTCCGTGTTATGCCATGGGGATCTCTGAGCCATTTGGGGCAAGTCATGATGTCGGAAGCGGGTGGGGGTGAGGCCACTCTGTCAGATGGATGGGCGGGAGGGGCGGGGGGGGGCATATAACCCTAAACATGTGCTTTCTCTCCCCCGGCTCTTAAATGTAAATATCTAAATCAGACCTGCAGTGTATGGAAGTAAGAAAAACCAGCATGTCTGCATTAAACAAGCAAGTTAACACCTCCTCACCACCACCTGTCCCTTAGAGGGAAAAAGCAGCGGGAAAGTAACAAGAAATTAAAGTTAGATTCCACGGTGGGAATGGAGCTCCTTACTGCAGACACAGTGAGACAGCACGAGCCTCTACAATGATTACAGTGTAGATACACACTCAGCACACTGGTCACCTAAGTGGGAACCCGTTGGACGGACACTGCCCCAGCTGCCAAATGTGTGCTCAGGATTACCATGACAGCGTTTAGATGAAGCTCACTGAACATCAGTTAAGGTCATAGACTCGTAACCTAGTAGCTGTGGGTTCAAGGGGCTGTGAGGGGCCACCAGCAGGGGCCTTGAGATACGATTTTAACCCAGAAAACCGTATGAAAACATTTAGGACTGTTTGCCAAGACCCTGTTTTAGCGCTGGGTAACTCAACGGAGAAGCTTGAGAAGGTCCACCTCCCAGCTTCTCGCTGAACCAGCCTGTGAAGGACCTGTGAAGGCAGGCTGCACACTGAGCAGACCAGGGAACATGGTGAGAGCTGCAGAGGTCTTCATCCCTCGGAAGGTGGGGGCTTCTGGAAATCGGTACGTCGCCACGTTAAGACGGGCCCGTGAAAACATCTGTCTCTCAGCGGCTCCTCGCCACAACCGATCGCACCCCCCCGCCCCCCATCCCCACCTCTCGCTGTGCCAGATGTTCATCTCGGAAAAACGTGTTTGGAGAGGCGTCGTTGTCTTTGTTCTTGCGATATTCCACGCAGACCTCGCAGCAGAACATGGCTCCTGCTCCAGAAGCACCTTGCCTGCCACTTGCTAGGTCCTCGCCAGATGTTTGGCATTTTTACCATCACCTACAACAACACTTTCTTTTTTTGTAATGACACTGTCGCGTACACAACTGCCACCTCTAACACCCTTTTATTAGGAGCAGCTGTTGACTGGAAAGTGCTGTGTACCGCCAGCTTGCAATCTGCTCTGGAAGCCACATGTAGGTACCAGCAAACAAAGACATACCCCTTAATTTCCTCTGCCATGGATCGTGAGTTAGAGTAACCCTGAGCTTCAGAGCACCAGAACCAACCCCAAGCGAGCAACAGGCCGGCTTTGATCTGGGTTTTAACTGAATAATATTACAATAATATCATTTAAGATGTTATTTAAGATTTGCATTTCTTTCTAATATTCATAATGGATTCTTTTAAGGGGAATTCCACATCAGCAAAACGAACTCGCTCTCCATATGGCCGGCTTCAAGGGATCCCATAGTAACTTGACAAATTGGAAATTATTCAGACCTTAGCAGCAGATCACAGATCTCTGCACATGAGCATGTAGGTTGGATCTGACCGCACTGTGCCAGTGGGGAAGAGGAGGTGGCCTGGGAGATGACGGGCACTGCTGTCTTTGATCGGCCGCTTTGGAGAGTGCTGAGGTCTCAGGTCCACTGCGCCCTAGTTTCCCATCCCGCATTGGGACCACTTACCCGAAGCTCGGGGTAATGGTCGGAGATGGGCCTAAATCTCCTTTGGGCCCTTGTGTGGTCGCTGTGCCACAATGCTCTTATGAGGTGCAGAAAGTGCCCCTTTATGGGAATTAGGTCCCGACGTGCCCGCAACCTCCAAAGGCACAGGAACCAAGCCACGCCTCCCTATATTGCCGCCTCTCATTTTCCCCACCGCACGCCTTCCTTGTCCCAAAAACACAAGGCCTACCCCAGAAATAAATAGCCATATCTAATCTCGCACAGGTCTCAAGCAGATCCATCCTGCTGAAGTGTAAGCCAGCCACTGCACAACAAAATCTGCTGGGGAGGAGGGCAGACCCCCCGTTCCCCTGTCTCAGGCTCCTTGCCCATGGCCCCCCTGACCCCAGGAACGGGAGCTGTGTCGCTTTAAGGCTGACAGCCCTGCTATCCCAGCATGGCAGTACAGGCCTGACTGACACACTAAACCTGTATTTGCCTGCAGAGTCGCGCTAACAAAGCGATATTTACAACTGATAATAGAGCCTTCATCCTGTTGAATAAAAACCTTTAAAAACATTAAATGAGTCCCTAATAAATGTCAGAAACATTACACCCCAGGTTTGGAAGCAGACTGCCTCCACGCCAGAGGGCAGATTCAGTAACACCACACCAGCTCCCACAGCTGTGATAACAGGTTCCCGCGGCTCGCGGGCGCCAGCCACGTTTCCCGCGGTGCGTATCAGGCGCCCAAACGCTGCTCTTTTCCCCCAGAAAGGCCTGACGCTTTATCGACTGCTGACAGACAAACACTGGTGTCTCATTCTCCGCGCCGCGTCAAATGCGTCAATTTCGATGCTGAGATGGATGAACCCACACACCCCTTAATGTCTTGGCTCTCATTGGCTGTCATTTAGGAAAAAACTGATGTAAACGTCTGTCTTTAAGGGTCTATAAGTGACCAGAGCAGGGAGAGTGAAGCTGCATTTTAAAACTATCAAGACCCTCAAAGCAAGTAAGCTCTGGAAAGTATGCTTCACCCAAACCATTTTCATAAACCTACTGCACAACCTCCACCTTTGTTTAACTTCACTGAGTTTTGCCTGCAGGATAAAGTCGACTGAATGAGCATGTTACAGCGCCTGGTAACCACACTTTAACGGTAAATGTTTTGCTGATGTTTTGCACGATTAACTTTTATTTATTATTATTATTATTTCTTTAGCACCATCACTAATCCAGAGATCCCGCGTTTACTGTTAAAAATCTCGATTTTAGTTTTTTGTATTGTCGTCATCGAGGCCCCTCCCACCTTACACCCCCATCCTCGGTGTCATGGCCTCACAGTCGGGGGAGGTGGCAGGGGTCATTTCATTCAGAGAGCAACGCGGGGGCCTGAGAAATGGAGACCGTTCCCCCCTGGATCAGGCACCCCGCCCTCCTCACCGTTGACTCCGTCTTGCCCGTTTGATGTGTGTTGGGGGTGGAGGAGGCCATCACAAACGATTTGCCTCCCGCCAGGGGCCCGATCGTCACTCTGACAGACACTAATCAGTGCGGCTTCATTCCGTGTCTTCACAGCTCCTCGTTCATTTCGGGGAGCTTACCCTGTCTGATTCCATTAAGCGTCCTCGTGCTTTACGGGGGGACCACCGGAAACCGCAAACGGGCCCCTCCCGCCAGCCATTATCAGACCCCCCCCACCCCTAATGGGTGTTATCTGTACCCCACCCTGTTCTGGAGGTCTACAGCTGCACTGTATCATGCTCACAGATGTTTTAATTTACTACAAATATAATTTCAGGGCTTAATTAAACTACCTCAATCAGGTGAGGAAGCCCCATGCACAAAAATGCCTAATTAAAAACAATCTGCTAACTAAAAATGGTAATATTACTAATTTTAATAATTCGAAAAGTAATGATAACAATGCTAGTTATAATAAAGCTGCCTGTCATTGAGAGAAAAGAAGTGAATTGCTATTCTTAAATCGTGCAAAAACAAACACTAGTTTATCGGGAATATATCACTGAGTGATTCCTGAATGCATTCCATCATCAAAGTCTCCCAAAAAGAAAGCCGGAAAAGAGACATCCCAGGAACGTCGGGAAAAAAGGGGGCACCAAGGACCCCGGGGATGGAGTGCGAGGTACCTGCGTGCAGGTAGGCCAGGTCCGGGTTCTCGATGTCCGGGTGCATCTCCTTCAGGTGGTTCCGGAAGTCCATGGGAGCGTTGGTTCCGTAGTCACACTTGGGGCAGTTGTACATCTTCACGCCCTCGTGTTTGCCCGTGTGGAGGATGTGCTTCCGGATGTTCTCAGCACAGTTAGATCTGGTGGGAGGGAAGAGAGAAAAGCAACGATATTAAGAGGGAAAAGAAAGGCACTCATCGCTAAGTTTATCGCGGAATGTTCCGTGCCGTGTCGCCTGCTTCAGTATAGTAATTAATAAGCCGACGCTGAGCCCAGCCCCCTGAGAGCAGAGAGCAGAGACACCTAGACTTTTCCACTTCAGGGGCAGTGGACATCTTTGTGCCAGCGTTGAGCAGTCTCCGAAATGACCAGGCCTCCCCCGGCAGTCCACGCCCCTCCCCCTGGCGGTCCATGCTCCCCCCGATACTTCACCCTCCCCTCCTCCGAGTACCCCGGTCAACCCACGGTATCCCTGATGCACAGAGGACAGAGGCGCGACACCCCGCCTTGCGGGTCTGAAACGAGCACGAGCACCCCCATGCCTGCTGAGACCTTTAACCCCCATCCAAATGGGTTTTTTACATAAGGAGCATGCATCTGGGAGGCACTGTGGGGGCAGAAAGGCGACCTATCACAACATCAGCTTCCTGCCTCGTGTATTCCTTACGGGGACTCAGGGACGTGACATGTGTGACAGCAGCAGTGCGTGTGACCCGGCAGCGACCCCAAAAGCGTGTGCTTTCCCACGGCAACGAGATCGTCACACACCTGTCCGTTCTCATACGACACACGGGAAGAAGTCTGCTCCGGCCTGTTTGTCAGAGAGCGGCTGGGCTCGCCGCCGCGGGTTCCTCCCGGCCGCGCGCGGGCACACGCGTGCCGCTCTTCCGCCGTCGCGGCGGCCTGTACTTCCATATCGCGAGTGACAGTGACCGGCTTGAGGAAGCGAGTGCGCACGGACCGTAATGATGTCAGTAGAGGTGCCGTAGAGGCGGGGGGGGAGTAAGGGGATTCTGATTAGCACAGGCCTCGGTCCGGCCCGGTCCCCATCAAACCCTGTCTGCAGAGCGCTGTCCCGCTCATCCTATGGCAGCACAAACAAGGAGTCGGCGAGCGGGCGGGGGCTGGCCGGCGCTGCCAGTCGCTGTGCGGACGCTCGCTGTCAGGGCCATGTGTGATTACCGTCCTTCACTGCACCCCCCCGAGCCCGGCACAGCTATCCCCCCCCTCCACACTGTGGCATACCGAGTCCTACTCCCCGTTTCTCTGCTTTATGCTTGCTGTTCTCCTGCGGAGTGAAGGCTGTCAGGTCGGGGGGGATGGGCGTGACAGGGGCCAGCATCACAGATCTCGTTTATAAATGAACGATTAAATATTCCAACATTAAACACGGATAAATCACCGCGAAGATGAATCTAAACAAATTGGAGAAAATCTCGTGTTTCTGTTTAAGTAAAAGTTAAACATTTTCCCTGGTAATTGATTATTTTCTGCAAAGCGGTGCCCCCCCTGGGCCGCGGCAGCGCGTGCGCCTGGATCGCCGCCCCGCGACTCGGACTCCCCGCTGGAAACGTCGCCGCTGGCCCCCCCGGACATGAAATTTTCGCAGAGCGGCACCAGACGCCCCCACAAAGGACTCGCCCCCCCGCTGCATCGCTTGCAATAGTACAGTTTGCGCTAATTGAGACGCTGTTGTTTTTTTTCTCCCCCCTGTGGATGTACACAGGAGAGACCCCCCCCATGCCGCCCACCAGCAGTGTCTGGGAGCAGGGGGCCCATGTTGTTAAACCAGCCCCCCTCCCAGGGGAGCCCCTGCAGCCCTGCCTTATAAACAGAAGGTCCCCAGTCTCGCGCTGATCTTCACACCCTAATGGGCCGGGGACGCCTAATTTAAGGCGGCCGATTCCCCCGGCGAGAGCAGGGCCCAGCAGCAACGACAGACAAACACAGCAAATGCCATTTTAACACGGTGACCTAACCAATTAGCGTGTTTACATTCCAGCTTTAAGTGGCAAAGCTGAAATGTATGTGCGCGGGGGGGGGGGGCGGTTTGCTTGGAGATGAGGCACGTGAGCACACACACACGCACACATACACATGTACAAGCAGAGCAGGTCTGGATACAGGGTTCACTACCAATCGATAATCATGTATCCGTTTCCTGCAACCAATTTCCGACCCTGATATTATACCGAGAGTCCAGTCCCTGTTCTTCAGCCCCCATGGGTATGTTTCTCGAGATTTAATCGACTATTATTATTCAGTATGTTGTAAGTCAACGCAGGAACGCAGGAAATAACCACAGCTTAATTCTCCATCCATCACCCAACCACCCATCCAGCTGCCAACCGCTTATACTGGTCGGGGTCAGAGAGGCTTTTTTATATAAGGCAGAAGCCTGGTGGTAGAACGATTATGAGGAGGCGGCTTGGTACCCCGGGTTACATCCATCGCCATCACGAGAGGCATTATGAGCAGGAAGCGGAGTGCAGCGTATATCCGCGATGACAGGAAGGGATAAGGAGTTAAACAGACGAAGGAGAGATGCCGGATAAGCCCTCAGATGCTGAACATGCAAAGGACAATGAGAAGCTAGCAGGGGTCAGGGCGGTGAAGGAGCCTTGCTATTAATTAGTCCAGCTTGGTCTCAGTTCCCAACGGCTCACTCCCCTGTTTTTCAGGGGAAAAAGTCACCAAGTCAAGTTTCAGAACAGGCCTGGTTTCGGGCTTTGGAAATGCAAAAATTTGGGTGCACACTTCTATTGGCCCATTTACACATTAGGGCTCAGAGACACAGGGTCTTTCAGCCACCCAACCCAGGGAGCCCCCTGCTTGAAGGTGACGCCAGTGCACCGAATAAAGTCTCCTCTTCATTTTTAAAGGGGAAGATGAAGGCCGCTTCCTGCCCGAAGAATCTCATCACGTCCCTCCCTGGACGTGTGGACAAAGCTGTCCATTAAGACGCCTTCATTACCAGGCATTAATTTATTTGCGGTTGTTCATGGCGTGTCAGATTTGGAGCCATCAATTAAAGCCCCCTATCCCCCACCTCCTTGCAGAGACTGATGTACTTAGCACCATCCGCCACAGAGGGACAAGGGCATCTTCAGTCATAAAACAAAGCGGGAGTCACTGTGCCACCGGTGTCCATCAATGGCAGGAGATTAAAAGGGGGGCGGGGCCTCAGGACCAGTCATGTGACTGGGCCCTCATGCCTAACACGCCTCAGTGGACATGGTGCGATCCTCAGAGCCCCCCCTGGCACGCACGCACGCACACACGCATGCACGCACGCACCCCTGGGGCTAGGTAACTGCTAATCAGCGGCCTGTCATGCCATCCAGTCTCACTAAATTCCTCCACATCACCAGGTGCCATCAGACAGGCCGCACGGACAGGGCCACGCCGCCCGCACCGAGCACGGCAGCCGCGGCGGCAAGCTTCCACGCTTCCACACAAGTCTCCCCCACATGGTAAGACACTGTGGTCCTAAAGCAGGGGGTTTTAAAAGGTAATTAAGGAATCCACAGCTCTGGGGGGAAAATAAAAATACAGTTAACAACTGGTTTAAACAGCACCGCTATAAATCGCTCGGGGTGTCTGTCCTGTCATAAGCAGCGAAGGCACCACAGCCCAGGCTTATGTGTTATGCTGTAAAGAGACTGGCCAGGATGAGCGGTTAAAAAAAAAAAAAAAAAAAAGAAGGTGGGTGGGTGGATGGATGGATGGATGGATGGATGACCAGCACAACCCAGTGCCATAAGCTACTACTTACGTTTTACTTGTCAGTTCAGTCACTCATCACACAGTGAGACATTCTTAAGAACTTGTTAAGAATTCTTAAGAATCCCGGCTGGGCCCCGCTGTGGTGCCTTTGTGTCAGGTAATTAACCAAAAAGGTAAGCATGACGCTGTATAAACCTGCACCGCGCCAAATTCCAAGCCGTGTCAGCCGCTTTAGATAATAAGCATTTGCTTATATAAAAAAAAATAATAATAAAATAAACTGTTTTCTTGAATCTGCCGCTTCCCTGTATCTCTGTGTCTCTCATCACCAGCAGCTCTGGCTGGACCCCGCCTCCCATAAGCAATGGAGGGCTGTGGCCTGCAGCTTAAACAGCCGCTACAGCCCTTCCAGCATTTTGTATCTCATTAAATTTAATCCGCCCCAACCTGTGCCTGGGGCGGACCGGAGAGTCGTTTGGGTGCTGGCATGCAAGTCTGCAGTCACCGAGATCAACCCACACAAGGCCTGTGTCCTGTCCAGACCATGTCTCTCACTTCTAAGTGTTTATGAACTAGAGAGGGGGACAGGAAGCTGGTTATGGTCTGTAACTACAGTTTGAGGATTTAAAAAGCTCAAGAAATTCGACAGAGATGAAATTCAGCTCCTGTGGATCAGGGAGCAGACCCAATAGCCACCTGGGCAGCATCAAAAAGCAATAAACAATACATTAAAAATACCTTCCATTATTTTACAAGCAATTATGACCCCCCCACTTTGCAATGGTTCTGCAATAAAAAAAAGGGAAATAGTGATAAAAATTGACAGGTAAAAGTTTTTACCAGCAGATTCTGACACCCTCTGAACTGGCAGAGGCGTCCTCAAACGCCACCAGTAACGAGCATGGCATGTAACGAGCACGGCAGTGGGAGAGTATCGGGGGGCATGGACCGTACCTGTAATCGCACCAGGGGCAGTGGTAGGGCTTCTCACCCGTGTGCACCCGCCTGTGCCGTGTCAGGTGGGACTGCGTGGTGGAGGCGAAGTTACACAGCTGGCATCTGAAGGGCTTTTCACCTGGAGCATCACCGACACACACGTGTTACACGTCAAGCACCAGAAAGACGCAGGCATCGCACACAGGTATAAATACAGCCAAGGAAGAGTCGAGATGATGAGCTGACCTGATGATGTGTAAAAAAACATTTGCTCTGCTGTAAAACAGATTAGTCGTTCAGCGTGGATGCGGCTTACAAACTATGACATCGTGAGTGTGGCCTACGATCTACCGGCTTGCACAGGCCTTCACGGAGAACTACTTATTAAAGCAGACTCATCATCCTAGCATCCGATATGTTAGTGTGCTGATATGCTCCTAAATGTTAGCGCTGCAGAAATGATGTACCAATGGATTGCCACACATTCGTGTCAAGTGCCTTGGGACAACTGTGTTGTGAAAGAATATATACAAAAATAAACTGGATTGAATAAATATCCTAAAAATTTCTATAGCAGGACTGTGGTGTGATTGAAGGCTAGAGTGTAGTCTAGGATCATCTGTCTGAGGAGCAATGTGGATCCTGAGGCTAAACCAGCCGAGTACCACTGCTTCAGGGTCACTGCGCATTCCAGGTTTACAGTGTGATCGAAAACTACGCAGTGATCTAGGATTATGATATGGTCAAAAATAACACTGTAATCCAGGGTTATGCTGTGATCTAGAATTACGGTGTATTTTCATATTATGGTGAGTGTTTTATCTTCCTATTTTTACCTGTTGCATGACATTTAAGACAGAGAATACATTTCCATGCTCACATGAACAGTTCCTGTCTGTGTGCCTCATGCTGGGTTTGCTTTGTTCACATCTTTAAGATCTGTGTCGCGTTTTAACATCGCCTCTGTTTTAATCTGTGTGCTGTGAAGGTTGATGGCTAGACCGAGTGGTGCATCAGTCTCTAGTGTTACAGTTTGCATGTGCGTCTCTCTGGCTGGCTGAGTAGGTGAAAGGGGCGGGATGCTGACCTGTGTGCTGCCTCCGGTGCTTGGTCAGGGCGTGGCGGGTCCCGCCGGCAAATCCACAGAGGTCACACAGGAAGGACTTCTCTCCTGAGGAGGGGAAGGCACGCATCACCAAAACATGCCCGCCTAGGCGTTCGACGAACTGGCGGGTTCCTCCAATCAGACGTCTCCGTGTAAATATGTCAGATGGGAATGGAATTACCGCAGCGTTTTATTGACTGTGATAAAATCTGAAAAGCACCACTGAACATAATTACATACTTGTCAGAGCCGTAAAAATGAGCTTTACTGTCAGGAGGCGGCTTTCGTATGGCTTCATCCCGCCTGCCGGCTCCCAGATGGGCCCGCGAGCAGACGAGCGGCTGCCCGCATGGGCCTCCTCCTGCCACACCTGGCTCTCCCGTAACGCCTGGGGAGCCTCTGCCCTGCACTCCTTCATACCGGGGGGAGCGTGGGCGGGTCAGACCTTCCAAGATTCGGTGCGATGCAGGGCAGGGGAGGTCACACAATACTGAGCCGTACATCACGGACTCATAAGGGCCGTCAGCAAAAGCACGGACCATAAACAAATGCGGCGGAGATGTAAATACCGGCGCAGTAAAAGTGTCAGTAATAACACACAGCTCGCGTTTAAGGAAACGTGTCGTGCGCGACACGTCGCTAATCACGGTAGTAAAGTCCACAAAGTATAAAATTCCCAACGAGTGGTCTTGAGTGCGCTCCCTGGACAGACACCTGTGCACATGCTAATGCTAATGCTAACATCTCCAGATTCCAATGGTGTCCAAACCCCTCCCCCTCTAAAGCCCATCCTCACGCAGGGTCCATGAGGCAAATGCTTGGCGTGAATCCATTTAACATGGTAGTCGGGGTCACATGCTGATAAGCACGCTAAGGAGCTTAGTGGGGAAAAGTTGGGTATTTACATCGCCTTTGGTCCGGCAGAGGCGAGCTGCATGGGTAACACTAGAGAACACTATCATCATCTCTGGGGGTGTCGGTTCGAACCCCACCTCCACTCTATGGATGCTTCTCCATTGCAACAGGTATCGTATTTTCGGTACTTCAAGAAAGTACCAAATGTATGGTGCGTCAAGGTGTTGGTTTCCCATTGCCACTGAATGTCATCACAGCCCGAGGCGCAGGGTTTTGTAGAGAATTCTAAATAGCTATAGTATATTATAGGGCTGGACGACGTAATATCAATGTCGCATGTTATGCACACGCAGTTCTTCATATTGCAAGAACCGCGATAGTCTGCTAGGGTATTGGTCTTTTCACTTTTATCAAGTATTTGTTTAAAAAAATAAGTTTAAAGTTTGTGACTGCTGCTTTTACATGAGCGTTGCACGTGTTCACAAGACAATCACTGTAATTTAATTTTCTCCTAGATGAATGTGAGAAATTAATTTATTAATTTTGAACTCCTATTTTACTTTACAAATATCCCAATATTTATTACAACAAAATCATCATGATATCTGAAAAATTTCAGATCCCATTGAAATTAAAGCTTGGATCTTTTCATTCATCCTCACATCCATTATTAATTTTTGCTTCATTTATCATTGTTTTCTTAGTACATACATTTTTCCCCCAATATGGCAGTTGTACTGCAGGCTATTTGCATAACCAAATCAACAAAAGCGTAAGAAGAAAGCAGAGCAAGTCCCATAATAGGGTACTGAAGTAGCAAAAAAGTACCTCAGCTGGTTTGGTACCTTATGTACTGGAACTTTTGCTACTGGAACTTGACTGGAAATCAGTGGAAAAGAGAATGTACCGAAAGTACCGGTACCTCGTGCAAAAAGTACTGGTACCGGGTACAATGAAAAAGCGCCCAGCGTGTGTCGAGTTTGCAGTCACATGCGGTCAGGTTGCTGGGATCTCTCGTGTATGTCCTCTCCAGGGTGCACCCGGGGCCCGTGTCCTGTGCTGCCTGGGATAGGCTCCTCGTGACCGTGCTCCCAAAAACAGACGCATGGTCAGTAAGCATACTCACAGTTCATATATTTCTATTATTATGGGGACTCTCCAATCATTTCTATGGGCATAACCCTAATCCTGACAATGATAACCATAACCCCTATCCAGCCTTTACCGTAAGTAACCAAAATACATTTGGTTATTTTAGGTTTTTTGATTGTGTTCACAAATGTCTATAAAATTCATAGTTCATATTGTTCAGACCCGAAAATGTTCTCCCAAGGGAAAAAGTAATGGGTTTTACCACATTGGGGGGGATCACTGTGCCCTAAAATGAGGTGACTACAAATCAGACTGTGAAAGTGTGAGTGTGTGGGTTTGCACAGATCACTTTTGAGTACCAAAGTGTGTGGTAAAATCTGAAATTTCCCTACTTTTGGGGACATCGTTTCCGATCCCCATTTGGATAACCTCGATTTTATAAAAATCTGTGAATGGAATCAAAAAAGTAAAAATGTCAAAAGTCTTGTATTTGGGTTGGTTACTTATGGTTAAGGTTAGGGCTGGGTTGGGGTTAAGGGTGTCGTGATTGGGATTACAGTTTTTCCCATAGAAATGAATGGAAGATCCCCATTTAGATAGGTACAAGTGTGTGTGTGTATGTGTGTGTGTGTGTGTGTGTGTGCACGCTAAGAGCAACTGCTGCTTACAGACCACGGCCCTTTGAGCAGCTGTAAGGAACAAGGCCGATATGATCAGGAGTGAAGACCGTGACCGTGGGAGGGCAGCGATGTGACCACACTTGCGGATATTAGCTGTGTAACCGTTCACCTCTGCCACGTGCCTAGCCGGCCCGAGAGTAGACAAGATTGTTTCCCACCCTCGAGAAAGCATTCATACATCCAGTGCAACCCGGGGGGGCAAAGCAGGGCTGACTACTGCTGGTCTAGCAATGAAGGAGATCTGTCTCGACTTTGCAGGAGACAAGCTGGATTAAAAAAAACTTAAAATATATTAAATAATGTAAAACAAGAAAGACCAGGCTTGCTAGAAGGCTACAAAAACACTTAATAGAAATATACAATTTAAAAATAACGCTTTATAAAATCCCTCCTGCAGTCAGAGAGGCTTCAGGTCATTTTTGGGACCTGCTAGCTCTCCGTGGGGCAGTGTAATGAATTCCTCTTGCTATTGGCTCATACTGAACCCAGTGCAGAGAGCCGCCTGCTCCCTCTCACTCCTGTCAGGAAACAGCTGCCCCCCCCATTACGCCACACGCTTCAGGAGTCAGCCACAGAAATCCATCGGCATCGACCCCACGCCGCCATCCCCGCAGGTATGCCCGCCAGGAAACGCCAGCGATAAATTACACGCACGCCCGCTTTCCGCCAGTCGCTCAATACCGCGCGGGCGGGGGGGGGGATGGTGGGCTGGGGGGAGTCGGCGCTGTCAGCACGCCTGTAGGAGAACTGGTCTGTTTGGGCTACCCCCAGGTCAACTAAGCTTCAAATTTATAGAAATAAAGAGGGGGGAAGAATAACTAGAGAATAGCAGGGCGGGCCGACATCAGCCTGGTCCATCTGAGTGACACCTGATGGGCCAATGCCCGCCCCCCCACACCCCCTGTAGGCCAGCTGCGCTTGGACGAGTTATTTTCCAGGGCTTCCCCCTTCCTCTCCTGCTCGCTCTTCCTTTTTTAATAACGCACCCCAGAGGAGCCACATGCTTCCATAATTGTCTCCCTCATTAGTTATGTTTTTCGTGGAAAGGAGCAGGGGGGAGGGGCGGGGGCAATTAATTTTATCACTTAATTTTTGTCACTGGATCCGCCGGCATATTGACGCCTGCGCCATTTTGGGGCTCCTTCTTTCACAAAATTAATTGACAAAGTGCGGAGATTTATCAACATACCGCCGGATTTAGCGACAAATTGAAGCGAGGGGGAAATCAATTGTGCCCTTGCCGCTTCACGGGGGTGGGGGGGTGTTTGGGGCGGGGGCCCTGGTGAAGGCAGCCCTTTGATTTATTTATCCATCCGGGGGACCCATAAATCAGAGGTCATGCGTGGGACTTTCCCGGCCAGATCCCGGCTGACAGACCCCCCCGAATCACTGGAGAGCAGGCCGGGAACCCGAAAGTGCTCATTAACATGCTCGTTATGAGCTGGGGTTCAACATGAGATAAACATGTGCTGGCCAAACATAAAGGAAAAAGCTGGGCAACCTTGTTATTACAATCAGTGGCCAGTTTATTAGATACACCCAGCTGGTACTGGGCAGGACTCACTCCCACCTGCAAAGCAGCTGATTGTTCAGAGAAGCCTTTCTGCAGACCACTGCTGTACTGTAGTGTTGCGGCCTTTCTGTAAGCGGGTCTGACCATTTTGCCCCCAGTACTGTTGCTGACTATATTATAGCGTGAAAATCCCTGGAAGGTGTCGGTTTCTGAGATGCTGGAACCACCATGTATGACCTAAACAATCACATTCGAAATCACTTAGGTCAAGCGCCATAGCCATTCGAAAGCCCTCAACTTTGCCCTTGGTGTGAAATGCCCCCTGGTGGCACATAGGCAAATTTGGAAAGTCAAAAGGAAGGGACAGGAATGGTGGCAGGGTGGGGGGAAGACGTCAGCCGTGCAGGGAGATGGGCAGCGGAGGCAGAAGGCACGGGCCAGCTGGCTCACCCGTGTGTGTGCGGCCATGGTCCTTCAGGGCCGACAGCGTCAGGAAGGAGTAGTGGCAGGACGGCCACTCGCACTTGTAGGGCTTCTCCCCCGTGTGCAGCTTGCAATGATTCTTCAGGGCCCACCGCTCGCTGAAGGACCGGTCGCACAGGTCACACTCGAACTTTCTGAGGGATGGAGGGTGGGGAGGGAGACAGGGAGAGAGGGACGGAACGAGGGCGGAAGAGAGGGAAAGAGGGACAGAGGGAGTGAGGGAGAGAGACACAGGGGAAGAAGGAGAGAGGGAGTGAGGAGCAGATGAAAAGAGAAAGAGGGCGTGAGGGAGAGAGGGAGAGAGCGACAGAGGATGTGAGCAACCTTCACTGTTAATCCGGCGGAGCCCGAAGACTGACTCTGCTATTCCTGGGGGGGGGGGGGGTCAGCTAGATGAAAGGCCAGAGGCCCCTGAGGGCCACTACGGACACTACTCTCTGGAGCCACATGCCTAGGCTACCAGCAAAGTGCCCAGTGAGAGCGGGCGACCACCTGGGCTCCTCTGGGACAGAACGGCCCATCACCCTGTCACATCTGCAGAGGCAGACATCGATTTTCCTGTCAGGAGGCCAGACCTCGGCTGTTTATCCCGTCAGGCTCGATGGCACTGTTACAGCCAGGTGCACCAAGCAGGGTTTGGGGGCCACACCACTTCTGTGGCCGTGGAGGGAGGAGCAGAGTGAAGGCAGAAGTTTAAAGCTCTCAGAGTGGCCAATGGGAATGGCCAGCACCAGCCCGGCCTCCACTCTTACCCAACAATGATGACATCCAGCTACCTGTTTATTCTTGGCTATAAACAGTGAGCAGTAATTGACACTTCGTGGGCTGCAGGTTCAACACAGCAATAAATGGGATACAAACATTTGCTTTCCACTAGAGATGAAATGGTATGAACATTTTATATCACGAATCTAGAGACCAAAATTATCACGGTAATCAGTATTATGCAGGTATTATTAAAATGTTCAAAAGTTTCACCAAGTTTTATATTGAAAACCACAAATAAAATTAGCAGCACTATGCACCTTTGTTTGTATAAACATTAAAATAATAACATAGCCTATACCTTATGGAAACATGACGTATGAAATGTGCATTAACATTTAAAATCTCCAGAGCACTGTCACTGCCTTCTGCTACGTTTTCACTGATACGAAACAAACTGAGGTTACATGCCGCGTCTGCACGCCTGTGTCTGGGAGACCATTACGAACTTTGATTGATGCTGGACAGTATTTAACGTGAGCTTTTCCCATGCGGGTAATCAAACAGATGAGAATGTTATTGTGGTTCCCATTTCTTCCCTGTTTTTCACGTAATATTGTTGCTGTAGCAGTAATCTCTCTGCCAACTGGCGGGTGTTCCACAAACCATGATATCTCAGTTGGCTGGGTTAACTTAAGCTAGAAGTAATGACCGTCCAATAAGAGTTTAGGTAAGGAGAATTCCTACTGGACAATCATACTTGGCTTAGTAAACCCAGCTACCTGAGAAAACCTTGCTTTGTGGAACACCCCCCCGAACAATGGATCCAGAAGAATCTGAAGTCACCAGGTTTGTCTTGGATTTAAACATGACTGGAGGGGGTTAAGCTTAGGGTGTCAGCAAATACTACTAACGAAACCAAAGGACTCAGAACGGCACCAGGGCTGGCTTAGAAGTTTAGCTGCTATTATACTGGTTTAAGACTTGGTGTCCTGGTTTTGTGACTAGTGAAATGGCTCAGGACCCCCCGGATGGCGCGGTCTGTAGCATTGTCCCGAACTCAGACTACAGACGACCACACCGTGTGACTGGCTGATGAGGGAGTGAGCCTCCTGGGGGGTGAGTAACACTGACAGGAGCAGGAGGAGGGATGGAGACAGAGGGAATCCTAAAAAATTGAGGTGCTCATTAACTGTATAGGAGGAGACAGCAACGGGACAGGGGAGGTTATTTAGGGAATTCCCTTTCTGGCCCTTGCCCAAATTTCCGGCCCTATCCCAGACGGTACCGCTCTTGTACCCTTGAGTGAGGTACCTATACAAATCACTTAACTAATTACCCAGAGATTAACAAAAAGTTTGTGGGGCTGGGAACTAGCCCACTGCTTTAGATCCAGCTCAGAGCCGGAGCAAACTCTGCCATATTGTCACACTCACCAACAGTCTGTGATGCTGGTTGAAACATGTTTCGTGACCTGGTCATATCTAACGCGCCAGGAGATGCAGGCCTGCTAGCCTTCTGCTTCGAGGCCTCAAACTGGCAGAGTTCAGGCCAAATTAAGCGAATGAAGATTAAGCGATGCTGAAATCTGAGGCCAGACAGGCATTAGCACAGGATAGTCATACTTCAGGTCCGTTTGGAGGCTGAGATTCGGAAGGCGTTCGGAGGAGCGTACGAGTGTGAGAGAGGAGGCTCCTACACGAGTCGATCCAAACAACATTAGGAAACATTCAGGAAACATTAGGAAAGACACTCTCATCTGGAATTATAGCCTCCTGAAAGCAAGGCAGCCCTCATTAATTCTATTTAACGTGGACCTGAACCCAACCCGATTGCAGCACGTTGTTTTGGGACAAACACAGTTCTGGGTTCTGGAGTGCAAGAGCTTTCAGATGCTAAAAGGTCTCGAAGTAGAAACAATCTGTCTGTATAAACTGCTGCGATATTAGGTCGGTCTCTTTATTAACACCAGAACACACACACAGACACACACGCACACACAAACACACACGCACAGATTTGAAGGATCGAGGCTCAGGCTGAAAGCATCCGGCATCTTAATGGAGTCTGTGAAGAATCCCATCCCGTCAGGCCTCGTCACGGCTAGCAGGACACAGACAAACACGGCAAACACGCAAGCAGCATCATTACCCGACAGAGAAAACACACGCACTGATGACAAGGCGGCTGTGTCCAAGCGCAAGAGGCTCGCAGCTCAGAGCGCTGCCTGATTCCCCTGACAGCATGTCCACTTATCACCTGCCCCTTACCCACAATGCACTGCTGTCTCAACACAAGATGAGATTCATCTATGAAGTTATGTCTTGCGTCTAGAGTGTGTGGGTTGGGAGGGGGGGGGGGTTCAACCGGAATCCTTCCGGTGTCAGGAACTACAGGCCGAAGAGCCGAGGAGATGGGGGTAATTATGACAGAGGCTATGTAAACAAGCCCGGGATCCGGACGTGAGGATGCCAGCCATCCATCGGCGCTGTCCTACTGCCATGGTGCTCTGAGCGCGTCGCCACCCCGCATATGCTATCAGCCGCGCCTCCCTTCCCTTTCAGGGCTGGGACTGAGGAGGGTGGGGAGGGGGGTTGCTGGCTGTCAAGAGTTATCATGCAGCCTCAGATATGGTAACCACGGACACCGGGATGCTGCTCTGCTCGTAAGGTGACTCGGATACGCTCCGTTTGTGTGTGTGTGCGCGTGTGTCTGGTGGTACAGAGACACCCAACTGCAAGAGCAGTTTCGCAAACAAACAGTAATTATATTGTATCGGCAGTTAATGCATAATATTAACTTATGACATTTAAAGCGAATTAATATCAGTACTTGAGTAATTATTATCAAATACAATGTAATAATCTGTCACCCCGCATAGAACAAGTGGCCACAGAAAATGGATGGATGGATGGATGAATAACGTGGTAATAAATTTAGCTGGTTACACCATTTCCAATTGCGGAAATACCGTTGTTAATTTCTTCCAATCCGGAAATGTTTGGCCCTGTTTTGGCTTTATTTGTGTGGCTCTTTACTCATTTACATATACACTTCAATGCCAATAAAGAACGCTGATCTCATCGCATCTGACAGAGGGGAGCACTGCCTGCCAGCCCCAGATTAATCTTTTATTTACATAATAAATGCAATTACCCAAATTTAGCCCAGACACACTCACGCGCCGAACGTCTGTTAGCTACTGAACACAGGGATGTTGTCGTTTATTAATGAGGCTCCGCCCCGACACGGCCTCTCGTTAGAGCGCGTCAAAGCCCGCGCAAGCAGGCGGACTAGCGGAAGGTCAACCTGGTGCCACAGAGACAGGAGTCATGCTGAGCTTAACGCTGGTCTGCTAACCCTGGTGTGC
>JAODKN010000134.1:8471507-8501920 GCA_026774425.1 Petrocephalus zakoni
CCCGCCCCCTTCCCGTGGCCACGCCCCCCCCAGCCCCCACCCCCACCCCACCCACATCCGCTGGCTCTGAGAGCTCATTCATCTAAATCGCGAGGGCCAGCAGAATAATATAAATCACGAATTTCCCAAATATAACAATATTTGTATTGGAAGGTTGGGCCGTAATTGATGACTGCAGCTGCACTAATTAAAAAGCGGCAGGGTTCCATTAATCTTGGTCACGCGGCGTGACCGCCTCTCCGGCACACGCGGGGACACGCCCCATCCCCAGGACCGCCGCCTGTCCTCGGGGGTCTCCACGAGCGATTCTCCTCTTTGGGGGGGGGGGGTTCTGCTTTGGTTTCTTTCAGTTCTTGAATGTTTTGCCTTTCAAGTTTTTCCAGATTCAGGCCAGGGAGAGATGAACCAAAATAAGCCAGATCAGACTACATGTGTGTGTGTGTGTGTGTGTGTGTGTGTGTTTGTATATATATATATATATATATATATATACATACACACACACACACACACACACAAGCGTACTTGTACTATGCCTGTGATGGGCAGTGGGGCTTTGAGATTGAGGTGTAAGACTACAGCTGCGATATCAGAAAGAGACATGATGAAATACCTACAGAGACTGGTTAGTCATTTTCCATAATAAAAAAACAGCTTTTAAATATACTGTCCCCAAAAGATGCAGAGGAACAGTGTGTCACGACGCAGGCACCTGGTTAGTCCAGTGAGGGTGCAAAGGGGCAGCGGTGGGGATTTCGGGGGGTGTGGAGATACAGCCCGGGGCACCAAGGGGGGGAATCACCGCAGACAGCAGGGGGACACGTCAGGACACGCAGACTGTTTTGGCCGAGAGGGTGGGACGTCCTCTCTGAGGCGCGATGGGGCAGTGGGACCCTGTCGGATTGAGCAGGACAGCCCACGGCTATGGACACCGGCATGCCCCTGTCCAGCCATGGGACAGGCGTGGGTTTCAGTTTTTAAGAACAGCACACAGGCAGAAGCAGCAGAACCCAGCGTTACGCCACAAAGCGACGATTTCACAGCAACAGAGCCGCGTGATTCGGAGATTTCAAATGAGCAGGGGGGGCTCACATTTCAGTGTATGGGGGGAATGGACTGTACAAAAAATGGGCTAAACAAACATAAAACAGATTCTTTGGGGGGTGGGGGGCATGAGCGATCACCCGCATCTGACTTACAAGGAGCTTTGGGACCAGAGTTACTGGGAAGTAAACCAGAAAAGGAAACCTGCCAATGTATACAAACATGGCAGGAGCCAGCAGCGGGCTGGACCAATCAAGACGCACACTCTCGGTCACCTGAGCGAACGCCGCTCTGATTCATTATTCACTGCTGAGTCTGCGATAAAAGGCCCATCGGCGGGATCACCTCCGTCACGCGGCGATGTACCTGACCGCGTGTGCTGGCGGATCGCTGCTGCTGAGTCTGAAGACCATCACGGAACCATTCACACCAAAAGCAATTCACGAAAACCTGGACCTGGGCGCAGGACACAGACGCAGACCGGCCGCGCAGACATGAATGACTTTGAAAGAATAGCAAGCAACAAATATGGCTCACAGGCAGACGTCATTCGCGTTATGTAAACAAAGGGGTGATATATGGGGGGGTTGGGGTCTGCGGAGGATAACCAATAAGCCCCATTAGGGCATTAGCCATGTTCAATTTGCATATCAACAATATTTCTGCATATAATTTTGCCGTATTTGCATAAAAACAACATGAGTCAGGGCTGCTTGGTGAATACGGCACCCCGCTGCCAGAGAGAGGGATTAGTACCGTCACCGCGCGCGTCTGTAATCGTCATTATCCCAGCTCTGTGTGCGCCGGCTCTAATTACTCTTACTCTTCGCTACTCAGCGCTGAAATGGATCATTCTGAGGTTATGGTGAGTTACTTCATCTTTATCTGAATTACTGCTGTTATTCAATGTTTATTGTAAATTATATCGGGCAACACAGGGTCAGACTGGGCCAGTGAGGGCGCAAGAAATCCGAGGGGGGGTGAAGGGGGGTGTGAGCCTCTGTGACCCGGCCCATCTGACTCGCCCCGTGCCGACTCCGGCCTCTCTGTGACCCGGCCCATCTCACCCGCCCCGTCCCAACTCCGGCCTCTCCGTGACCCCCAGCTCCGCCCGGTTTCCTGCAAGGGCCATATCTCCCATCCCACCCTAGCTCCTCCCTCCTACTTGTCTGGGCCATATTCCACATTCCACCCTGGCTCCACCCACTTATTGTCTGGGCCATATCCCCCATCCTACCCTAGCTCCGCCCTCCTACTTGTCTGGGCCATATCCCCCATCCCACCCTAACTCCGCCCTCCTACTTGTCTGGGCCATATCCCCCATCCCACCCTAGCTCCGCTCACTTACTTGTCTGGGCCATATCCCCCATCCCACCCCGGCTCTGCCCACTTACTTCTCTGGGCCATATCTCCCATCCCACCCCGGCTCCTCCCTCCTACTTGTCTGGGCAATATCCCCCCATTCCACCCTGGCTCCGCCCACTTACTTGTCTGGGCCATATCCCCCATCCCACCCTAGCTCCGCCCTCCTACTTGTCTGGGCCATATCCCCCCATTCCACCCCAGTTCCGCCCACTTGTCTTGACCATATCCCCTGCGCTCTCAGCCCAGTTCCCTCGAACCCCCGGCTCTTCCATCCCCGCTGAGCCTCTTTGAGGGACTGCGACGAAGCTCCCCATAAAAACTTAATGTGGGTAATTTTCCACTAATCAAACTTTTATGGTCTGCAAATGCTTTTAAACTAACAAATTTTAATTATCGTTTAATTAGGGCTGCAATATTAACGCAATCCCTCATTCCCCGCACTCGTCTAAAATGAAATATTAAAGGAAACCAATGCAAATAATTACGCTCAGCAAGTGGCAACAACAGAAAGCTTGTTTTCTGCTGGGAACTCGTGTGCTCCTTTGTGAGCTTATGAGGATTCAAACCCCTGCTCGCCCCCGTCAGTCTATTAAATCAGTAATAATGATTCAGCACAAACAGTCAAAACAGGCAAAATATCCAAAGAAAAAAATCAATTAACTAACTAGCAGGCAAAAAAGCCAAACCTTATCCACGCTGGCTACTGGCGTTCAGACAAATTAAGCTCCACATCTGCTACTTTAAAATGGCTGGCCTTAGGTGGGGTCTATGTCCACTGGGAGGAGCTTGGCTCAGGAGGGTGGGCCCTTGACCCAGACGCCTGGGACACTAGGCAGCTCAAGGCCCCCCCCCCGGCCCATTACACCTCTGATCCTAACATGCACAGTCCTGACAGCCTGCACAGTAACCAGTCCGCCTTCACCACCCTGCCCGTTGCACGCAGGAGGCTATTTGTTCAAACCTTTTATTACCGCAGCGTGAAAATGGATCTAATGGCAGGTATTTAATGGCAGGTATTTTCACAATTATTTAAGAACACAAGACATGAAAGACTCTGGTTTCTAATAATTCATTCTGTCAGCTTCTTCCAAATTGCTTTAAATTATATTCTATTAAAACAAGGTCAAGGCTGTCAGATGGTTAGGCAAACAGTTAAAATGTTAGCTTATGTGCTTCTCAGAACCCCATTCCCACAATGCAACAGTAAGCCAGATGGGTCATGTCGAACGGGGCTGGGCAAGGTGGGGGGAGCAGGTACTGCATCGGCCGTCCGCGCCTGGCAGCCCGTCATTGGCTGGGGATTGTCACGTGACAGGGTTTCTCTGGAGGCCACAACTATCAGACATGGAATGAAACAGCTGCTAGGCTATCGAGGGAACAAACTGGTCCCGTCGTGTTGAGTTAGGGTAACACAGAGCAGCGTCGCCCAAAGAATGAGGGAGCGACATTCAGAAGGCCAAGCAGCCCCTGCCCTGGGCCCCCGCCACACCCAAGTCCAGTCAGGCCGCCGCGGGGCTTTTTCTAAACAGATCTCTGATGTCCTGGCTGGATGAGGAAGGCGGTGCTCATGAAGAGGCAGCCCTGCCATCCTTCTCGTACCGCGCTGACCGCCCAGCATATGTTTGCAATAGCCACATCGCCTCCCTCTCCCTCTCGGTCGCCTGCCCCGACCCTCTGGCTCTGGCTTTCAAACCGACACAGTTATCAATCAACAAATGGGCCTTCTCAGGTGGGGAGGGGGGCTGTTCCCATCAGCCTGCACATGTTCTTCAGCATTCCCCGGATTTGTTCCGCCTAATAAGCCCTCCCAGACGACCTTCCGCTAATTAACCGGCGCCGCGCTGCAGATATGATGGTTAATTAATGATAAGATGAATTCCGTGTCCGGGGGGCTGCCGGAATGTGATGACACGGTGTTTTTTCCAGTTTAAGTGGCGCAGTGGTGCGGATGGGTCCCCCGGATGCCCAGCGAGGACCCGGGAGCCGCGTGGTTGCTCGCTCGCCGGAGTGGCGGGAGCCATGTGACCTGGCCGCTGGTCAGGAGAGGTGCACGGCCTCCTGCCACAGTGCAGGGATGTGCGCGGCGTGGGAGGACGCTGGGTGTGTTTGTGTTTAGCTGAACGCAGCGAAATGCAAAAACAGATCTGGCAGAGATGACCCTGCAAGACAAATACCTAAAAAAAAAACACTGAAATGTGACTAAACTTTCTGTGCACTTTTAATTTTAAGTTTTCTAACTTTTGAGGGATTGAGAATGACATTAAGAAGGAAAAATCCCCACAAATCTACGTGACGCACAACCTTATCTGCGTGTGTGTGTGTCCAAGCAAACTCTCTTTGCCACCTTCTCTCACACACAAGCACACACACTCCCGGTGACAGAGCACGGTGAGCCGTGCCGCATGCCAGGGGCTTTAATGCCACCGTGTGCTTTGACGCTCTCCGATTACACGGCCGGCTCCCCGCCTACCCCCAGAGAAAAAGGCCGTAAGGTGTCAGTGAGCGAGAGTCATTCAGAAGGCCTTAACTGCGACGGCCCCAAAACAAACACCTCACTGCGTAAGAAGCGGTTTCGACAAGCGCGTCAACTCGACCCAAACTAAATAAACTGCTTTTATTTTCACACACAGTTCACAGGTTCCCACGAGGTCCTTTTGCGGTCCGACGAAACATAGAGGCCTCACAGAACCCGAGCCCCCCCGAGCCCCCTCCTGTGGCTGCATCCGAGACCGCCCACCACGATCCTCAGCTGCAGGCAGAGTCGCCCCGCTAATGGATGAGGTCCGCCACGCCCCAGCCCATCAGTATATTACAGCACTGACCCCCTGCTGGAGACCCCACCCCCCAGGTCTGGTCTGGGATACACAAACACGTGAAGTGTCTCTCAAAAGATAAACATCTTCTCTGTCTATCCTCGGACCTTGTACAACTGGACTCCCGCCTACAACCGCCCTCTAGCTCCTGTACACTGTATTTAATATACTTAATGATCTGAAACCTCCAGCATTCAAAAACAAATGCTAACAAAGCGACTCAAAGTCATTCTTAGCTTTCTGTTCCTCCTATTAAGCAGAAAAAGGAGGACATCTGTTTTTCCAGTGTTTTTGTGGTCATGTGGGGATGGACGTCCTTCCCTGAGCACTGAACCCTGACCGTCCCGAAAAAGAAACGCTGGGATCCACCCTGGAGGGGGGTGGGGGTGGGTAGTGAGATCCACTGCGCCTGGGTGGTCACTGCGTGGGTCTCCGTGGCAACGTGAGCACAGCGCGCACCAGGCGAGGGCCTTCACTGTGTACTTTAGCACATAATGAGACAGTTTCAAATTTGAGAGGCAGCTAATTGCTGAAACTGAATGTTAATTGTTCCTTAAAAACGGTTTAATCACATTCCAGAACTAATCTTTATTTTTGATTTAAACAAGTATTAATTAACAGTTTACAGTGGAATTTGCTTAATAATATATGTAGCATCACAGTGAACATATGGCAGAATCTCGTTATTAATAATCTAAGGGCTCCCGTCATATTAATTAAGGCACATTTTCAGAGCATCAATTTTCGCCAAGTTAAGAAAAATGAGAAGCTCGGGTTTCCTGAGATGTCTGTTCATGGATGCTGCGTGTCCAAGGAGGAGGGACCCAATTTTGCAACCTGGACGGGGCTAAAGCCTCGGCCTGCATCTCCAGGACGATTCCATGCAGAAGATTTCTCCTCCACTCGAAACCAGAGCACAAACAAGACCAATGTGATGTGTGCATGGCCGTGACAGTGAGGGGTGCAGGACGTGCGGCGTGCTGATCTCCACGGTGACCAGCTTTGGTCAGTACCAAGCATACGTCAGCCCCCAAGGGCTGTGCAAGAGGCTTTTATAAAAGGGGTGGGGGGTGCCTGCTCATTGTTTAAGAGCCTCCACTGCTGGGTACTCATTGGTTAAGAGCCTCCACTGCTGGGTACTCATTGGTTAAGAGCCTCCACTGCTGGGTACTCATTGGTTAATGGCATTGATTGATGCTAGCTGGTTCACTGCATCCATAGCTGAATGTGAACAGATGAAGTTACAAGCTTAAACATGTATCACCACAAGTCATCATCCACAGCCGCTAACGAACAAACTGAAAAACAAACTGCTTGATATTTCGGAGAGAAAAACACTGAACTTTACAGCTCTGCTGATTTAAAGCCACTGATTAATTCCGAATCACAGAGGTGGCGTCTGAGGGTCTGTTCCTGGGATTATGGGCCCAGCATCATGCTCTTGGTTACGTTCCATAATCGCAATGCCATGCCTGCATTTTCAGTGGCCACCCTAACATCCATTTATAACAGGCTAAGTGACTTTTCTTTTTTGGCTCTTCCCATTTTGAAGAGACATATGTCAAAAACATGTAAAGAGTCTGACTGGTATTTTGAATTCCTCTGCTTAAAAATAAAACCAGCAGCAGCTCACTGGCAGCTTTACGGCCCCTCAGAGCATCGTCTCGATGCCCCGCTCGCAGCTGGGGGGACAGAGAAAGGGCCATATAAGGCTCTCGGTCCGTTGATCCTGCAGACAGGCGTCCCCGGCAGCGCGGTTTTTCCGTAAACTCAGCAACGACACCAAACGTGAGCTGACTCAGCCCGAACGCTCGGCTGGCGCAGTTCAGACCTCAGACAAGCGGGCCGTCTGCCTGTCAGCTTGGCCGCTAATCTGGAACCTTGCAAAATACGCACCCCCATTTTTCAGAGCAGATTAACGGTGACGGGCAGCTAAGATGTGCCCTCTTTGCCATTTTTGCCATGTCCCCTTTGAGAAGCCTTAAAGGATCTATGGCGATCCCATGTTTTTGTTCATGGGATTCATAAGCACATCCATACAAATCCATTATTAATGAATTACCATTTTCACTAGCGTCATTCAAATCAGAGGAAGGCGGCACTCTCGAAAGACGCACCACATCCTAACACCAGGAGATGCTTTATCATTACCACAAGCTTATCAGGGAAACACTTTTCATCATAAAAATACACGCTGCCGGCTGATTTGAATAAAAACGTCACATTTACAGGCCTTCACATCCAATTTTAACAGCAATAAATTATTCACACCATGGCATACAGACATACACACATGCGTACACACACAGACACTTTCCCATCTTTCCGATGACTTGAATTAAATATACTTACTTACATTATTCCACCTGTGAAAACTTAATGACAATGAAGAGCTTGCATTAAGAGTGCATTAAGCTCGGAATTTTAATTTCTCCGACCTTCGTTTTTCCTATATACAGAGAAACTCACACTCATATAAGACAAAGAGCACATCTCCATCCAGCTCCATGACAGAGCTGGAGCAGCAGAAGCTTCTTCTCCATTCTCCACTGACCTTGCTATGGAAATCGCTCTTGCCCCGTTCAGATCTGTCAGTGATTTTCACCACTGATGGAAAACCATCAGCCGCGTCCTCTATCGTGTTTTTCCCATTTGAATTTGTTCACTTAAGAATTTAATTAAAATCTAAATGGAATGCAGCCCTTAGACAAAAAAAAAATCTATTTCCCAAAAGATGCCCTACATGCATTTCCAAGGTAACCTATCCAGTTTGCCCTGAATACCACAGTATACAGAGGAACCTTCTCATGAGGGAAGCAAGGGCGATGGACTCATTCTGCATGTCGGCTGGCTGTACTGGGGGGGGGGGGGGGCCGCTATCAGCACAGGTGATGCCCCACCACCCCCCCAGAGACCTCCCCTTTCTTTGGGGCGCCCCACGCCATGCTTGCCCAGGAGGTGAGTGCTCAGGTGCTTCTTCATCACGAAAGCCCACCTGTAGGGGGAGAGCGAGAGGGACATCAGACCCCCTCCAGGAAGAGGAGTCCCAACACAAAGAACCCAGGAGCAGCTGGAACTCTCTGCAGTTTACCTACAATCAGAAGCTGAAGCTAGCCCTCGGGTGCTATGCACACTTGACCATACTTGTGTTCTCGTGTACCCGTTTTACTCCATCTTCCATTGCCGAAGACCAGGTCCAAAACTTGAGAACAGAAGTACAGAGGAGGGTAAAAATCCCCGGATGTTGTCGTTGCACCGCCCGAAATATCAAGGATGCATCGTTTGCATCCTAGCCAAACAAGTACTAATCCCATGATTCACTGCACCCCAAGTTTGTTCTTGGGAGGCAAGTTATTAAGACCGGTCTTGACAAGACCAAAAAATACCACCTTTGCATTCCTGGAAATGAACACCAAGTGACCCTGTGCCAACCTGCTGGACAAATCACAACATATGGACCTTTGGGGAAGCCCAGCGGCATCAATAAAACCTCACACCTCCAGGCATAGGGGTGCAAATTCTGCCACCTCTGTGTGTATGAAGTTTGGAGAAGATGGATGGATGGAAAGGATTTTCTGCATATGTATTAGAGAAACTCATTTTCCAATAATCATACCTAAAACCTCAGTGTTCCCATAAGGAAAGCACTCTCTTCACAGAAAGTTAATTAAATGCCACATGCACAAGTGGACTATGCCCAGGGCGCACATGGTCAGTTTCCCCCTTTAAACGCTGGTGGTGCTGAGCGGGGAGGTCAAACACGGGGCGGGGGGGTGGTCTGAACATCCTAAGCCTGGGGCCAGTGTTTCAGCTCAGGCAGGACATGGGGGAGGTGTAAAATGAAGCTGCACCTACCTGCTGAAACGTGGGTAACAATACCACTCCCCCCACCCCCCCCAAAAAAGCATCCATCAGCTACTTCTCTGCCTTAACACTGTGTTACTGTGTCACTGTGCCTTATAAATATTCCAGGCTAAAACACCCCCCCCCCCCCACACACACACACACACACACACACACCCAGTACCACTCAAGAAAGTTTCCCGGAAGTAAAGAGGGTCTAACTCACCCTTCAGATCTAGAAGGGGTGCAGCGCGATCAAAGGCTGAGGCATTCTGGGTATTTAGGGAGACCCGAAGGGCCCGCGACAGGACTTGTAATTAATTAATAATAAGGCATTAAAGACAGACGGGGGAGGATGATGCTGAAACAACAGTAAGAAATATTGAAATATAAACTGTGTGGGAGCTTCCATAAACACGCAAGTGTCCTTTGTTTAAATTTCAGCGTGAGGAGCCTGTAAAGCCTACTGTTAATTACGCATTACAGCTGTCCCTCATAAAGTTAATTACTAAGCGCTGAAAGGCGACAGGCTCCATTTGCATACGCACATGAAAGGCAGGGCATACGCAAAAAAAGCCTTTGATATGGGGAGCTGCAAAGTAAACTGGCATTCTGGGATACACCCCCCTCCCCCTCCTCCAGCACACGCTAAGTGGGGGGGCATCCACCGGACACATTTGCTGGTCAAAGCATGTAGCTGACTGGACACCATCCTCATCATCTACTTCCTCATCCCATCTCTCAAGTTGGGAGGGGGGGCAATCGCCACCAAACCGTCCTGCTACTCCAGCAAAGGGCCTGGGGGGGCGTGACATGGGGGGGGGAGGGTTTCATAATTCGACCTTCTTGTTCCTAATGACGGCAGCCTTGCATGCTATTATGAAAAGATTTTATACGGCACATCCACCCTATCAGCCTCTGCATATATTTCACTAATAAGTGTTTCTGGTCTCAGGGGGGCCTAGGTAATACCACTTTCGATAAAAAGTGTGATAGAGTGATAGAGCCATCTCACATTTTGAGGAACTCAAGGGTGAACAATGGAAGGAGGGGTCAGACGTACATGTGTAAGACCACAGCACCCCAATGAGAGCGTGTGAGCTCACGCACACACACACACACACACACACACCCACACCCAAAGACGGGAGCTGAAAGGCATGACCTGGCGAGCAGGACCACAGTCTGATCAGGAGGGTATACGCTCAGCCAGGCCCGGCGGGATGCCAGCGTGACAGGCCCCTCTGTGCCGGGACACCAGCTCATGCCGCGCCTTTACAATGTTTGACACCTGGCACCCCGTCGCCGTGGTTACACAGGCACCCCAGGAGCCGGACGCGGCCGCTGACGGACTCGCCGTCGTGCTGACGGACGGACCGGCGCGCTGACAGGTGCTCTCCTCTCGCTCCCCGGCTGATCGCGGGCGGCCCAGCGGCCCAGCATGAGGCTCTCACCAATGACACGCGCTTCCGGGAGAGGCGCCCATCTCGGCAAAAGCTCCCGGCTACTGGCCCATGGCAGCCTGCGGCACCCTAAGTGAGGTGTCACTCTTACGCTTCACCAGGCGACTGCTGTCATACACTCAGTACACTTATAACAGAAATACCCTGAGAGGGGAACGGCCTGACACACTCTGTCCTTCCCGTAAGGGGGGCCCAGTACTGGTACTGAACTCCTCAAACCGGTACGTTTAGGTTCTAGGGGGCTCGGTGCTGCAGGTACCACAGGTTATGACCCACACAAGGTAACCTCACCAAAGGGCGAAACAGTTTGGCCAGTGGGCCAGACCTCTGATTGGCCAGTGGGCCAAAACTCTGATTGGCCAGTGGACCCAGCCGCTAAAGTAAGCAGTCCGCTCCTTTCACCGACTACGTTTGAGTAACCATTTCATTTAAACTCTGGTTGACCACATCCGACCGGGGTTCAAGCACAACACGGGACAGAAAGAGCCAGAAGGCAGAGAGGAGCAGAGCGAGCCGAACAGACATCAGGCCCAAGACCAGGATCAGCTCCTCAGGCAACACCCGGGAGCGTGGTCACAACAACAAATGAAATAACAGCTTGTGCCACAAGTGAGCGATCTGCACATCTGAATCCCTTTCCGAGCAGCCTGGTATCTGGTGGGGGAGGGGGGGTAGTGCGCACCAAAATGCGGGCTAACGGACTGAGCGCCTCCCGCTGCTTCTGGCTCTGAAGTGTCACCCAAATGGAGATGACAGGGACAGCCATGTCAATCTGCCTGACGAGGGAGGGGGGAGGTGGGGGGGGTGCAGCCGTGTGGGTAACGGGGTAAGCAGAGGGAGCGGCAGGCCCTTGGATCTCCGTAAGAGCAGATGACAGTTTATAAAGGCGTGGGGGGGGTTTGTTTGCCCGTCACTGTCAAGCTCTTAGGAGAGCAGAGGTCGGCCGCGACGTTCTGCAGACCCATCTCTGCGTGTGAAATCTTTCCTTTTTTCCGTTTTAACGGGAGCTAAAAACTTAAAGCTTGCTGACTTTAGCACGCTAGCGAATCAATTCCGGGTCCTGAGTGAGCCTGACAGGTTGATGGAGGACTGGAGGGCATTCACACTGATGGGCCAACGTGCCACGTTTACCGTACAGAAGACCATTACGCTTAAAGTGGGTTTCGGAAACGTCAAAACTGTGTTTGCACTTTAAACGAGCCTTTAAATGAGACGGAGCCTGCTTTAGAATGACAGCTGTATTCCTGAGAGATGGAATTACACCAGTATACGGTAATGGCTTATTACTGGGATTTTACTTAGAGTGACAAAGTTCAATAATAAACCGGCACAGATTTGTTGCTTTTGTGAAGCGGCACATTCCTGTCAGTGTATCTAAACCATACATGCATTCTTGTACAGCATGGAAACACAAACACACACACAAAAAGGTAAGATGGAGTTAGAGTTCACAAACTCACTACTGCCAGTAGCCTGCATGTGATCACTGAGCAGTTTTTAACGCCTGACAGGCTTGGAGTAGGACAGCCAGGGCCTGATACTCCACAAAAACAGAATCTCCCAACACTGCTGGACTTTTCACTAAGAAACTGGGAAGGTAGGAACATTACGGGGATGTACTGATATAAGGTGAAAGTAGCACAAACTCAGTGGGTAGGAAACCAATACAGATTTCAGCCCATACAATACTGTCCGTCCTCCAAAAAAGTAGCCAAATGCTAATTTTATTATACAGACAGACAGCCTGTACCCCCTTTTTATTTTTGAGAATCTTTACAGCTGACCCTCCAGAGGGAAAAAACAATAACCTAAACTACCAGACACATTAGGAAAGACCTTCTAAAAACCTGGGGAAAATCAACTGTGTAAATGCAGAGTGCAAATCCAAGCTAATAAGCTAACACTGATAAACATGTCAAAAGATGCTTCACAGATTTTATACGCTTTTAATAACTGGATCTGTGTCAACCAACAGCTTATTAATAGACATGCTGGGTGGGATGGGAGGGGTGCTGGGAACAGGAAAAATGGCACGTGGTCGGTACCCGCGACCATGCCCACGTGTAAACTCACACAGCGTGACTGATCTCAGGTCAGTCTCCACGCGGCGCGCCACCTCGTTTACCGCAGACGGTATGAGAAAAACGCTTCCTAAATCGCCATTATTCAAAGATCATTAGCATTCTGGGCAAATGTATCGAAACAATCACCCCCCCATACACGCACACACACACACACCCACGCCCCAGCACTGCACGGTTTCAAAAACATAAGCTCCCCCCGCCCCCCCAAGACGGCGGCTCCTCTCGTTACACCACTCAAAGAAAACTTCTTGGGAAGCGCAGAGACTAAGAGGCACATCAGGAGCGGCGCTGAATGTATAAATAAGGGAGCCGGAGGTGTGGGCCCTACCGCGCACCGCTATTTATAATACCGCCACCGCCGTCTCCGCGCTAATGGGCGCCGGCTAGCTAATGCGCGGGCTGTGGGAAATGTATGGAAATGTATGGTAATGGCAGGAAACGTCGGTAACCCCGAAACGCATTACCTGTGGGCGGACACGCGCGCGGACTAGCCGACCCGTTCCAGGCCACGCTCTGTAAGGCTGTGTCTGCTGGAAAAGTGGCTCACATCTGCCCAGCAGAGCTGGAGAATGACAGTCCCCAGATTTGCTTGAAACAGAGAACACTGCAGTGGGATGAATGGATGGATGTTTTTCTACACACTGGTTACTCCCCTACCCTCTTCTTGCCGGGTCCCAAATTCACACTGGAGCTGGTGCGTTTGGGCCTCTCCTAGTCCGGGCCAGCCAGACTTCCGCCCAGCGTAGCAGCAAGCCAGCTCTCCTCGCCGTGCCGTGCCTCACCTAGCCAAGAGGCGTCTGGGAGCGAGGACCCCCAAGGACACACAGGCGACGAGGAGGAGGATTAATCTCCGATTAAACAGGAGAAAGCGCCACAATTAAAGTTCACTTTCAGAGGCATGACTGCATGTGCCTAAAATAAGACTTTAAAGAATGAAAGGGAGAAAGGAAAACCATTAATTATTTAGTGTGTTTACTGCTCACGGTTTCCCTCATTCCTTGGAGAGCAAATTAAATGTAAAAAATGTTCCCCAAAGTATGAAACCCCGCCTTTGCTCTCACTGGCCCCGGAGGATTCGACCGCTGAAATTATCCACTGTTAGAGAAGCCTTTGGTTTCCCTTGTCAGTATCGGGGCTGACTTGTACACATTAATAATAATGAAAACTGTATTTATGTGTTTATTTGTGCTCGGCCCGAGGAATGCTTCACCAGTGACAGCAGCCAATCACCTCAAGCATCGATAAAAGTACGAGGAGAAATGTTAATCTAGCGTTTAAATTATGTTGCTGGATACTTCTGCAGAAGAGCCTCATAATAACTAGCAAAAAAGCAAAGTGGACGACAACGAAGTGTCCCCTTGCGGCCGCTCCATGCCGCCCTGGATGGCCGGACTGTCCCTCAGCCTGTAGGTGTCACGGCCTGACAAAGCCATTTACGGCCTGTACAAAAATATTACCCATCTCTACTGCTCAAGTCATCCAGATAAAGAAGTGTCTTTCACCAGTGTCCTCACTTCTGGCAATTCTAAATGCGTAAAAACATCACTGCCTACATAACCGCTTTCAGCATGCTCCCACAACTCTGAAACTCCCTACTCAGCCTAGCATGTGCGTAAGGATGTTTACCACATTCATTAATTAGCGCTACCGCAGTAATGCTATTATAATAATTACCTTGGTACATTACAAACAGCATTAGGCGCTTGTAACCGATTTAACTCCTAACAGAATCTGGAAACGGTTCATTCCACTGTGAACAACTGACTGACAGTAAGTCTCTTAACAGACAAAGGGAACTGCACCAGCCTTCTAGCACACAAGCTTATCACATGCTTAAAGGGGCACAAGGGTGCGGAGGACGGAATAAGGACCCCCGTTTTGCCCAAAAGCTTATGTCAACTCCATAATGGTTACTGCTCTTGTAAGTTTATTACACATGTTTAGGTCTAGACTTCTACTTCAATACGCAGAAAGCACAGCTAAGGGCAAAAACACTGAACACTTGAGGAGGAAGTAAGGTTACTTAGCAGCTAAAGGTCACTGACAGTCTGGATCCGCAGACCTCGGAGGGGCAAGTGGTCTCTCCCTGCTGCAAATGGGCAATCAGGTGGCGCACGGCTAGGACCTCGCGTCACGACACCGTCCCTAGTGGCTACGTAGCAGCTTCGCACCAGTGACATCACAACAGACATTCATTAGCATACGTGCTTTAAACCCCGAAAATCACCGACTGTAGTCACCAGCCCCTTTGCTATTTAATGTTCTGTCTCTCATTTTTTTTAAGAGTACAATTTAAATTGCAAAGTTGTTAGCCAGTGGCTGCAGAGGTAATATACATCTGTAAGTATCCCAGAACAAATAAATAAAGATGGGAGTGAGGCGGACATGCAAATGAGGCTGACGAAAGCGCACTTTTCAGCCCACTCCATAACGCTCCGGCTATTCATCACCTGGGCACTTAAAGAGCTTGCGCGCGTCCTTAGCATATTCTAACGAAGCCGGCCATGCAAATGAAGGTGACCTTTTATCTGGCTTTTTTTGTGCAGGTTCATAATTATGCAGGGCACCCACATCTAACACAAAGATGTAGCGCAAAAATACATGCATACTGTATATATTAAAAAGAAAAAAAAAATGGCACGTTACAGCACTGGACAGCATGCAGCATCTCGAGCGCTGTCACGGACACATACAAATGCCTATCTAGTGTAAGGGGGAAAAAAGAAGAACTATTTTTATATCTCAGTCATTTCATATTTCATCTACATATTAGTCTTGTGCTCCTGGGGTTTCTTTGTATTAATTATTCCTTTAAAAGCTGACCGTCTCACGCCGTACTCCGACTTCGGCTCTTACAGCAGCATGCCACCTGGACACAGGTATGCGGAGCACCACCATACAGCCGATGCCATAATGGAAATGTTCTCCTACCAGTACATGGCGCCTTTTTGTCTCGTTGCCAGGCAACTGGGAAAGGGTTGGAAGAAAGGGACAGTGGTATGGGAGAGGTATGGGGGGGGGTCACTAACCCATAATCCACACAGACCTGTCGCCACTCTGAAGCAAAGTTATTCTCCTGCATGGCGACTTTGAGCCAGCCAGTTAACCTACAAGGAGGAAGCACGGGGCGGCAGGGAGGAAGATGGAGCCTTTTAGGTGCGGGAGGTACAGCGTGGAGGCTTGCAGGGGACGGAGGCAGGGGGCCTGGGCTCTCCCCTGTGGATAACAAGCAGGACGTAACCTCGGCCAGCCAGGAAGTCCATATCTCTGACAGTTATGGATATGAAACATTACTAGGACGGATAATTAAAGCAAAAACTAATACTGCTCCTTGGATGGGGAATTTCATGGGGACAAACCATTTATCACTGCTCATCGCCTACACAATGAATTGCACACAAATTTAAGCTCCACAAACTCACGAGGAGAAAGGGTTCCTTAAAAATGTATCCATTTATTTTCATTTTAAAATAACTACAACTTAATCAGGCGGGAGTTGAAGTTTTTATGTTAAAAAGAAAAATTCTGAGATGAAAAGTGAGCAAGACAGCAAGTTGGTGTGAGTGTGTAGTTTCCAAGTAGCAGGCTGGGCTGACCAGTCACCTCACTGTGTAGTTTTTGATCCATCTACACTCATCTGTCCATTCAGCCACTGACCCTGGAGACCTGGAGTCTTTCAAGAGGGGCACAGGCATGACTGGACATCAGGATACACTCAAAACACACCAGCACTCACTGCAAGCAATTTAGCATACCATTTCACTAGACTGCATGTTTTTGGACTATGGGGAGAAACCTGAAAATGCAGAGGATTTATACTGGAGAAATTCAATTGTATCACTTTACTCTACAGTCCAACAGCAATTCCCCTCAAGAGATCTTAATTGGTAATGTTCAGGACAGGGGTTCCTGCAAGGGCTGCCACCAAGTGTCAAGCTGCACTTGCTTTCTGACAGTTTTTTATATTCTGTGGGAATAAGTAAGAACTGGTCTCTTGACCTGTAAGTCAGAGGAGTTCACATGCACTAAAATGCACTAAAAGCAACTGTAATTTGCCCGTCGCCAGAAGGCGACCCGCATTGCACTCGGCCTGAAAACGCACATGCGAGAGAGAGCCACTCCGTTCAACTCGAACCGCAGGTCAAACCACGGACCGACGTTACGGCGTGCAGTTGGGACTGACTCGGTATAAAAGCACAGAATGGGCCTGTCAGGGTCGATGGCTAATTATCCTGCTGAAGTCAGGTGAGAAGCGATTGACGCCTATCTAAAAGTAAGGCACTGGAGATCAAAGCCGCTGGAGTTCACTACAACCTCATGCAACAAATCACACCAGCTCAGCTTGGTGCTACGTAGCTTGCGGGCCACGGGCTCTACAGCCAAGTCGTACAAACAGCTCCAAGTGAAGTATTATTCACCAGCTTCAAGCAAGGCCTTCTTATCCTCTGACAAGGGTTAGCTGGAGGTGATTTCAGCAATCCATCTGCAAAACTGAGCACAGAGTCCAGCTAGCTCAAAAAATAAAATAAATAAAAAAGTACCGGCACAACAAAGGACAAGAATCGTGGACCTTTATCTGAACACCATAAAACAAATCCAAATCAGGCCGTAATCTTTCATACAGCACTACAAAAAAAATAAAACATTCTGTACTGAAATGGCTCCTTTTATCAATGTTTTTAATAACTTTGCTTGCTCGTATATCAGAAGAGTTGTGGTAGTGTTGGGCTCCAGGAGAGGTTATATGCTGCTGCATGTCTGTAGCAGGGGGATACATTCATAACGGGCCGACGATGCAGCAATAACTCCGCGTGAATGGCGGCAGTCACCACACTGACAGAGGTAGTTAGAGTTCACGGGAGGATAACCGGGCGTGAAAACCGGAGTAATGGCGAGTCTCCATTACAGGTAATCAATGCCGTGGGGGAGCAGGTTTCAGGTTAAATACAACGTCTGGCTAGCACTTCACCAAAGCTGACAGTCTGCTACTAAACAACATAAGAGCAGCAACAACACCAGGCAGCCCCCCCCCACCCCCCCCAGCACCTGAGGCCATATCACAGGCACAAGATCATGCAGTGTCAGAGTTGCTGAGGCCAATCGTTAGTCCTCGGTAATCCCAGAAACATTTTTGTATCGATTCGCCAGAGCGATGTGCTCTCTTTCCGCAGGAGCCAGACCCCTGGAGCCAGGATGGCCTTGACAGGAATCAGCCCCCCCCACACCGTTGATGTGAGGTGCACAGCCCCCCCCCGTATCATAGATGAGTGAGAGGCATGTCAAAGTACAGGTCATACAGCATTTCAGAATTCTGAATTTCATTTCAGAACCCTTGTCAAATATTTTCTGTATTGTTTATTATTTACAAACATTTATAACATAGCGAGGCTCACTATAGGGAGCATGACAGTGCCCTCAAGGCACCGGTGAATAAAATAAAGGGCCCACACACGAAGGACAAGTGCGGAAGTAACAGCACTTCAGCAGCAACCCCCAGCCATTTCCCTCTTACATTCCTTAAGGAAGAGTCACTGCTGTGTATTATCCAAACCATTAATTCACATTACCATTCCAGACCTCGTTACAGGTCTCAGATGCTTCTCCAAGCTTCCCTGACGTAAGCAGCCACGGTCCTGGGTGTGAGATCAGGGACAGGTCTTCTGGACATTACATAATGGCCCACGGGGCACTTTAAGTTCTCGAAAAAAATTATAAAATTATACAAAAAGTTCACCTGATCCTGACGTCTTGGCAGACTGAGAATAAATGATATGGGCACCAGGAGCCTGTCTTGCCAAAAACATCATTCATCTATAGCCCCAATAAAAACCAATATTGTAAAACGAAGTGCTGGGAAGGAGCTACATTAAGTAAACACCATTCGGAGAGCTTATTATGGTTTACTTCCCCCGAATCGGTGTCCCGGGCAGCCAGTGTGATAAAGTGACCCGTAAGGATGTTCGTCCACACGGCGGACCGGCTGCTGGTAGCTGCGTGGCAGCCGGACGGGAAAAGCAAAGCGTCCCCGGCGTCCGGAGGCTGACCGCTATGTCTGATCGCAGGAAGAATAAAATAAAAAGACAGCAAAACGACGCGAGACCGATCGCCGCGGATGTAAATTAGACAGCAGTCAATTGGGGCGGACGCGTGTTAAATAGCGGTTCTCGACGCCCTTAGCTACGCGGGCTCGTTGTTTACAGGCTTGATTACAGTGTTAATCTATTTCTTACGCGTCTGAATTGTGGATGGAACCCTGAAAGTCGTCTGCAGACACACTGGTATCGGTTAGATTTTGCGGGACGCGGTCTGTTCCTGACTAGGGACCCATCTAACCCGATGTAAAGGATGCACCGGCCGGGTAACGGGGCCGCGTAAGAGCCGCCGTGCTCTCCGTTACAGTACGATGCCATTACGGCGTATGTGACATCTGCATAAGGAGAACGGCAATTAAATGATGGGATATTAAAGGTATAAGCGATGGTGGCTCAAAAGTTACAAATGTGAAAAACATAAATAAAATGGGAGAGGTGAAGGCTGAAAAACAACAAGTAATAATAATATTATTATAGTGATAATACCAAAGCATCAATAATAAAAAAACAAACAACAACAATAATAATAAATCATCGTAATAATAATAATAATAATAATAATTAATTATTATTACTATTATTATTCACTTATAGGATATAGTAAGTCTATAAAGCAGGAGATAAAGAAGAAACTGCATGCACCAATCGTCTTTGCGCTATCATTAAAAAATGCAAACGATCCGCAGGACACCAATATTCACCAAAATAAAAGGTAGTGTTTCGCGTTTTTACCGTTATATTTGTTGGATTAACTTAAAAATTCCCCTCCCTGAAGGGAAGCGTTTCTGTTTGGGGAAAGTTTAAAGTTCCCCTATAAAGGTGCTTAGAAATGACGGCTCCGTCCTGGCCGGCGGCCGCTCCCGCCTCGGCACAAATCACTGCACATTTTAAGGGCTTCAAGTTGCAATCTAAACACAAAACAAAACTTTAATATCGATGTACATGGAAGACGATATCAAGTTAATTATTTTGCTCCTAAATGGCGTTTTGGGATTGCTGCTTGAAATAACTGAACACGCAGACATATATTTGAAAAGTATATATTAAAGAATAAAACACCAGAAACGATAAAAGAAAATGAGATGCCGTTAGTCACCACGTTAAGGTAAGGACAAAGACTTCTGTGAATTTCCCCCTGACCTCCACGCTCATATATCACATACGGCGACGAATACCATCGTTTATGTACACCTTGGATTTTACTCCAGTACTAAAAATATAGTATAATCAGCAAGTTTCATATTCTGCAAAACAAATTGCGATTAAGTGCCCTGCTCAAGGGTACAACAGCAGAAGTCGTGCAGGGACCTTCCTCTACGCTATTGGTGCTTGATAATGCACATTGTGTTTGTCCAAATCCCATCAGTCCCATAGCGCTAAGCTGTTCAATTAAAATACCAGTCTAAGGTCAGACTGCCTGGCAACGTCATAATAACAGATCTCTTTATTCTCTGACAATCTTATTTTTTCCAAAAGCACTTACTGGTACAGTAATAGATTTTAATATATATTAATTTCATATATAACTAATATGCCAAAAATAAGTTTCCAGATGTAATATATAGTGGTGTTTTTAAGTAAGCTTGGCGGTTTGGCTAAAAACTTGATCAGACCTGTCTTTTCCATTAACAAAAGAAAAAGCCAAATAAAATTAAATTTATGTCTGATTCAGTGACATGGCCATTCTTATAAATTAAAAATAAATAGTTTTGCTTACTGCTAAGCAAATACATATTTTATCCTGCACAAATCAAAACCACATAGCTAGATCACAAGTGCGAGGGTAATTAAAAGAGAGTCCCCCTTCAAAGGTACGGCCCGGCATCAGGAGGCCTAAAGGGGTTCCTCAGGGAACAGTCCAAAGTCCGCAGAGCAGGCCTAGCCCTGCATGGGGAGGCCTATAGGGGTCCCTCGGGGTACAGTCCAAAGTCCGCAGAGCAGGCCTAGCCCTGCATGAGGAGGCCTAAAGGAGTCCCTCGGGGTACTGTCCAAAGTCCGCAGAGCAGGCCTAGCCCTGCATTAGAGGGCCTAAAGGGGTCCCTCGGGGTACAGTCCAAAGTCCGCAAAGCAGGCCTAGCCCTGCATGAGGAGGCCTAAAGGAGTCCCTCGGGGTACAGTCCAAAGTCCGCAGAGCAGGCCTAGCCCAGCATGGGGAGGCCTAAAGGGGTCCCTCAGGCTAGCCTACTACACTGTTGACTGGGGGGATAATATACAGTATCAGGAACACTATTCATTTGAATCACCTGTAATCTTCTGAAAGTCCCACAAATTATTTCCCAGAAACAACGGGGTGAGGCGGATGAGATTATAAGGATTACTCACATGCTTGAAGGGAATCGGAAAAATAAATTCTCCATGTAATGTCTGAAGATCTTATCAGGACCTGTAACGTTTTCCCCCTTTTTAATTTTACCGCCTGTCCCCATGCCCCTAAAACACCTCATATTTTTCTCAACACGCTCTGTTATTTGCTCTTATCTTTGCTCCCCCCCCAGCTTTGTATAATGTGACCGTATCTTCTGAACCACATCTTTCGAATTACACCCCCCACCACTGTGCTTGATCTCCAGCTGAAGTGGTTGGCTGACTGCTTGCATTACGCATGGCTTATCCTCTGTGTGAGTCTGTGTGAGTCTAAGAAAACTCACACAAACAACCACACAAGTAATTAGGCCCTATCAAACTAATGAATACATCCTAGATTTTTGTAAATTCACGGGTTTTATTGTCCAGCACACCTTTCATATATTATGAGCACCCACAGCTGATGCCGCAGTGGATTTGAGCATCACTGGTAAGTATGTTAGGTTCACACAGCAATCAGCCAAAGCATTATGTAGGTATCACTCTGGGTAACACGTTAGAAGGACGTACCTCGGGGTCAAAGGCTTAGACAGACACAGCTCTGGTTAAAAGCATTAGGTAGACAACACTGGGTAAAACTGTTAGGTTGATACAGCTCTGGGGAAAAGGGTTAGGGTTACGCAGATGGAGTTCTGGGTAAGAACCTTACTGAGCTGAGGGACTGGGAAGAAGCCACGTGTGTTTTTGGGACACGTCCCTCTGCCTATAACCGCCCTAATGGAACTCTCCGTTTCCGAGGCAACTGAGAAGTGCTCCTCTCCTTCCTGCCTAATTAACGGGACAAAAGCAGGTTCTATGTTCCCATGCAGCAGCACAGCCACATGGATAATTAACTCACCCACATAAGCAGAAGTGGGCTGAGGGTTGAAGGTACCACAGAGTTACTCCCCCTGACCTTCTTGATGCAAGTCACAGCCAGAGAGTGCCACCGAGATGCGCCGCTTTCTCACTATCATCGTTACCGGAAAAATAATTACACATAATCACAGTGGCACGCCCCCTCCCCCATCGACGGGCTTTTAACCTGGCAGGATTAGGCCGTAAGAGGGGAGCAGAACACGCACGTATCGTGCAGGGCGACCCGCACAAATGACTCGGTTACACACACGAGCGAATGGAACCACGCCCACACTGAGACGTGCCACAAAGCATAGAGAGAATGTGCGTGAATAGGCATACGCGGGTACGTGTGCGCCGTCACGCGTACACAGAAATACGACCTAACAGGCAGAGCCTGCCACGTGGTTACAGGCATTCTGCCTGCCCCAAATCTCAATTACCGTGTGTTAAGAGCAGGTCTACGAGTATTAAGCTTGGGGGGCTTGGTCATCTTCGGATTGGTGTGAAGGAAGCCCAGAGCACCGACGGGGTGGGTGGGGGCAATCACTCTGCCGCCCTGCTCTGTGTGCAGCGGGAGGCCAGCCGGCGGGGCTGGATATCAAAGGCAGACAGGCTTCCCGCAGAATAACAGAGGGTGAAATGTTATTTTAAGGCGACTTTAGGCTTTCCTGCTGCTATGGGAGGGAGGTGCCCCTCCACCCATGTCCTCGCAGGAGCCAGGCTTATATGGGATTGACGTTGCTGCCCAGTCTTCATGCAGCTACTTAAGCCTGACTGGAAACATCAAGCTCCACACCATCTACGGTAGACAAACAGCATCTCCTCCTCAGAATACATTATGTTTTACCTAAACCTCATTCAACCCAGAGAGTGTAATTAATGTCCATGTTGTGTTATTACGCTGGCAAAGTTCTTGGACTCTACATTCATTTCTTTGGACATAACCCTAACCCGAACTACGACACCCTTAACCAATACCCAGCCCTAACCTTAACCAGAATTAACCAAGCAAAATACAAGACATCACATTTTTAGCTTTTTTGATTGCAGCCACAGATTTTTTAAAAACTGAGTTTTGCCTTGTGGGGACTGGAAAAAATGGTCCCAAAAGGTAAAAAGTTTTTATGACATTTATTACACTGTATGGACACACACACACACACACACACACAGCATGCCGCGCCCTGTGTGATGCAGTAGTGGGAAACCTTGGACCTTACACTAAACATTCCACCAGCGCCACACACCTCATCATGAATCCTGAAACATCTGGCCGCACTGCAGGGCCATGGGGGCCGAGATGCGGTGTGTGAGCTGAAGGCTGACCACAGGTCGGCCTAAAATGCCATTTTTGGGGTGTAGCGGTGCCAGCGACCGCTTCATTCAGCGCGGTTAAAGAGCAGCCGGCCGGACGTGGACGGAGCGGGGAGAGGGCCCCCCCTGGGTAAGGCCTCCCCCTGCAAACACACCTGCCATGTTTAAGAAGGACAGGAACGGGCGAGAAGCTGGTGGCATTTTCAGACGAGGCCCAGGCCCTCTGCGCCTAATCATAGGAACAAATCAGTATCATAATCTATTATCAGGCACAACAGATAATCTCAGCAGGCACGTTTGAGGGGCCTCATGCTCATCATCGGGCACAAAATATCACCCTTCTCTAGCCACCCTCGATGAGCAAATGAGGATCAGATTTGTTTGGCAAATTGTTACACTGCCTGAATAACGGGACTCGTGTGGCAAGCTGTGTTTAAAAACCCGAGGGGGATGGGGGCAGCGTGGGGGGAGGTGAGGGTTAGGCGCAGAGACTCAGAGACTCACAAACAATCCTGTCATTAAAGGCGGTCCCGCACTGCCCTGCGTACACAAAGCACTACGGCAGGCCGGCTCTCTTGCGGCATCGCGGGGGCGCGCGCACGCACGTGCACACACACGAAACGGGGAAAGCCCGCGCGTTTTCGTCCTCAAAGCGTTGCGGATCGAACATGGAAATGCACTTGACACAAACCAAACAAGGCAGGGCTTTAAAGCGGCATTCAGCTGGCATACAATAAACGTCTCACATGGAACGCCGAAGGGGGGAGAGGAGAGGGACGTCAAAGGCCGAAATTAATCAGCTTCAAATTGAACAGAAAATTGTTTCCTACTTTCCAGAGGCAGTGACTCGGGGACACGTCGAAGTCCGTGGAAAAGAATTCCGCAGTTTACAAGAAACTGAGGCCTAATTGCACGTAATTTCGCCTTTTGATTTCGACAGGATGAAATAATTTGATTCTGTTTAAGAAGGGTCTGGTTTATTTCAAAGTGGACAGCAGCCCCTGTGCCCAGTTAGTCCACAGCAGGACAATAAAGATCCTTCTGGAAAAGAAGGAGATTGCCAGACGTGGGTTTTGGCCATAAATCATAAAGGTAGTGTTCAGACCACATTATTTGTGTGCCCCCCCACTCCCCTACTCCCCCACTCCCTTGCCGCGGCCCACATCAGTGAGATTAAATAAACAAAGCCCTGACGAGGGAAGCCGGAGGAGCGGACGGTGTCCCAGAGAGGAAAAACAGAGCAGAAGGCATCGCACTCACCATGCCAGTTATACTTGGAGCTGACTTTTATAGAGAACCAATAGAAATCTGAAGCTTGCTAAAAGGATTCCAGCATGGGGGTGAGCCTGGGGGGGGGGGGTACTTCAGTCTGTGTGGCAATGGTGGTAGTGAGCCTAGAGAACTCTGCAAACATTTTAAGTCACATAAATAAACCAGTGTGTGTGTGTGTATATACACACGTGTATGTGGGTAAGGGGGGGGGCGTGCAGGGAGAGTCATGTGACCGGTGAGCGTCATTAATGATTTGCTGCATCAGTTCCTCATTCCCAGCGGTTCTTTGCCCTCGGTTATGGGCTGCTGGGCTGGACCTGCCATGTCACTACAGGCTCCCTTTGGGTTCCTCAAGCCACCAGTCTGGAGATTGGTACTGAACCAGCTCCCCAAATCTCGCGTTTGTGTTTGCGCTGCGTGGTCCTGGCCCGGCTGTGTTTCAGTCCAGCCTATTCCCCGTGTGGCCTGGGAAAGGGGAGAACTACCTAATGAGTCCGACAATCGCTGCCAAGTTCCCGGGACACGTGACAGTCATGTGATCCAACCCGAGAGTTCCCCACAGCGCGGTACTGTCCGCAGTAGTGCAGGGAGCCGGATGGACAGGAATTTACACAATACGCAAGCCGGGATGTGGCAGACAGCTGCTGAGAGCCCCTCTCCCTCCGTCTGCTCCCACAATACATCACCCGTGTCACTGGTGAGCATTACAATGCCTAGACTGTCCCATATAATGTATTTTATCAATAACATCTGACATTGATATGGTCACCTTGGGCAGGTGAGCAGCATACTGTGGGACCAAGAGGAATGAAGTGAGTTACCAACAACGCAGGGATCTTCATGAGAAGAGACCCTCACAGATCACTGCTGTGCCTTTTTTTTCTCCGTATAGATCTAGAAATTCTTTAGCCGGAATATAATGAAAGCTTGCGTGCTTTTCAGACATTTATATAATTCTTGGAAACTTGAGTTTAAAATCGGCATTTTAAGCACACGCAGGATCTTCCCGGTGCGCGGATAACAGCGTCCGCCTGCACGCAGACGCACAGGAGCCACACACGCGATTTAACTCTAAACGGTTCCTCTGACTGCTGCCAGAATCCCAAACTGGATCCACGTGCCGCCCCACTGACATCCCTGCCCCAAAGTTACCGCGCCCACCGAGGGATGCCACAGGACGTTACTTATTTGGGCCGGGATAGCAGAGGCGCACCTGAAGTCATGCTGGCTGCTGCTTTTAAGAGGACATTGATGGATTTACTGTAATTAAGAACGCCTGTTCATTATTCCGCGAGTCGCACTGCACCCGATCGGGGAGCGAGGCCACTTTACGATCACGGAGGCTTACATCATTGTTACCCCAGAAGCGAGTGGCGACGGTACTGCTCAGAGGAGGCTGGTTTCTTTCACAGTCACTTGGAAACAAAGAATCGTACGTGTGGCGTGACTGTGGAACCTTAGGGGGCACAGGCACTAGCCCAACTCATATCTGCTACTCCACGGCTGTCATTTGGGTGGCCGGTCTGCTTAAGGTTAAACAGTCAGGGCCGTACGAAACAGGAGATTTCAATTCACAAACAGCTACGGTTTAACAATGATTTTAAAGAATGTGTCCAATAGGTGAGTATTTGTCCATCTATTCATTATCCTTCGTGGCTCTAGGTCTGACCAGCGCCCCCCCCCCCACACACACATACCTATACACAAAGACACGCCCCCACCCGGCTTTTTCCTCGAGCGGAGCTAGAAATGTAGACATAACGCGTGGGACAGCTCCAATTCACCTGAAGGCTCGGTGCTGCCGCGCGTCCACATGACAGGACGTCGATTTTACTTCTGGCTGCGCGCAGACGCCGAGGTGAAGGAGCCCATTTCGGGCTGACAGGTCTCATCTGCACTGAGTGACGGGCCCCGGCGGGCCCCGAGCTGCACAGCTCTGCCGGCGGCCTGCGGCCAGCTCTCCCAAACAAACCTTCAGCTCGGCCTAATGGTCTAAAATGCTCTCGATTACTGGGGTCACCTGCATCCCTGAGCCTCCCCCTCGGCCCTCCCGGACATCGCCCGGGCCAGCACCCCCGAGTCATACACCGCCTCTAACCTGGCCGGTTGCTCTGGGACCAAAACCTCCAAACCGTGCCAAGGCCAGCCTCAGATCTAGGTGCCAGTTTTGGTAGCCAGCTTGCCTCCGATCCGTTCTCCCTCATTGCCAAAGGGAACCCCCCCCTTCCCGTCTCCTAACACACACACACACACACGTCCCAGTCTGTCGGGCCACGAATGCGACATCATGTGAATGGAATGCTCTTCTGGTCGGACGGTGATTAGGCAGGATGCTGCTGGTGGGGGTGTCAGCGACCTCGCTGGCGAGACACCTCACCTGGGACACGGGCCCCCCCGCCCCGCGGCCCTAATTGTATTTATCTCCAGCTCCCCACAGACGGGTGTCATAACGCAGATATCGACCCCCCGCGTCTCATATCTGTCATCTGCCCGGGACATCACGGCCTGCTTTCCTATTCCACCGCTACTCCACACCCAAAACAAATGGAAGTGCTCGTGCTCCGGCCTCGTAGGAGGGGCGGGGAGGGGGGGGGGGGGTGAGGCGGCAGGAACCGGTGCCGATAGGCCTGCCGCTGAAAGTCCATGGCCCGTGGAAGGGTAGCTGTACGACGCCCGGAGCGGCAAAGCCTCCAACTAAAATAAGGAAAACCTAAAAAATTAAAACTCGCCCTCGGAACCTGAATCTAAATTCAGGAACCAAGAGGCGCTGACAAAGCATAGCTGCACCACTGCCTGAAAACACAAGCAGCTCCACGGCTACATATTCATTCACGTTATTTCCATTTTTAATTTCTGCTCCCCCCCACCCCCCCTCACCCCAATTCCGCCTCTCATACGCCGCTGAAATTGGGCACTCTCGGCTATAAATTTCACATATAATCCTCCATTTTCTGCTACGGAGAAGAGCGTGCAGCTCTTTCTAAAAACCACTGAAAAGAACTGCTAAAAATCAAATGTTTCCTATGGCATAATCACCTGATTAAATGATTAACATGCATGCAATGTGTAAAGCAGTAACGTCTGCAGACCAGGAAATACTACAGTAGCAAACGCAATTTGGGGTTAGTTAGTAGCGCCTCCTACAGGACACAGAGGTGATGACAATGAGTAACCGGAAGGTGGCGGCCAGTGAAAACCCACCGCTTCCTCTATATTCACAAAACAGTGCCCTTTGACCAGTAATTCCCACATTAATTAGCACTGGATCGCATTGCTATGCTTCATCTCATCTCCCAAACATCCTGCAGAATTGGGTTGGATGCATTGGCAACACATTTTTATAGAACCAAAATAATGAAGAAGGCACCAACTGTAATAAAATATATTATAACTGGTGACACACATTCAGCTTCACCAGGGGGGACCATGCAATTTATATAATCAGCCGACCTACCTGTAATATTTGTTAAACTGGTCTAAAACATTTCTTATGGTTGGAAACCACAATTTATTTATTTATCTGAACATTCGGTGTACACCGTTTTTTAAAACGGGAACTAACTAAAATAAATAAAACGCCAGGAAACGCAGCTGTTGTGCCACAGAGTTACAGAAGCGTAAATGGGAAAAATACAAACACATGTTTGCGCTTACGAGTAGGAAAGGCGGCTGTGATGGCTTAGGGGACCCAGGCAGGGCTGCTCTCTGCGCTAGCGGACGTGCTTCTGTTTTTACACGCACGCTACTTCTCTGCCACAAACCCTGTCTGTCACACACACAGCTATATTAACTCCGCTGCAACCGTTTCCTCACCATTAACAGCAGTTCATTTACACGCAGCTCTTTCAGAAAGTATTTAAGTAACGTGACTGACAACAGAAAATAAAATTAAAATCCTATGCGTTTAACTGATGTGGAGTTCTGCAGAAACCCACACGTGTCATAATCACCCTGCCTACAGCTAAGCTCGCTAATTAAGCCCAGGGAGGGAATAGATTAAACTTAAAATTTGATTATCAGGAAATATGAGGGTTTCACTTTTAGGAAAAAAAATTATTGTTAAAGGGAATAGTCCTTTCAAATTTCTAAATCTAATATAGAAAGATTTTAAAAATACGGCATTGCATTTCATACTCGTCATATACGTATGTATAAAATATACTATTATACATTTTGCACATTATAAATAAATAAATATATATATACACACACACACACACACACACACACACACACACACACACACACACACAGTACTGTGCAAAACTCTTAGGCAGTCAAAGAAAATCTTTAAAGCTATTTATCTGGGTAGTAAGTGTATATTTGCTCAGAACACGTTATTTAATATTGGAACATATGCAAACTAAGAGTAACACAATAAAAACTGATAGGAATTTCTTAAGGACTCCATAGAGGTACTGATATCTGGTTGGATGGATAGATGAACACGGCTTATGTTCCGAAATTTCTCCTCAGGCATCCCAACCTTTTTTCCAGCCATTTTTGACAAATTTCACCAAACGCCTAACTTAATGAATTAATTCTATTATTTAAAAAAATTAGGTGTTGATTAGCGAAACATGGTATGCTAGCGGTCGAGTCAAAAAAATACATCAACGCATTGGTTGGTTGTGGCGAATACTTTGCTTTATCTATGAAGAGGGAGGCATGCAGAACAGTGTCTTTCTTGGATGCTGTCTTTACACGCACATGCAGCACGGTGCAGGTGTTTATAGACACATCATATCTGCGAGTGGCAGAAGTCACACTCTCCCTGTGATCTGCAGCCATGCGCCGTTACCGTAAACTCGCCACCTCTCTCCCGCGGTTCCCCCTTCAGACTTCAGCAGCTGAGCAGAAAATGTACGCTGTTGTTGGAAATGATTATCTGACAGGAGGTCAGCAGGGACCGGACCAAGACTGGAACCAGACTGTCCAAAGTAATTTGATGAAATCGACCATGAAAGGGCTTTTTAATCACAAGAGAGGAGTTTAATTCCTTCAGTAATTACTGAAATATGTATGTGCCTTCATATCTATTGATCCTTATTGTGCATGAAGTTATTGTACACAAGGTCTGATCTCGCAGTATCGACTCCCAGGGTCTGGCACCCCAGGGGAGAAGACGACCAGGCCGGTCCCGAGGTAGGGGGATTATGGGGAGTCACTCAGGGGGCACTATAGTGCCTGGGTTTTATATGTGAAAGCTCCACCAGGTCTATGGTGACACAAAGCTGTTGCAGTTCTCAAGCCATCGGGGTAAATGTACGGATGAGCTCGCCGCGGTCAGACAGGCAAGCGCGAGGCCACGGCACTGACCGCTCAAACTAATGCAGCAATGATCAATGAGAAAATGCCTAGTATAATTAAAAAAAAAACTTAAGTTAGTTCACCTCATATGTGTGAGGAAGTTGAATGTGTAAAAGTACCAAAAATTTCCTCAAAGTTCCAGCAAAACACAAAAAGGCGAGAGGAGGCATGAGATAACCTCTGCCCCATCCCACGAGAAAGCCATGAAGCTGAGGAAATGGGTGAATGCTGGAACACGGCTATGAGCCGCCCGAGAAGGCCTGACAAGCCCGGTGAGACCACTCACACGGCGAGAGTGACGTCTTGATATGGCAGCCATGACAGCTGCTACCCTCCTCCTATTTTGGGGGGTAAATGTTCAGCCCACATTATTGCTTTTCTGGAATTTTCCCTAACCCCGGCCATTCCAAAAAGCTCCCCCCAGATAAACGTCACCCAGCATTTAAGAGGGCTCCCCCCTGGCCTGCACACTTCTTCGGGCGCCCGTATGTGCCCGTATGTGCCCGTATGTGCGCGTATCGCTCTTCGTTCCTGCAATCGCAAAGCATTTTGTCATGTTTCTCACACCCTCAGAGACCAAAACACGGAAAGCTGTGTAAAGTGGTACAC